>JAWMAG010000006.1:8922500-9515000 GCA_037013455.1 Ceratitis rosa
ACAATAAAAAAATTTGAAGTTTTAACTTCCATCGATTTTTTCTTAAATTGTTTATCTATTCTCATTTCTTCACTTGTTAATACAATTTCCTTTACTAAGAAGGCTTTATTTTGAAAATACCGACATTTTTTAAATTTCTTGCGACAATTAAATTATATCTGCGACAACCAATAAGGTTACAAGTGCTTTTATAAGCTCGACTATGTTTGTTTGTGTGATATGTTTACATAAGTATATGATGAGTCTGCTATGAGAAAAGGAAGAGTTTACGAGCGAATTTGACGGTTTCAAGAAGGTTTTGGCAGGCTGGCCTCCCAAGCACATCAACAACCTATGAAACGTGGAAAAAACAATTGACCGCCAGATCACAACCAGAGAAGTCGCTGATGATATTGGCATATCAGTTGGATCAGTCATGATATTTTTTCCAAAGATTTGGGCATAAAATGCTTAGCATGAATATTTGTCCCAAAATTGTTGAAGTTTGAACAATGAAGTCAACGACGCTGCAGAACTACATATGTACGTGGGTTGCTATATATATTTCTGGCCTAATAATGAAAATAAGAATATTTATCAACGAAAATGTATTTTTTTTTTTTTTGGATTTGGCTCGTCTTGGAAAACCCACACGGTCGATTACTGTTTTGTTTCGGGCTCATACGCATAGATCCATGATTCGTCACCTGTGACGATCTTATAAACGTCTGTTGAAGCACCGCGATCGTATTTTTTCAGCATTGTAGACATGCCTCTATCTGAAGGTACGTGTATGTTACATGACGGTCTTGCATTATCAGTTCCCGTACGGCATCGATGTTTTCTGGCACAACGGCTGTTTTTGGACGACCTTCACGGAATTCGTCTTTGAGCGAGCGTTGGCCACGATTGAATTCGTTGTACCAAGTTTTCACAGTGCTATAGGATGGTGCTTCATAGCCATTAGTTCATCGATGCACTCTATATATAGCAGCCTACGTAGCTCCGTGTGACTTTCTCCTATTTCCAAAAGAAAAGGGAGTCATAGTTAAAATTAAAAGAGTTTCACTGAAGGAACTAAAAATCGAATCTGATAATTGTTTCGGGAACTAGAAGAAGTGATGACGGAAGTACCTTTCTAATGGAGACTATTGTGAATATAACAATATACACCTCGTAAACTAAAAACCAATATTAAAACCTTCCGATGCTTTGGATGTACTTCCCAAAAAAAGCTGTTCTAGAATTCGACAAATTGAAAGGAATTTTTGACAAGTCAGTATTCCGTATATAATCAAACTAATGGTTAAAAGCTAATAATTTCCAAGCTTCGATAATATCAACCTTAATATGTTCTTGAGAATTTTAAGCGATTTAATTTGCGTTTTTTGAATTTTTACTTTCCTTCCAAATAATAAAATTTTTAAAGACTTGAGGGTCGCGTAGACGTTTTTTCTATGAGAACATCTTCATTCGAACCGAATCTCTTACCCCCCATCCATTTCTTTAGGTTTGGAAACAGCAAATTGTCGCAGGGTCTAAATTTGAAGAATATATTGAATAATATTTTAAAGTGACCGCTTTGCCGTTTTCAAGGTTTTCGATATGAATGACACCTCGTGCATCCCAAAAAACTGTGGCCATGTCTTTGGTGGCCGGCAAACCAATCTAGCCTTTCTTTGGACTTGATTTTTCATTGGTCTCTGGTGTGGAGTGGTGCAAAATCTCGGTTGAATTGCGGTTGAACATCGTCCAACACTCCTTTGAAGTGGTTACAAGGTCGCGCTTATGGTCGTGAGGGAGCAATCACGCGTATAAATTTTTTTATGGCCAAATACATATTCCTTTAAAATGTGATGTACGCGCTCAGTTGGCAAGCCTACAGCCTCAGCCACTTCACGCACTTTTATTCTCCGATCATCCAATATCATTCCCCGGATTTTAACGACGATATCTGGCGTGACCTGAACGTTCAGCGTCACTTGTACTGTTACGATCACAAGAGAATTCAGTAAACCAACTCTTAACAATTGAAATTTATGGTGCAGAGTCATCATAATAGTTATCTAATTTTTCTTTGGTTTCGAAGATGTTTTTTATCCCAAAAATAATGGATAGATATTTATGTGCTATTTTTAAAATTGTTTAATGTTTTGATGAGCTCATTATTGAAATGGCGGCCGTTACCGTGCCTCCTTACTTACTACTTTAAAAGTAAACTGAAATATCGAAAAGTAAGAAAAACCAAAACAAAAGTGCAAATTCCTCAATTTAACAATTAATTTGTGTTTCCTAAATAAAATTTAAACTTCTACTTGTATAAATAATTTAAAAAAAAATACTTAATTTATTTGGCAACCTTTGAAAAAAGTCATCAATAAGCAAAGTTTCACTCCCATTTAAGCTCACTTGTCTATAGTGCAATTTATTTTAGCTTTTTGTTGTAAATGCATATAGTATATACGCAAGCATGAAAAGCTTTTCAATAATCAATGAAGAGCTTCAGTGACTGCCAAACTGTTTTAAAAATTGTTGCATAGGAAAAGAAAGGCAAGTTACTTATTTTCAAATATACCATAAATTTAAAAAAGGAACAAAATTATTAATTTTTTTTCAAATATTAATTATTGCAGTATTTTTAATCTTTTATTTTTCATGTCCAGTAATGGATTTTACTATTTAATAAACTTATGTATGTTTATATGTATATAAATAATACATTTTTTTGTAATTGAAAAATATTAAAAGAAACACAAGTATGTGGCTTGTCGGATATTTGCTATTATCATCCAACATAGAAACAAGAAATGAAAAAATCGCTTGCTTTATTTCCATCTGCCCATTACACGACGTAGTTAATACATATTTCTTATTTTTAGTCACTTTCTAAGATTAAATAGTTCAAAATGGTCATTAATTTGCTGCTGTCAAGCAAAGTTGCCCGGAAGAGGTTGGTTTAAACCAGTTCCTACATTAAAATATAAATACAGTACAAATTATTGACGTGTAAGGGTGCAAAATATTATTTTGAGTAAAAAAAATCTGCATGCGGTCTTATCAGTAACTCGTACTATGTACATATGTATGTATATGCCGAAAACTACATCTTGTTTATGAAAATATTTACAAAAAATACTGCTTTGATACAAATCCATAGTAAGATTAAAAGAGCATGACACTTTCAAACGTATTGATTATGCATTATTAGGGTAGCAATTAATTACAAGCGATATTCAAGTAACTATCGAGGTATAATCTTGAGCGAATAATTTTTTTAATTAAAAAAAGAAGCCCTTCCATAGCATTTCCCGAAATCTCACCAACAAAAAAAATCCAGCAACCGAGAAAAAGTTGTTACAAATTTACTTTTTTGATTTTTTCAATACCATATGGGTATTTCCATAGAGTATGGTCTACCGGGAACATAAACTAACCATGATTCGATTTCGCATTACGTTTACTCTAGCTGTTAATGTGTCCCGATGACGATGTTGCTGCTACGGAGCAGAGTATCGAAGAATACCCGAATGAGTTCATCCGCAATTATGTGCAATAATTGGAGCCAATTTATAGAAGAACTTGCGGATGGACTTACAAAATCCATTTCGTGTAAAAATTTAAGTCGAACGACCATCAAGCACCTCACATGTTCGATGAATAGACCTAAAAAACGATATCGACCGAGACAGATCCCGATTCTTACAAGGAAATATTATTCAGCGATGAAGCTCACTTTTGGTAAAATGGATACGCTAAACACAAAATTGTGGCATTTGAAGTGATAATAAGCCACAAGTAATTTTTGAGATCACGATACATCGCAAAAAGTTAATGTTGGGTGTGCTCGTCCATATTTCTTAAAAACTTCAACCGGCCATAATATTACACACCATACAGCCAACGCAGCAATCAATTTATTGAACGGAACTTTTTTTGAACGTATTATCTCGCGTCGTAACCCTCAAACCCGAGATGGTGATGTGATCTAGTAACTGAAGCCCAAAGTATACTGAATGTATGAAGAGAACACTTCTCCAGTTTACTGAAAGAGAATAAAAGTGAGTGAACAGGAGATGACAAACCTGATTCCCCAATCGATGACCATGAGACAAATGTTTCATTGCCCTATTATGAAAAAGATCGAATAGCAATCTCTCGTTTGAAAAACAACAAGACGGCGGGGGCCGTTGGTTTGCCGGCAGAGCCACTCAAATACGGAGGTGAAGAACTGATAAAGTGCATGCATCAGTTTCTTTTCAAAATATGGTCGGATGAAAGCATGCCCGACGATTGGAACCTAAGTGTGTACTGCCCAATCCACAAAAAAGGGTGATCCCACCATCCAGTTACAGTAGGATAAGCCTCTTTAATATCACATATAAGGTTTTATCGAGCGTATTGTGTGAAAGATTAAAGCCCACCGTCAACAAACTGATTGTATCTTATCAGTGTTGCTTTAGACTTGGCAAATAAACCACTGACCAGATATTCACCATGCGCTAAATCTTGGAAAATCGCGTAAGTGGTGAAGAAGAGACGGTCACTTGCTGGAAATCATTGTTAAAACATTATGACAAAGCTTTATCTTTATAAAAAAGCTGAATTCTTAAACATAGCATAGTTATATATTGTATATACAGACTTGGTCAAAAGTATTAGGCACCCCACTAATTACTGAATTTTTTGTTTTAACAAGTGAATTAATGAAGTTTTATTAGTAAAACAGTGAAAATACAATGAATTAGTGATAATAACATTAATATTTAGTAGGCAGTCTCTTAGGCAGACTGCGTACAAGCTTTGCACATTCGTCCGCACTTATAGCGTACCACTCGTTAATTAAGGCATTCTTTAAGGCAGTTTTTGATGTTTTACTCTGTTCCTTGACTGTGCAGGCCAATCTAACAAAACAATGTTTGTTATCTCTAAACCAACGCATCGTAGTCGCTGATTGGTGGCAAGGAGCATTATCTTGCCTAAATTGAATCCCGTCTAAATTAGTATCGCCGAAAATGCGCGTTAAAGAAGGCAGAAGAACAGTTTCTAATACATTTATGTGCTTTTGACTGTCCATACGACCCTCGCAAACGAACATTTCGCCGACACTATCAGCAGCCATGCAGCCCCAGATCATAATGCTGCCTCCTCCATGCTTAACAGTGGGTACCACGCCAATATGGTTGATATTCTTCCCCTACCCATCGCCTCACGAACGTCACACCAGGTGTTCCAAATATCTGTAGAAAAGAAAAAATAATGTTTTTTATAACATTTGTATTACGTCTTCAAAATTGCTGAGGGGTAAGAAGCTCTGGCTGTTAATACTTTAAGACGATCTTAACTAAGCTTACCTCGAAGTTTGATTCATCAGACCTCAGAACATTCGAACAATCTTGTTCCGTGAAATGTTGGTATCGGCGAGCCCATTCCAAACGATTTTTCCTATTCTTTTCTCAGAGCCACGGCTTCTTTCGGGCTTTACTTCCATTTAAACTTGCTTCCAGAAGTCTTCTTCTAGCTGTTCGAGCACTAACTGGTTTACGAAATTCATCCGAAGCGCAGGGTAGAAGAAGATTTTTTGCGATCCTTGAGAGACTCGCGTATAAGTATTCGGTCTTCTTGTTTACTGGTTAAACGCTTTCTTCCACTTTTTGATTTATTATTGTCGGATTCCGTCTCCACAAACCGCCTGATAGCACATTGGACCGCGCACCGCGAACCGCGAACATTCCACCAAATTGGCAATCTCAACCTGAGACTTACCTTCTACACTTAGAACTTGAATTCTAACTCTATCATCTTAACTAATTTCACTTTTTTAGGCATTTCGGTAAGATAAGATTGGTAACTTTTCACTAAATGTGATTTACACTTTCACTTTCAAATTTTAAATGCGAAAATATTTTATGAATTTCTTAAAAATGACAATTTTTAGGTTTAGCTTACCCAGAGTGCTATGACTTTTAATATTACACAATTTATTCGTTTAATCAACAGTTAAACACCCAGAGACTAGACATGTAAGACATTTACAAAAAGAAGTGGTAACTTTGATAGCCACATTTGAGAATACTTGTATTTTAATGGGGTGCCTAATACTTTTGGCATAGGCTGTCTGTGCATATGTTTATTAAATTCCTTTCGAAACGATTTTCCCAGAAAATTCTTTAAAAATTTGCGAATTTTTTTCCTTTCTCAGCAAATTGCTAATTTCAAATAACTTTCATATTAGAAAAATATCTATGTACGAATATGACATTTTAAAGAAAAAATTTATAACTTAAAAAAATATTGGACCACCTTACCGTAAATACCACTTAAACGTATTTATTTAAATAAATAACTGACACCAACTGGACTTAAAATTGAAATCGTCTACATTTTCAAAAACAAAATTGAAAAACTTTGCGATTAGAACTAAAAACCTAGACAGTGAATTATTAAAAAAAAAAAATAGGTATGAGCATATTTTGATTTGGCTAGTGTGCAATTATTAATAATAAAATTTTATAAATAATATTTGTTACGATAATAAACAAATTAATGCATAATTTCCTGCATTACAATAACAATATACAAAGTTAACAAATAACTTGTTATTATCAATACCCATCAACATTGCGCTCAGCAGTCATACGTACAATACATATGTATATATGGTACATACACACATGCATACACGCTTGTGAGCCGAGCTATCTTGTTGTCATGTAAAGTTCCACATTCATCATCCCACTTTCATTCAAAGCGAGCTTAAATTCATAAACTGAATTCTGGTTTTCGTTATCGCCTCGCTCACACCAATTCGTACATTATATATGGTAGGTATGTATGTATGTACATATCATACATAAAATTTTACTTATCTTCCAATGTTCGCATGCCAAATATTTCAGTCTCAAGTCGTAGCCGCTTCAACGTGGTTTGTTTCGTTTTATTTCTTTCCGCCAGGTTTTCGTGCGTACAAAGTGAATAAGAAAATATTTTTTAATCCCTTTCTAAGTCTAAATAGTTCAAAATGGTCATTAATTTTGCCGCTGGTCCAGCTAAATTACCGGAAGAGGTTAGTTTAAACCGGCTTAATTTTAATATAAAAAAATGGTTGTGTTTTGTCTAATGGGTGCAAAATGTTTATTTAAAAAAATAATAATAATATGCGAGGTTTTTTCTTGTCCTATCAATGCAGCGTTGGAAAATTTACCGTAAACCTGACTTAACAATATTGTCTAGTTTATGCAAATATTACTCGCGCCACTTTTGTACTCAAAGTAAATATGTACGTAATGATCTGAAAATGGCACTCTACTTTGAAGTGAGTTAGTGTAATTAAATATGCATTACTAGGGTTGGAAGAAATCGTTTGGGCTACAAATATTAATTTTTTAATAAAAATGTATTTTCAGAAGAGATACCTTCAAACCTTTGGTATGAAACCCAATTCAAAATATATATACATATACATACATATTTGGCGCTTTTTGGCCGAGCTCTTCCTCCAAATTGTGGTGTGTGTTTTGTTTATACTAAGCCGCCTCCGAACGGCTGATGTAGCCTTTATTTCATATTATTATTTAATTTCTTATTTAATTAAATTTCTATAATTTTTTGATGTTACTAAAATCCACACTCGAACCATGGCCTTCCTCAGTATGCAATGCTAAATACTCGGCTGTTGCAGCCGCCTAAGTCGGGCTTGTCGACGCCGCATACAACAATATCATTAATTTCTTGAAAGCAAATTAATTAATTATGTAATGCTACGACGCTTCGCATGAAAATGTCAAACGTACGAGTACACAAATTTAAGCGAGTTAGCAAACACGAAGTTGTACATGTGAGGTAAGGGCGGGTCTAGGTGGGGGAATATTTTTAACATTCTTCGGAGGGATCTAATAATAGAATGGTTGGATGCTCTTTAGTGAGCTCCAACGTTAACAGTTTTCCTTTTGTTAAATATACATAAATATATTTACAAAATAAAGCGGTCGGAAAATGGTTCATTCATTTTAGTTTACATCCACATAATGTTGACATTTTAAATTTACAATATCATATTCCTCACGTAACGTCTGCAGCCGCAGCCATACCAAACGTTAGATCAGTTACGGGTTACGTTCACGTTCGTGAGTGTTTCCAGTATAAGTCTTATAGAATACTTACATGTATGATCAGGCAGAATGGAACGTATGGGAAGAGATATACCCGGGAAATATGGTGCTGGACGTATTTCTACGATCTCAGAGATCGCAATAAAATTACTCGTTATTTCAACAGTGTGGGAAGGTGCGTTGTTTTGATTTAAAAAGTAGCGCCGCAAATCCTTCTTCTCCCTGTTTTCCAACAGATTTTTCAAAAATATTTGGTTTACCATTGCAGTTACCGTCTGACCCTTTTCCAGTGGAATAGCAGCTGCGATTTTAGATCGGGTGAAGTAAACTGACATCATTATTTTTGCTGCTGATTTTTGTTGCTTAGATTTTACGCGTGGGTTTGCTCCTGTTGGGCTCCATACCATGGACTACTGTTTGGTTTCTGGATCCTACTTATAGAACCAAGATTTGTCACCAATAACGATTTTACTAAAGTTGCTGGATTGACCACTTTCGAACTTGTTTAGGAAAAATTTAGCAAAATGTACCCGAGCCTCTTTTTGGGCTTCATTTAAAATTCATGGTACCCATCGATCAGATTTCTTCGTGCATCCCAGACGATTACTTAGTATTCCCTATACAGCCATGGCATTCAAGCCCAATTCATTAGCAATCTTTCCTTGTATCAATCGTGGTTCTTCGTTTGATTTGGACTTCACCAGAGCTACAGTGACGCCATCTGTGGAAGATTTTGGTCGACCTCCCCGAGGCTCGTCCTTTACTGAAAAATATCCGGTCTGGAATCTTCGGAACCACTTAGAAATAGTCTTCAAAGTCGGTGCAATTGTTACATATGCAGTCTGGCATTCACTAAATATTTGTATCCTCTGTAAATTATGCCGAAACCCGAAGAGAATCACATGGCGAATTTCTGTTTGCGTTGGTGGTGGAATTTCGTCTGACCAATCCTCAGCTATCTTGCGTTTTCTCGTCTCCATTTTAGCCGGTCGTTCTAAAATTTGAAAGGAAGACTAATAAAGTAATTCCAAAGAATTTGGTATTTTAAGGTTCAACAAAAACAAATTGAAAGTCACCAACTGACCGAACTTTTGTTAATCCCCTCGTATAAGGAACCGAGCTTCGAAGTATACAATGAATCATTCCCATCTTTTTCCACTAACAACCAATCCTGTCCTCATAAAAATCCATTGGCCGTGCGGAGGCGGTTCGAAATAAGCTGTAGTTCCCTCCATTTATTGGAAAACATCAAAACGCACACCATAAATTAAAGGAGGAAGTCGGCCGAAAATCGTTTCAGCGGTTACAAAACGCCAACTATCTCATCATTTGTGAGATTCCAACTTTTCAGTGGAATTTTCGAAGATTTAGAATGTATTTATCAATCTGTAAACTTTTTCTAATTTCCTTTTTCAGGTGTTAAAAGAAGCACAAACAAATTTGCTCAATTGCAATGGCACTGGAATCTCTGTGATGGAAATGTCTCATCGCTCCTCGAACTATGCAGCTATTCAAGAAACAGCTATAAATGATCTACGCGAACTATTAAACATACCATCAAACTATAAAATACTACTTATGCAAGGCGGCGGTACTGGTCAATTCGCTGCTGTCTGTTTGAATCTCTTGGGACGCACAGGTGTAGCAGATTATGTGGTGACCGGCTCTTGGTCCGCCAAAGCAGCAAAGGAGGCCGAACAATATGGCAAAGTGAATTTGGTAGTGCCAAAGGTGACAAAATACACTACTGTGCCCACGCAAGATACCTGGAAACTCGATCCAAATGCATCATACATTTACTACTGTGACAATGAGACGGTCGACGGTGTTGAATTCGATTTTGTGCCAGACATAACAAATGGTGTGCCATTAGTTTGTGATATGTCCTCCAATTTCCTCTCACGTCCCTTTGATGTCACTAAGTTTGGTTTGATTTTCGCGGGTGCACAGAAAAATATCGGTCCGGCAGGCGTTACAGTAGTGATCGTGCGTGACGATCTCATTGGCCACCATATGAAGCAAACACCATCAATTTTGAACTTTGCACAAATGGATAAGAACGCTTCACTACTCAATACACCACCGACTTTTTGGTATGCTTTTGAAACTTTTAATTTAACGGTACAAAAATATAATACTTTTTTTGTATATTTCAGCATTTACTTAATGGGTTTGGTATTCAAGTGGATTAAACGTAATGGCGGCGTTGCTGGTATGGCTAAAACGGCGGCAACCAAATCAAAACTTATCTACGATGTCATTGAGGAGTCGAATGGCTTCTACGCTTGTCCGGTGGAGAAACGCGTGCGTTCACGCATGAATGTGCCATTCCGGATTGGTAGCAGCGCTGGTGTTGAGGCTTTGGAGAAAGAGTTTCTGGCAAAGGCTGAAAGTCAAGGAATGATCCAATTGAAGGGGCATCGTTCGGTTGGCGGCATAAGAGCATCGTTGTATAATGCTATCACTGTTGCCGAAACCGAACAGTTGGCAAAATTATTGCGGGAATTTGCGCAAAATAATAAAGCTTAGAATTAATGGAAGACTGAATTTAGATAGCAATGAAAAGTTTATGATTATGATTAAACTTTTTGTGAAATTGAATATTTTTATAAATAATTAATTAATTATATTTTGTATTCATTGAACTTTTTGGTTTTTATTGAAATTCTAGCCGAACGATTATCTTCCTTCCTACTGAAATTGCTGAACCATGAAAGTCAAGAGTTTGCTAAATGTTGAGCCCTAAAACCAAGGAGAATTCAACAAGATGAAGTTACTTGAACAGCGAATTCAAGTTTTTTTTCATTCATTAACTATGGTGATAGACAAAATTATTTTTCAGTTAATTTTTTGTTTACCTGATTTTCATTTGACCTTCAATATACCTACATCCATATGTATGTATGTATTGTGATTTTGTGATTGATTGAAAAAGTGTGGAATTGAGAGTTTCTGCATTTTTAAATCCAATTAATTTTTCATGATTTTGACAGTCACTAAAGCTACAATAAAATACGCTGTAATTGTTGTATTTGTTCTCCTGCTCTCACCTTTATGAATTCGCCTTATCTTAAAACGTTCAACTGCTGAAAAGACTTGATTCAACATCTGACATTTGAAGTTTTAAGTAATAATGGTGGAGATGGCGGTATAGTTAGGAGCACGTGGAATTCTCAATTTAGAAAATGCGTTAAATGATGAAAATATGTAGGTGTGAAGGGAAAGGAGAAAATTTTAACAAAGAAATTGTATTTTGCAAATATGATGACAAATATTCACTGAAAAATTTATTCAGCTGGTTGAGGCATACCTTTAGCGGTCGATAAAGACAATACGAATTGGTTGAAATAAATGCACTTAACTTAGTTGGTACTCATTGTGTTAGAAAATGCAACGCCGAACGCTCCAATTCATGTAAACCACACCTAAACGCCAAGTTTTTTTCCGAATTTAATTTGACATTTCTCTATTTCAGACTTACTCAATTTGAACCATGGAGAGATACACAATCCAACAACGTGTTAAAGTTATCCAGACTTATTATGAAAATTTTCGAAGAAAATCATCTTCAGTGATGAGGCACATTTTCACCTCAGAATTGCCGCATTTGGGCGAATGAGAATCCAAGAGTGATTGTCGAAAAACCAATGCACCCACAAAGAGTGACTGTTGGGTGCGGTTTATGGGCTGGCGGCATCATCGGGCCGTATTTTTTCCAAAATGAAGCCGGTCAGGCAGTTACTGTGAATGGTATTCGCTATTGTGAGATGATAACGAATTTTTTATGGCCACAATTGGAAGATATGGATGTGGACGATATGTGGTTTCAGCAGGACGGTGCCACTTGCCACACAGCTAACGAAACAATGGCTCTTTTGCGCAACAAATTCAATGGCCGTGTTATCTCACGTAATGGCGATGTCAATTGGCCCCCAAGATCATGTGATTTGACACCGTTGGACTTTTTTCTCTGGGGTTATTTGAAAGAAAAGGTGTACGTCGATAAGCCAGCAACAATTCAAGAGCTAAAGGATGAGATAATTCGGCACATTAACGGCATAGAAACTCCATTATGCCTCAGCGTCATCGAAAATTTGGACCATCGTATGGAGGTGTGCCGCCGAGGTCGCGGCGCTCATTTGGCCGATATTTTGTTACATACATAATTGAGTAATACCAATATATCATAATAAAATAAAATTTCAATAATTTCCTAAATAGTTTGTGTTTTATTCAAAATCAACATCGGCCCTTGAAAATTTAACCACCCTTTACATAGGTATGTATGTCAGTTAGCCAGTAACGAAATGTCAAAATTGCGCTCTCTCGGTGTAAATTTTAATCGCTTTTCGCCTCAACGAGCGCGATTCAGTAAAAATTGAGAACAATTGTTACTGCACATCAACTCATCGAACAGTACATCGAAAGTACCAATGGTAAAAATGTATTCTAAAAATTAGTGCCCAAGCGGTGAATTGATTCATTTAATTCAAAATTTGTCTAACATGATTTTCATAGGAAAAGCTTAAAACGTCTAGAGTTGGAACAATGAAGCTCGCCTCTGTCAAGAACATAGGATGTGCCCAACATTTCTTACAACTAGCAAGTGTATATACTAAATAGACTAACCAACTCTAAAAGGAAATCTCAAAACATAAAAATTTTTGAACTGAATGAGCTTAGTTATTATCGTTTCATATCAATTATATTCTAATATCTTGCCTGACCCAAGTCGTATACATATATACTTTAGGTATTAAAATCCTCAGAGCTAAGCCTAAGGTATTGATACGAGGGTAATAACAAAAGTTCGGTCAATTGGTAACTTTCAATACAAAAAATCAGTGAATGTCAAGTTGCATATGGAACGATGTTTTGAAGACTATTTATTTCTAAGTGGTTCCGAAGATTCCAGACTGAAGATTTTGTCGTAGAGGACGAGCCCCGAGAAGGTCGGCCAAAATTTTCCACTGATGGCATCACTGTAGCTCTGGTGAAGTCCAAATTGACGAAGACTGTTTTCAGAATTGGATCTACAAGTTTAAGAAATGCATTGAAATCAATGGCGATTATGTAAAGAAGATAAAAACGACAAAGATTACGAATAAATACAAAAAAAATTTTTTTTGGGTTTTTTTTCTGATCAACTTACTGAACTTTTGTTAATCCCCTCGTATGTAGAATATTATTAGCGTATATATGTATACCAGGTGTGTTAGTTGAAATTTGCCGGTTTTTTCGATAGAGAAAACACTTAATTTTCAGAGGAATCTTAAAATTTTTTTATTCAAAGTATTGACCATTGGTTTCTACACATTTCGCCCATCTCTCAGGCAAATTATGGATACCATTCCAAAAAAAACGTTTTCTCTTTCGAGGCCATTCGACGAGCCATTTTTCGGCTTCTTTAAAATTAGCGAAGCACTGCTCTGCAAGAGAGTGTCCCATCGATGCGAAAAAGTGATAGTCGGACTGGGCGAGGTCTGGAGAGTACGGCGGGTGCGATAATTTTTCCCAATTAAGGGTTTTTAATGTGTCTTTCACCAGTTTAGCGGTATGAGACGGCGCGTTGTCATGTTGCAAGATAACTTTGCCATGTCTTCGGGCCCATTCCGACCGTTTTTCGATCAACGCATGATTCAAATTGATCATTTGTTGTCGGTAGCGATCCGTGTTCACCGTTTCACCAGATTTTAACAACTCGTAGTACACCACACCACACTGGTCCCACCAAACACAGAGCATTATCTTACGGCCAAAGCGATTTGGCCTTTCAGTCGATGGGCCAGCTCCACCAGGGGAAAACCATAATTTTTTTCGCTTCGGGTTCTCAAAATAAATCAATTTTTCGTCCCCCGTTCGTTGAAGCAGCATTTTACAAACGGTTTTTCGATTTCCATTTGTCTATCGTTAAACTGGTGTGGCCCCTATTTTCCATACTTCTGGATCTTTCCCATGGCTTTTAAACGTTGGCAAATTGCTCCTCGAGTCACATGTAGTGTTTCTGCCAATTTTTGTTGCCTGCCTCGTCTTCGAACTTTTTCGCTGCACCAGGATGTTCATTTTCTGTCAAAGCGAAATCTCCACTTTTAAATTGACGAAACCATGTCTCACATGTTGTAATCACTGGAGCTTCAGCTGCTTTTTTCTTTTGATGAAATAATAGAATAAGGAAACAGTAATGCATTTTGTCTGTGATTACAGGTCGATCGACCTTTGGCTCTTCTTGAGAAACATTTGTGTAAAAAAAACACCCTTTACCATATATAATATATAAGTACTTTCATGAAGAATATTAAATAGTTTTATCGTTACAATGCATCGTGGTATAGAGGTTTTCGATATTACATCAAAATTTGCTGGCAAAATTGGGTATGTCACGCAACGTATTTGACTAAAGTATACACATCTAATGGCTTCGTATATTTCAGAATTCCACATCATGCTGGTTCTTTCAGACGTCGGGAACAAATAAAGTTCTCAATTTGTATTTTATTATCTCTCAATAAACACAATAATAATATGCTTTTATAGATTAGGTGATAAGAGTCCTAATCTATGAAAGCATATTGAAATATTTTAATTTTTACTGAGTGTATGAACTCAATATGAAGTACAGTTGTTAATAAGTCACAAATAAATAAGATAATGACTTCAAGTTTCGTCCACAAAATTAAAAATAATTTACTTTTTTTAGCTCCACTTCAACTAAAAAATTTGATTATCAAATTTTTTAATCTAATTAATTAAACTTATGCTGCTTTTAACCAGAATCAATTAAGTTGAAATTTAATTTTACTGAGCTGGAAAAAAATTAATTGAGAATTTCATTGTATTTTCCATTTTCTACTTAATGCAACGGACTATGGTCCACAAGACTACTTTTTGTGGGCAAAATTAAATATTTCAAAGTCTCCTTCAAATAGCAGAGATTGTTCAGAGATGCTCAACTAACCAAATGATGTCATTCCGTTTGGTTAATATGAAAATTAAATTTAACGAAATGATTTCGTTTCTTTTCGGCGCTAAATTTACTCTCTGTTGTAGAGATTAAATTTTCTGTTTCAAATTCAGATAATTACAAATATCACTTTTTTTTGTAATATATATATTTTTAGACCAACCATATCCTAAAAATTTGCGAACTCGTAGTTGTGTGTCATATAGAAAGAGGTGAAGACAAAAACGATGTTATTTTAAATTAATAGGTATACTCGTACATAGTTATGATAATAACATCATTTTTATCAAATCCCTTAGTATTCAAAAACGTACAATACTATGCCGACTTTTATTCCAAAATAAATTTTTGATTCCATAAAATAAAAACAACAACATAATTTACATATTCGAAAAAAATAAAATAAAAATTAATATAAAAACCCACTTACATTAATTCTGAATGTATTTATATCCTAGGCAAAAAATTCATCGAAAAATATTGACTACTAAAATATTGAGTTAATTTAATTTTGGCCCTAAAACATGGTCACATAGACCATAATGCAACGTAACGCTTCATAAAGCAAAGTAAAGCTTTACCCATTTCAAACTACAAATTACAGTCATAAAACTTAATGAAAAAATAAAACAAAAATATACAAAAACATTAACAAGATTTAATTTAATCTATCATATATATATACTTATACATATAAAAATCATATCTCGAAAAGTTATAGTGGTAGTGGAGCAGTGACCGAACTGTTTTAAAAAATTATATAATATTTACTTGAAATTCGATACAGTTGTGGGTTTTGCTTTGGTTAACAGGGAAACAAAAAGTGGACAAAAAAATGATGTCTTTAACGAAACAGTCGAAAAATTCAGCATCAAAGATAGAACCTCTCCAAATGGTCTAAGGCTGATTAGCCAATGGACCGAAAAGATCAAGAGGTCTAAGAAGAGTGCAACGCAAAAATTGTGTAGAGGTGGAGAGTATAGTGCTTGTAAGGTTGGTAGAGCTGATTCCCGGAAAGAGTATTTGCAAAATTTGGGAATTTTCCTCATATGAAGTCGATCTAACCAGACTTGTTTACCGGACAATGTACTCACCTAGCTTCAAAAGCATTTTTACACTAACACTTTTAATTCGTAACTTTTTTGGTAAGGTAGGGAAGTTACAAATTTGTATCATTGGGGTGATTTGAGTTTTTAAGAAATGAGTTATTCAACGAAAGCTTTGGCGTAACAATTAATAATAAACTTTCCGCGTTGGATTTTAAGGTTTACATTGTTGATGGTGTTAATACTGGTACCAAGATAGATGAAGTTATCTTCGACTTCATAGTTATGACTGTTGAATCGCGAATGCGATGACAGTTAGTTGGCAGACAGGAGACATTTCGTCTTACCCTCGTTCACTACGAGAAATATATGTACGCTTGGCGGCGTGGTTGTTGTCTATATTCCCCTCTACAGCTCGTATTACTTTCTCCAGCAATAAATTAAAGAAACCGCAAAAGTTTTCGACGCATTACCCTTCAGTGGTAGCAAGGGATGATAAAGCCATAAATTAATTGACTTCACACGACCGGATTTTTTTTCCATTTTTTTTTTTTTTGATCCAATGATACCTGGCACGCACTGTCATCAAAGTAACTTCCTCTTAATTTGTCTTAAAATTTAATTTTTTTATAATTACAATGATGATAATTCATAAATATTATCTAACATACTTTTTTGAAAGTAAGCACTTTTAGTATTTTTTGAAAAGTAGCTAATTTCTAGTTAAAATGTTTCAACAAATAACAACACATAGACATGTGCGTATGTATGCGTGCATCTCTCCACATCAAAATTGATAAGTAGGCATTTAAACTCACATACATACACATACAAATATTCCATGTTCAGAGTGAGCGTTCCCCAAATCTCTCAATAATTTCTACGCCGCTCAGTACTTTTGGAGCACATGCTCCACGTATTTCCATACATACGTGTACATATGCATTTATATTAACGTATGCTCATTTTTTTATATATGTATGTATGTACTTTAGCTTTTTTATAACAAAAGACTGGTAAAAAATTTCCATGCGCCTCCGACTTTGGAAAATATGCTACGCTTCGTTTTTTCCAATCAGTGCTCAAGCAGCTTTTGATCAAAGTGGTTGAATTTAGTGTCGCAGCTACAACAAAAAGTTCGCAATTTACATTACCGGTTTTAAGTACGAAATTGCCGGTCTCGAATAGCACAATTTTAAATTGCCAAATTCCATTAATTTTTTAATTAAGGTAAATTTTCACCGATATGCAATTAAATTATTAAATTTTTGTTCTCCTAATTTTTTTACGAGCTTACGTAATACCATTGGGATTAAGCGACAATTTCCGCTAAGAATGTGTTACTAGTGGTTTTTTATTTTAGAAAAATGGAAAAATTTTTGAGAGCGCCAACTAGAAAGTGACTTAGTGTTTGTATGTATGCGAATTTAACTTGTCGCTCCATTTACCGGTAGAGTTGTAACGCTAATGCCGACATATTTACGAAATTCAGTCGTTTCACCAAATGGGTATTAAAATTTGTAGATAAATGCTTGAATATGGTTTAAATGAATATATTTATGTGCATACGAGTACATAGTATATATGTACGTAATGTATATACATTTATGTGTGACTACGAAACGGCTGTTCCGCTTATAATCGAAAAAACGTGACGCATACGTGAATATGCCCATACATATATTTGTACAAATTTACACGTACATACATATATGTACGTAAGCAGCTGACAATGCGTATACCTACCTATGCGCAGAGGTTAAATAAAAGTCAAAGACAATGCGCTTGGAAGCGAGAACAACTCAGCTGAGTCTGCAGCGGCGTGCAACTAATGCGCATTGAGGTTCCAGCAGTAAACGATTAGATACATACATACATATGTTGTACATATGTACAAAATGTATATACATGCTTACATAGTTGTTCACTTGCATAGAAATATTGACTGATTATTTATTAATTTATTTACAAAATTCCTATAACTCGCTGTGGTGTGCCTCCAATTAGTATTCATCATTTATTTGATTATAAATTAATTATAATATGTATATGTAGATATTATTGAAATAAATTGTTTAAATCATAGAAAGCTAATAGAGAAAATATACTAAATAATAATATAGAAAATATTATTGTTATGTCCCAAAAGAGATAATCAAATAATTTATATGGGGGTTGATAATAAAATTATTAAATTTTAAAGTAAAATATTTTTTCGTGATTAAAATCAAAATTATTTACTTTGCAAAAATTTAAGAACAGCATACGTTTATCGTATTTAAAAACGGTAAATAAAATTTTTGTGTCTATGAAATTTTTAAATCAATTGTTTATGTTCCCAATCAAGTTCAGGTTCAAGAATATTATTTATTTTTAAACTCAGTATCTATGTTTAAACACACATATATTTTATCGTTTTTATTTGCTAACATACATATTTATTATTACATTTTTATATACTAAATATTGTCCACTGTTGTTAATGCAGAGTTGCCATTTAGTTTGCTGAAAAATTTAAAAGGTCCACTCCACGCTTCTGAGTTATAACAGAAATATTTATGCAGCCCTATGACCGAATTATCTACGAATTTTTTTATTTTCCCTTACTTTCACCTTCTACTTCCGCATTGGATTTTTAAAGAATTTTTTTAGTATAAATATTTAAATAAATATTAATTTCACCTGAAAAAGAGTATTTGGATTTTTTTTTAGAAAATACCTTGTAAAAAACGGAGCATACGAAAAAGAACAAATTTCAATTAAATTTCATTATCTGGCAGCGCTTCCACATTAAAGAGTGCACTAAGAGATACCATAAGTACAAAAACTTTCAATAAAAGCTGTAAGCACATTTCTCTTATTTTTCGTGAAGTGAACATGCGCTATTATCGTGCTCAAAACTTTCCAATCAAACCGAAAAGTACCTAATATGTACGTACATATGTATTTACATACATACATTTTGTACAAAATTGCTGTCAACCCTCTTAGCAGGCGAGATTCCAAGGTCGTTTTAAGTGTGAATTGTATTCTTCTGTAGCTATGTATGTACAATGTATTGTATAATATACATATGTATAATTTTTTTTAGCAATAAAATGTTTCAAAAAAATCATTATGTCAATCAGACGCTAATTTTTTGTTATCACTTAATTACACATATTAAAAAATTAATAGAACATTGACATTCACGACTAACAGCTGATTTTAATACAACAAAAAGTACATGAAACAGGTACATGTGCAAAATGTATGTATGTATTTACATACACACGTTTCATTTTTTGTAGGTACAAACAATTATCTGCTGATGAATTAAGATGGCTATTAAATATTTTTAAAAACTCTTGAGAAGATAATCAAGTAAATGAAACTCAACATAAAGATAACAAGAAGTAAAAGCAAAAGTAGATATAACTAACAAAATAAAATTTAATGTATAATTAAATATATTTATTTAAATTTTATGTTATTTTAAATGAAATAAAATGAAAAATAATAAAATGATATAAAATAGAATATAATATAACATAATTTAACGTAATATAATATAAAAAAAAAATTAATTTAATTAATTTAAATTTAATAAAAACTAAAATGAAATAAATTTAAACTACATTAAATTAAATTAAATTAAAATATATTAAAATAAAATAAAATGACATGAAATAAAGTTTAATAAAATTATGTTAATTAAAAATTAAATAAAACAAAATCAAAATATAAAAATCAAAGTAATAAAATAAAATGAAATGAAGTTAAGTACAATAAAATTAAACATAAAATATAGAGTAAAATTAAATAAAATAAAATAAATATAATAATAATTAAATTAAAATAAATAATATAAAATTAACTGGTAGGTATATATAAATATATATATGACGCTTTGTAACCACTGAAGCGATTTTCGGCCGAGCTCCTCCTACAATTTGTGGTTTTGCGTCTTGATGTTTTTCCAATACGCATACGAGTTCAAATATACTCCATTTATTGAACGATTTTCTGCTAAATAAAAATTAAAATAATTATTTTTTGGAATAAAAAATATAAAAAATAATTATTAGGATTTTAAAAAATATATATATATTTTTTTTTTATTTATCAGAAAATCATTCAACCAATGAAGTATTTTTAAATTCGTATGCGTATTGAAATATGCTAATTTCAACTTTATTTATTTTTTTATTTTAGGTTATTTATTGTTTGATTACTTTTTAAATTATTTTCATATATATGTGTATATACGAGGGGCGGTTGATAAGTTCGCGGCCGAAAGTACTTAATGAAACAAACGTATAGTTTTATTGTTTTTATTTTTCAATATAGTCTCCCTCAAGTCGACTTTTCTTTGGTGACCTTCCCCCTTTTTACACGCTTTATATTAGCTTCACTTGTATGTCAGTATGTCTGTCTGTCAGTATGTCTGTCTGTCAGTTTGTAACTTTTTAGCGGTGACGCGATCCCAATATGAAATATTTGAAATGCGAATCGTTGCATACATCGTAGCGTTAACAAAATTAATCAGAGAACGTATAATAATCCATACTAATAATTATTATACGTTCTCTGATTAATTCAGAGAAAAAAAAATCAAAATAGAGTTAATTAGAAAAATATATAAAATAAATGTAGTTTAAAAAAAACTAAAAAAAACACGCTTTTAAAGAATATTAAACTAAAAAGTTGAAAATAATTTTGGAAATAAACTTAAGACAATAGTATATAATAAATATAGTTTAAAAAAACTAAAAAAACACGCTTTTAAAGAAAAAAAAATAAAAAAAATAAAAATAATTTTGAAAATAAACTTAAGACAATTGTATATAAAAAAAACTTGTATAATTAAGAGAAAAGCGTGGGGCGCTCGATATATGGAAATTATGGTACAAAGCGCCCCACGCTTTTCTCTTAATTATACAAGTATTTTTTATATACTATTGTCTTAAGTTTATTTTCAAAATTATTTTTATTTTTTTTATTTTTTTTTTCTTTAAAAGCGTGTTTTTTTAGTTTTTTTAAACTATATTTTTTATCCAATGCTTCGACTCTTGTTTGGAGTCGGGATCATACTGACAAACCAAAGTTTCATTCACTGTTACAATGCGGTTGCAAATTTCATTCAGTCATCTAAGCAAAATCCCAAAAAATCTTTATAACTCTCCAATCGTCGCTGTTTATCGGGCGGCGTAAGCATTCGTCGTACCCAACCCACACTAATTTTTTTCATATTCAAATGTTCATGCAAAATCTCTTCAGCTCGTTCTTTGCTAATCTGTAATTATTCTGCTATCGGCCACAATTTAATTCTTCGTACTAGCTGATATTAATTTTTCGATTTTCTGAACATTTTCTTCGTACACGACTGTCACAGGTCTCTCTTCCTTGAAGGAGCAGAGTCATAAAGAACCGATGACATACCATATTTATAAACATTTCTTTCGGCGTACGTTTTTTAATCAACCGCCCTAATTTATGCATATTTTTTTTTTTTTTTTTTTTTTTTGTTATATATTTTAAAAAAGATATTTGAACACTTCGTAAGCTAGATAAGGTCATGGTTTCCTTACAGCTTGCAAAACTTGAGACCAAGCTTTCTATAGAGTAATTGTACATATTGGCGTCATATAATAACCATTTAAGAAAACAACAAACAACAACGAAATAGATAAGTATATGACATACATATGTTTGTATTGGATGAGTGCATAAGTTCGTGCCCGATTTCAAGGGCAAACTAAAATTGAAATTTTTTGAAGAAAGCGCTTTTATTAATCAATTATGTATTCGCCATCATGTTCGGCAATCCACTCCCAACGTTCAACCAATTTACGGATGCCTGATTCATAGAAATCGCGCGGTTTCTCGTTGAAAAAGGTGTCAAGGTGGTTTTTGACGTCTTCCACATTTTTAAATTTTTTTCCATTCAAATTGTTCTGCAGCGATCGAAACAAATGATAACCAGAAGGTGCAATGTCGGGTGAATATGGGGGATGCGGCATGATCTCCCAATTCATCTCCTTCAGTTTGGCCAGGGTCGGTTTTGCAACATGTGGCCTGGCGTTGTCATGATGGAAAAGAACTCCTTTGCGATTGGCCAAAATCGGACGTTTTTCATCAATTGCTTTCTTCAATTCGACCAACTGCTGACAATACTTGTTGGCAGTGATCGTTTCTCCAGCTGGCAAGAGCTCAAAATAGATCACGCCTCGGATATCCCACCAAATGCACAGCAGTACCTTCATCGGATGCAATCCACCTTTCGACATCGGTTCCGCCCCTTCGTGTGCCTGTTTCCATGTTCTTTTGCGTTGAACATTGATATATAATATGTATATATTTCTTTCACGAGCGCCACTCTCAAACGATTCGTACGGCATCCAGCGGAATCGGGCACGAACTTATGCACTCATCCAATATGTACGTATGCCGGCAAATATGTACGAGTATATTTAAGTACCGGCATCGTGATCATTATCTATATACAACAAATGCAATATAAATAGTTAAATACATAACACATATATGTGTGTGTATGTACACGTACGTATCTACACTATATTGTGTATTTGCCAAAGCATGTGCTAAGCTTTGTATGCTTTAGATATCATTTAAGTTTTCACACAAAAGCTATGCAAACAACAAAATATACAGGCAAAGTCAATAAAAGCTCTTTAAATTTCTCTTAGTGAAGAGTTAAAAATATTTTGTCTCATCAACCCCAAAAACTTTTACACGAAAAAACTGTGAGTGTCAGGTCATGAGTTGTACGAGTATATACTTACATACGTACATACATTTATAAGCAAATGCATCTAGCTTGCCATTTGTAGACAACTTTTATGAATACCACCCTTTTTGACGTCACACTTGTAAGGGCATTAAAAGTTTTTCTCTGCGCAAAAGCATCATCGCAAATTTCTCTCTTTACTCTCATCTTGGCCGCATTTTATTTTATATCGACACCAACAACAACAACGACATCATGCGCTATAGCTTAAATTGTTTTATAATTTTCGGTGGTTGTATGAGCCTGAAAGCCACTTTCCCAACGATACATTTACCCCCAACCCCAATGCCAAGTAGTGTACTCAAGCGAATTTTCGTTGCTCATCGCGCTCTTGTAATCTTGGCTATATCGTAGTAGAGCGAAGCAAGTTAAACAGTGCACTTGTAAAGCGTTTTCGGTGTTCAACGGTAGCTGCGATTTAAAGTTTAATTTTATTTGTCATTCATTATAAATAATTTTTTTTTTTTGAAATTTTTCAAAGCGAAAAAAGGAAAAATATCGAATATTTGTTTTTTTTTATATAAATTTTATCCTAATTATATTGCACAATAGTCATAAAGAGAATTGAAAACAAGATTTCGGTTAAACGTAGACTTAATAAATGTCTTTTTTATACTTTTGCTACGTATCTGCTGAAGGACGGAAATAAAAATTTTTACCGCAACTGCATAAATACAGTGACAACTGCTTCATTTCCGGCTAAGCGAAAAGAACTTCATCATAATTGTTATTTATTAAACGAAAATCGTATAAAAGTTAAAATGGTTCATACAACGATTTACGATGAAGCACCAAAGCTGAAGGTATTTTTTACAGTATATACACACGTATATAAATAATTAAACTGAAATTTAATGCATCAAATGCACAAATAAATAGAAAAGAAAAAAAAACTAAGAGAAAAATAAACTATTTACACGATTACACAATCAGAATTCGTAATATGAGTGTTAGCGGCGACGGTGACGACGGTGGCGAGTAAAAGATTCGTTGCACGAGTACACCAAAAGTGGCGAGAAATGCATTTCTATTGACCTTGGCTTAAGGTCATGTAATTTGGTATTGTGAAAATTATCACTGCTTTGCAAATATTTAGAAAACAAATGAGATTTTTTATTAATTTATATGTGTAAATAGGTTACGATGCTGTAAAATACATGAAGCAAACAAAAATCACTGTATATTCAAGCACCAGATGTTACACTTACAAATCAGTGTTGATGTATTTATAGATTAAACAACTGTGGGCATTGCATTAAAACATTTGTTGTGAAATATAATAAAAATTAGTATAAAATATTGCCGGTAGCGAAATAGGAAAATATAATACAAAGGAAGATATATACATATGTACTTGGTTACATATTCACGCACATAAGTCTAGAAATAACAAATGTTTATATTGTAAGCACAAAGCAAAAAGAAGGTTGTTACTTTACTTCATAAGGCAGACTGAAATCTATATTATATTGTACTTTCATTTCTTGATTCAAAAGCGAATATAATTAAAGAGAAAAATGCTCCGTTAGTAGATAATTAATTGAATTATCTACAGTTCTAGAAATAGCACTGGCATTACTTATGGTAAACTATTTTACTTATATAAAATGTTATTTTTCACGACATATCATTCCCAGTCGCGGTTTTCTGCTCATTTAATTTACGGCACCCTATAGACTATGCATACTGACAAATATTTACTATACTGCATGTGTGTTACATATGGATATAATATCGAAAGTTGTAATACCAAGAAAGTGAAAACTTTTTGTATTTCGATTAGTGATTATGTATTCTTCAAGTGAATGAGGAACTCATTCCGAATATGCAAGAGTTTGCGCAGATCAGTTTCTTTTTTAGGAAAAAAATTCTGTTGATAGGGTATGAAGATAAAGGGTATTTGATTAATTAAATATGGAATCTGATTTTTATGTTTATACAGACATAAATAGGCAAAGAATTATTTATGTATATATAATACAATACATATTTTATACTACTTTCATTATTATTTTTTCTATACTATGTTGCATTGAAAATTATTTTCAAACAAAAAACAAAATAAAATGAAGTATAAATAAAATAAAATTACCTACAAATAATATAAAATTAAATATAAAAAAAATAAAAACATGGGAAAAAATTAAAAACTAAATAAAAAATTAAATAATCAAAGAAAAAATGGATAAATGAAAAAATTTTAAAAATAAAGAAACGAAATTAAAATCTGAAAATTAAATCAAACATTAAATAAAAGAAGAAAATAAATTAAGCTAAAAAGTAAATTGAATTAAAAAAGAAAAAATTAAATTATAAAGTTCCGTTAAGTTAAAAACAAAATAAATGTGAATTAAAAAAAGTTCAATTGAATTAGATCAAATTAAACTAAGTAAAATTGAATAATTGAAATAAAAAAAATATAAAATAAAAAATTGAAAATAGAAAATAATAAGTAAATTAAATAAATAAAGGATTAAATTAACTCATTTTAAATAAATTACTCTATAAAATAAAATGAAATCAAGTTAAACAAATTTAAATTAAATAAATCAAAATAAAAAATAAAAGCATTAAAAATAAAACAAAATAAACTAAAGTAAAATGTAAGAAATAAAAAAATATATAAGTAGCAAAAATAAAAAACTGAATAAATGAAATAAATAAAAATTAAGAAAAATAAAAATAATTAAAAAATTAAATAATCTGAAAAACAATTAAAAGTAAAATAAATTAAATCGAAAAACAAAAGGAATGTATAAATAAAATAAATAAAAATGTAATAAATAAATAAATAGAAATTTTAATAAATAAAAAATCAATAAATAACATAATTAAATAAATAATAAAATAAAAATTATAAAAGATAAATCAAATTAAAATAGCAACAATTAAACCAATTTTAAAAGTCAAGTAATTTAATTTAAATTTAATAATCAAAATAAAATTAAAATAACTTATATTGAATTAAATTAATTTAATTTAATTTATTAAAAGATAAATCAAATTAAAATAATAATTATTAATAATAATATATAATATTAATTAATATAAATTAAATAAATCAAAATAAAACTAAAATAAATTAAATTGAAATAAATTAAATAATTTGAATTAGATTAAACTAAATTTAACAAGATAAGACTAAATAAACTGAACTTAAAATAAATTAAATTAAACTAAATTAAATAAAACGTAATAAAATTAAATAAAGTGAATAAAAAAATAAAAAATAATAAAATAGAAAATAAAATAAACTGAAATGAAGTAAAATAAAATGGAATAAAATAAGCCAAAATTAAATAAAAAATAGGAAAACAAAAAATAAGAATTCAAAATAAGTAAAAAATAAAAATATTAAATAATTAATCAAAATTAAAAAATTAAAAAAGTAATAATAAAAATGAAAAAATAATGAATAATATAATAAATACGAATAAATGAATATAAATAAAAAAAAATAAATTAAGTGTAAAATCAAAAATAAAATGTAGAATAAAAAACAAAATAATAAAAATAAAGTAAAATAAAATGGCAGCGGTAGCCGAGTGATTAACAACAACCAAAAGTTATAGAAAATTAATTTAAATAAAAAATTAAGTTAAATTTTCTAATTGCGATCGCCCCTCGTCAGGGAATGTCAACCCCTCCGAGTATATTTCTGATATGAAATGGGAAAAACATTTGAATTGAAACAATTGAAGGAGGAGCTCGGCCGAAAATTGATTTAGCGGTTACAAAGCGTCAATTATATATATATATATATATACATATAATTAATTATAATTAATTAAATATATAATATATAATTGGCGCTTTGTAACCGCTACAGCGGTAAATAATTCTAAAAATGAGAAATATTAAAACTGGGCTGAGTCTCAGTTTCCTTTCCCAATACAACGTCTCGTCATAAGCAATCAATTAACTCATCGCCGTGGAAATATGTGATTTTATGTACATTACTAGTTAGGGTTATGACTTATTATTAAATTAATTCTGACTCATTTTCATAATGTAGAAAAACGCTTTTGAATAATGATTATTCAAAAATATATTTATTAGTCAGGCTATACTGGTACACCACAACAAATTACTATACTAAATATTCGAATAAATAATTAAAATAGAATTTTTTGTATACTAATTTATATTTTTATATTTTATCTTTCCGACAGGCTAAAGAAGTTCCACAAAACATGGCTGCCGAAGCTGAAACTCACTTGGATCATATCTGCCGCTTGCAGTTCGATTCCGCTGTGCCACATGTACGTCTCTCCGGCATTGTCTGCACCATTGGACCGGCCTCCCGCAGCGTTGAGATGTTGGAAAAAATGATGGCAACCGGCATGAACATTGCACGCATGAACTTCTCTCACGGTTCCCATGAATACCATGCCGAAACTGTGGCCAATGTACGTATTGCCGCTAAAAACTACTCAGCAAAAATTGGTTACGAATACCCCATTGCCATCGCTTTGGATACTAAGGGACCTGAAATCCGTACTGGTCTAATTGAGGGTAGTGGTACTGGTGAGGTTGAATTGAAGCGTAATGAATTAATTAAACTCTCAACCGATCCTGCTTACCTCGAGAAGGGCAACAAAGACACAATCTTCGTTGATTATGCCAACATCGTTAAAGTAGTACAACCAGGCAATCGTGTATTCGTCGATGATGGTCTCATCTCGTTAATTGTTAAGGAAGTACAAAGCAACGCCTTGGTTTGTCTCATCGAAAACGGTGGCGCTTTGGGCTCACGCAAAGGTGTTAATTTGCCCGGTGTACCTGTCGATTTGCCAGCTGTATCTGAGAAAGACAAATCGGATTTGAAATTCGGTGTAGAACAGAAGGTCGATATGGTTTTCGCTTCGTTTATTCGTAATGCCGCTGCACTCACTGAACTCCGTGGCGTTTTGGGTGAAGAGGGTAAGAGCATTAAGATCATTTCAAAGATCGAAAATCAGCAAGGCATGCACAACTTGGATGAAATCATTGAGGCTTCTGATGGTATTATGGTAGCACGTGGTGATTTGGGTATTGAAATTCCCCCAGAGAAGGTGTTCTTGGCACAGAAGGCGATGATTGCACGCTGCAACAAGGCCGGTAAACCCGTTATTTGTGCCACACAAATGTTGGAGTCTATGGTGAAGAAACCACGCCCAACACGTGCCGAAATTTCCGATGTCGCTAATGCTATTCTCGACGGCGCTGACTGTGTCATGTTGTCCGGTGAGACCGCCAAGGGTGAATACCCACTCGAGTGTGTGTTGACAATGGCCAAGACATGCAAGGAAGCTGAAGCCGCTTTGTGGCACAGAAATTTGTTTGCCGACTTAGTACGCGCCACCCCCACCTCAACCCTGGATTCACCTCACGCTGTTGCCATTGCTGCTGTTGAGGCTGCCTCCAAGGCGTTGGCCTCCGCCATTGTGGTCATTACGACTTCAGGAAAGTCAGCTCATCTGATCAGCAAATATCGTCCACGTTGCCCCATCCTAGCAGTCACACGTTTCCCACAAACTGCTAGACAAGCGCATTTATACCGCGGCATCATCCCAGTGGTCTACACCGGTAAGCAATGTCAAACGTATATCGTATACATAAGCATCAAAAAAATAACTAAAATATTTGTTTTTCTCATAAATAGAACCGGCACAACCTGACTGGCTGAAGGATGTCGATGCTCGTGTACAATTCGGCGTGCAAGTGGGCAAAAAGAACAATTTCCTCAAGTCTGGTGATGCTGTTGTCATTGTTACTGGCTGGAAGCAGGGCTCTGGTTTCACAAACACCATGCGTATTGTGTGCGTAAAAGAATTAATAATCAAGAGTGTGAATGATAGAAATAAGAACTGTGAAAAGAGTAGTAATGTCTGAAGAATGACTGATGAATGAATTTTATTGTTGAGTTGCGTGATTTTTATGAAGTTTTTTAATAGAGCTTGATTTTTGGAGTTCGTGTAACCAGTAATTTTAACAAATTTTAAATTCATTAATTTTTCATTTTGTTGTAATGCTGGTTACTCGTTCTAGCTGGAATTGTTATTAAACTTACGTATTTTAATAATTTTTTTTTTATTTCCCTCCACAGTTACATTGATTAAACATGAAACACCGTTGTAATGCTACCTCGGACTCGTTAAGTATAAATATGTATGTATGTAGAAGAATACAATAAGAAGCGCTCAAGGGCAAGCGCACAACTTCATCCTGTTGCAGTGAAACTCAAATAAACGTATTAAACAATGAAAAATAGAAGAAGAAGAAGAAAAATCTATCATTCAAACGGTAGTCTGCATAAAATAAATAATTCATTTAAATGCTAATGTAAATGTTGGTATTAATCCCCTGCACTAGTGAAGAGGAATATTAAATGTTATGAATTACAAATTTTAATAAAAATGTATATGAAAATATATCAAAATTATTGTTGTATATATTTAATTATGTATAAAATTGTATGCTTACGAAAATGAATAGATACTCGTACACTCACACTCACAGTTATATATGTAATCATTTCACCAAAGCTAAAAAATATCACCATTAAATATCTGTTACTGATTGTGTTAATAAATTACTAGTAACTTCTATTGCATACGCATACTCGGAATTATTGTGGAAGGTTTTTCCTCTTGGTAAAAGCTATAAACTCTTAAAGACCCTTCACAGATATACATATAATAAATATATACCTACATATATATATAATTGGCGCTTTATAACCGCTGAAGCAAGTTTTGGCCGAGCTCCTCCTCCAATTTGTGGTTTTGCGTCTTGATTATTTTTCCAACAAATGGAGGGACCTACAATTTATACTAAGCCGCCTCCGAACGGCTGATGGTTTTTTATGAGGAGTTTTTATATAACTTTTGGATGTTGGTCGTCCCAGGGCTCCCAAAAAAAATGTTTCCCTTGGTAATTTTGGCAAAGCTACGAATGAACAAAATTTTATATAAATCAAACAATACGAGGGATTACAAACAGTTCGGTCAGTTGGTGACTTTCAATTTGTTTTTGTTAAATCCAAAAACACCAAATCTTTTACAATTACTTTGTCAGTCTTTCTTTCAAATTTTAAAACGATCGGCTAAAATGGAGACGAGAAAACGCAAGATAGCTGAGGATAGGTCAGACGAAATTCCACCAAAAACGCAAACAGAAATTCTCCATGTGATTCTCTTCGGGTTTCGGAGTAATTTACAGCCAAAACAAATATTCAGTAAATGCCAAATTACATATGGAACGATTGCATTGTCTTTAAAGACTATTTTGAAGTGGTCGCGCAGATTCCAGACCGGACATTTTTCCGTAGAGGATAAGCTCCGACAAGATCGACCAAAATTTTCCTCTGATGACGTCAATGTAGCTCTGGTGAGGAACAAAATTGACGAAGACCCACAATTGACACAAGAAATGATTGCTAATAAATTGGGCTTGAATGCCATGGCTGTATCGCGAATACTAAGTAATCGTCTGGGACACACGAATAAATCTGTTCGATGGGTACCACGAATTTTAAATGAGGCTCGAATGAATTTTGCTCAATTTTTCCTAAACAAATTCGAAAATTGTCAGTCTACCAACTTTAGTAAAATCGTTGATGGCAATTCTGGATTTTATAAGAACGATCCAGAAACCAAACAGCAGTCCACGGTATGGAGCCCAACAGGAGCTAGCCCAGCAAGAGTAATGACGTCAGTTTACTCCACCGACCTAAAATCGCAGCTGCTATTCCACTGGAAAAGGGTCAGACGGTAGCTGCTAAATGGTACACCGAAGAGTGCTTACCAAAAGTTTTCAAAAATTTGTTGGAAAACAAGAAGAAAGAAGATTTGTGGCGCTACTGAAATAACGAGTAATTTTATTGCGATCTCTGGGATCGAAGAAATACGTCCAGCACCATATTCCCCGGATATAGCACCTTGTGATTTGTGGTTATTTCCAAAGATTAAAAAAATATATATATAAAAGGTAATGCGGTTAATATTAAATACTTTAAAATTTTTTTTAATTTTTGCAGAACTTGATAAGCTTAAAAAGCAAGATTTTGAAGACTGTTTTCAGAAGTGGATCTACAAGTTTAAGCAATGTATTGAAATCAATGGAGATTATGTAGAGAAGATAAAAAAGGACAAAGATTACGAATAAATACAAAAAGAATTTTTTTCTGGTCAATTTACCTAACTTTATTATTTTGAGAACAACAAAGTAAAAATAAAAAATATATTCAGAGCCTCCTCTTTCTACGTCATTATTTGCTCTTGAAAGCATGACGAATTGAATTAGATAGAATCTTAATAGCTCTTAATAAAGAAAAATTATGTAAATATCTACATACTCAATGCTTTAGAGCAACTTCTTACGTCGCTGAGAAAAGGAGAGTTTTCATTGGAACAAATTTTCATAAATAGCAAGTTGCTCGTATCGGCAGTCTTGGGGAATACGAGTGTATGCTTTAACAAGACTTCAGTGAATCCTTAAACTGAAAATGTCGGTGTGACTTCACTGAAGCTTCCTCTGTTTTAACCATGACCCAAGGCTTGCGACGTGGACGCGACTATCTAAACTAAAAACAAACAACGCACTTTATAACCGTTGAAGACATCTTCCGCCGAGCTCTTCCTCCGATTTGTGGGAGGCATCTTTATGTTATTCAAGCAAATTTGGGCCATCTGATGTAAAAATATTTTTTGAATTTTGCTTTATTTTTCTGCTACCCATTTAATTTTTTTTAATAAATTTTCAGCTTTTTAACATTAAAAAAATATATATATTACAAAATATGCAAACCCTTTCAATCTGTCAATTTTATATTGAGAACTACCTTCCTTTTTTTGTATCATGGGGTAGCATTAAGAATAAAATTGATTTAGTAAAATTAACATTTTATTATTAACAAACTAAAAATAATTTTGACATATAAAATTAAATATAATAAAATGACAATTTTAGAGATGAAAACCGTGGATGATGTAGCAAGAAAAATGCATTTTCTTCGTTTCTTCTTTTCTAGTTAGTCGTGCAACAGGACCCGATGAAAGTATGAACATTATTATCTCTCCACCCTACACAGGCTAACATAACCTTTCCGACAGTTGTTGCGATTGTTTTTCCACTTTCGTTAGAACAACGTTTCTTTCGTAACCGGATACATTTTCGTAACGTTTTCGTTTTTAGATTTCAAGAAAGAAAACTCATTTCTTATTTAACTCGACAGCTGTTTTAAATAAACCAACAAATGAATCTCCAGCTACAATCCTACCTAACCGAACCAGGGACGAGTTAGACGAGTTCTAGCTGTTCCTGCTCCATTCTCTTTCTGCCATTCTTTTTTTTTACATTGCATTTTTTGCATTTTTCCTTCATTTAATTATATATAAAAATTACCATATTTTGTATAAAGTAATTAAATTAGACATAATAATTTACAATTTTTATACAAAATAATCTTGAATCATTTTGCATAAATGGAATATCGTGAGCTGAATAACTGGAAAATGGGTCAAATTCATCGAATTCTCTCGCACCGCACTGTTGCATTTAAAAAAGCTCGTTTCTGAACTTTCGATTGATTTATTAATTTTTGTATTTCGACAAATTTAAAATATTTTTATAATGAGATTTCGAGCATATTCGTTTGAGTACATTTTGTTCTGCTGGTGTAAGACTGAATGTTCGATCATTAAAAGTCTCAGATAGACAATTAAAAATATTTGGAAATTAGTTAGTTCAAAAATTTTATAAAACGGGAGAACTTTTTCCGGAAATCGGGAATTGACCTGTCGCAAGTCACGGCTTATGCTTTCATACAAATTTTAATTTTTATCCTAACGGTATATTGAGTTTTGGGGCCACTTACAGAGAGGCTAAGGGCTAAGATAGAGAACGAAGTAGGGGACAATTTTCCAACTTCCACATATTGGAAACGATTTATCGTAAAAAAAATGCTAAAGAAAACATAAAAAAGATAAAAAAAGATGTCTTAGTAAGTCATAAATGTGTTGATTAGACGAGCATTTCTGCCTACCTATCAATTTATTATTTTCCACTTAATTGTTCTATACGCAATTCTCTTCATACATTTAACTTATAAAAAATTCAAAATTTCATACTTCCACAACAACCGATTTCCCTACAGGGTCTTTTCACACAACACTATTTATTAGTAGTACTACTTATTCTTTATTCCTAGTTCTTAGCTTTTCCTTTGAGTTGCATAAATACCACACAATTGCCGCATATGCCAGTAGGTATGTATGTATGTATGTACATATGTATTTTTAAGACATTGGCAAAGGTTTCAGCTTGAATGCGCTACACCGTGCAACACTATTATAACAACAGCAACAACAAACCACGCCACATCTTGGCACACCACTCCACACAGACATCACTTGCCAGCTTATACGTTTTTTTTATTAACCACTATTCCTTCTTGCACATAGTTTATTCCCCAACCTTTAAGCCGCATGATAACAAGATGGCCAAGAAAAAACAAAACTGACTGACTGACTGAGTGAACAACGGACGGCGCATATAAATGTTGCCATGGATGACTACTACGGACTGCTGCTAAAATCCAGTGACGACTCGTCGCCATCAATTCAGTCTTTGCCGAGATTTTATCGTGTGCGAGTGGTTTTTTGTAGCGTTTGCGCACTTTTCCACATTTTACCACATTTTATCACATTTTGCACATTTTGGGGCCGGTCCATAGTATTTATACAATTGTGACATTGCAATATTTTTGGTATATTCTTGCTATTCCAACGACCAGTCTGTCAGTAGTGCTTCATCTAGTGTCATATGTAGAGAAGAGCAGGCGATATTCGTACTTATTTATGTACATATATGTATACATACTTGTTATTCTTACTACACGTATTGCTTTTGCAGCGTCAGCATTTGTTGCATTCAAATAAATTCATTGGCGTTCTTACATATTTGCAACAACTGCCCGCAGCCGGTGTAGTCGATCACGTAGCCGTGGTACACTGCTGCATTTGCCATTTGACCGCTTGGATGCTCGCAAATGTGCGCGCGCGTATGTGTGTGTGTGTGTGATGTTTCGCGTGTTGTGTAAAACAATTGACTAGCCGCAATTCAAATATGATGAACTGAATATTTGTGGTTTCAAAGCCACAAGACGAGAAATTAATGTGGAAGAAAAAATTAATAAACAAATTTGTGAACATTAATTAAATGTTTTTTTAAAAATATATCTAAAATATTTTTGATAAAAAACTTTGAAAAAAAAATATTTCTTTTTTATTTATTAAACTTAAAACAAATGTGTTCAAAATAAGACTGTGAAAAGGATAAAACTATTTATTTTCGGGAATAATAAATTAAAGAAATAAAAATCAAAGCGAAAAAAGCTTTAGTTAATACCAAAATTGCAATAAATTATTAAATGCATTTTTTTTAAATAAATTAAAACAAAAGTGCATTTTTACAAATAATAATTACTAAAACAAAGAATTATTAGAATATTTTTTATAAGCAAATTTAAATTAATTTGAACTCCAGTGCATTTGTGTTTGTCTACGTGAAGTTTTTTCTTTTTTTTTTTTTGCTCAAATGCAACAGTAACAACAACAGCAATAACAATTCAATTCATTTGACCACAATTGACAAATTAGTTGTCTGATAACTTCTTTCGCGTGTGTTAAGACTACATACATACATACGTAGTGTAGAACATAATACACATAACATATCTACATATAAACAAGTACATGTTATATACATGTTATTTGTAAAAGAGTTCGTTCAACTTAGATGATGATGAGAATGTTGCAAGTTAACCTATTTGTTGCAAGGTATGCATAAATAAATTTAAAAAAAAAAAAATATATATATATATATACGTATATAATAGTTGTAAGATGGTTTTGAATTACCGTAACTTAAGTGTAGTTCATAAAATAATGGTTAGAATACTTGAAACACGTGTAGCAGCGTGAAATATATACATACATATGTACAATGTAGGTATGTACGAGTATGTATGTACCATATACGTATACGCACAGTAAGTCATTGTCATTTTCGTACATTTATTGTATGTGCTTAATTTGCTTGCTTATACTAAATGTGTTTGCAGTTACTTTAATCATATTGTGATTTAAAACAAAAACATAAATGTATTACTCGACATTCTTTGCAATTTAAAGTGAGGTTAAGTTTAAGCCTGGTCTATGGATTGTCGCTCTTATATTAACATACGGATTCCACAACCAAGCGAGAGTGAATTGAGTTGAATGAATCAATCAGCTTCATATTAAAAAAATAAAATTTTAATTCTTTTTTAACAACAACATTCAAATTCTGAAGTGTGAGCGCTTTTAACCGAGTCAGCAATAGCACTCTAATCGTTTTTCTTCTTTCATTTGTCGCCGATCCCAGACAACACGGGAAGCCAGGCTCTTTTCCATTATCTTTACAACGGATGGAGGTCTGCATACATTCAAAGCTGGAGTATATTCATCCATCCGGACAACATGTCTTAGCCAACGTAGCCGCTGTCTCTTAATTCGCTCAACTCGTGAAACTTTACCACAATCTCCATATATTTATGCGACTACCATACAGATCATCGTTCCATCGTATATGGTACACTTCACCATCGCAATGGTTCATAAATCATTCGGTTAATATTTCTCTCTCAAACTCCTAGTGCCGACTCATCGGATCACGCTTATCAGTTCACGTTTCTGCACCATATAGCAAGAGAGGAATGTGGAGCGGCTTTTAGATTTTGGTTTTTTGTTCGTCAAGGGAGGTATTTATTTATCAAATACCTTCTCCGTTTAAAGTAGTAAATGTTAAAAAGAGTGATTCATCGTTTTATTTCAAACTTTTTCAACTGCACTATATACATATAATTGGCTCTTTGTAACCGCTTAAGAGATTTTGAGCCAAGCTCCTCCTTCAATGAAGGTACATAAAATTTATTCCAAGTTTTTAGGCTTTTTTTACACAATTTTCGAAAGCGTAATAAGATACTGCTACTGTTCTTTAATTTGACTCAACGAGTAAAGAAAGGTATTAGCATTAGCTTGTTATCTTAGGTCAAAGAGCTTTACGAAAAGTTTTTCTGATATTATTTTGCACCCAACCAAATTTAATTGGGAAATGCATATTTTGGCGAAGTTTAAAAGAAAATTTAGTTCAATCTGAAGTACCACAACAATAAGCAGCGCTCATTTATTAGATTATATTTTTAAATTCTTTCAATGGCACTTGAGTTAAAATATCACTTCTTCTCTAATAGTATCCTCTTTTGCCTGAGAAGCGGTACAATTATGCTAAGATCTGCTTTTACGGAAATCTCAAGTGGAGTGTAGGAACACTTCTAGCTGGCTTTAGTTCGAAATCACCGTGCTTTTTCGCATTCTTACGAAAGATGTAAAAGAACTTGTTAAAAACACTTTCAGAATCTGAGTACTTTTCCATTTCGTCAACTTCTAAAACTGCCGAAACACTCGGGGTATTTCTTATATATAGGTATATATATAATTCGCTGAAGCGATTTTTCGGCCGAGCTCCTCCTCCAATTTGTGGTTTTGCGTCTTGATGTTTTTTCAACAAATGGAGGGACCTACAATTTATACTAAGCCGAACGGCTGATGGTTTTTTTATGAGGAGCCTTTATTTCATGTCCGATTTACACTCAGAGGGACGGGCATTCCCTTTAATTTAACTTAATTTTTTATTTAAATTAATTTTCCACAACTTTTGGATGTTGGAGGCACAGGGATATCTCTTATATGGTTATAATAGCCACCCATCACTACACTAATATAAAAGACTTTTTTCGCAGAACAGCTCCTACATTAAAAATTAATCCTCCTACAGCGAGAATACATAATTTCTAGCTTTGTAAATTGAAAATCGTTCTTCCATGTACATAGGTATAAGAAAATTTCATACCAAGTCAAACTTTTAACCTCCAACCCACCTCATATTCATACGGAGAACGTATAGCAACATAACAAAGCACGAATACCGGTATCATCATCGTCTCGGGCGGGAGTCATTAGTCACTATTAGTCTTCACTATCTTAAATATTTTAAGCTGTTTCAAGCTATTAAATTACAAACGCAATCCTCATCATTCTCATCATTGTGGTCTCATTGTATTTCTTGCCAAAGAATAAACAGCCAAAGGGTCACGTGATGAAAATAATCAAAGCACACGCCATCAATTATAATAAATAAGGAGAAGCTGGGCTTAAACCTGTCACAATTGAAATATTATTATAGCTATTAGATTGTTTTGTTGTTGCTTTATTTTATACTTTTGTTTTATTTTTGTAAAAGTGAATTCACGGCAATTATATTTATACATTCTAAATTGTATATACGAAAATACATATATTATATGTACATACGAGTACATAGGTATATAACATTTCGCATGCAACCACTCCTAACTCGCATATTTTTGGTAGTTCATTTTACGAACATGTACGAATATGCATGCCCATCCCGAAATACCTTTGTCTCTCCTTTGTGGAGTCAGAATTTCTTGGTAAATATAAAGCAAGTTAAAATGTGCAAAAATATAAAAAAAAAACTGCATACTTATATTTGTATGCATACATATGTATGTACATATGTATATCTTTGCAGTGTTTGCATTAACATACACGTATATAATACATATCTACGGGCAGTCAGTATAGGTAGATATAGTCCTTCGGATGTTCACTGTATGGAAGTGGTCGGCAACAATTATCTATTCATGCCGATAAATCAATGTTATCCTTTTGTTCGCTTCTTTTTTTTGTTTTTTTATTTTATTTATATCTTTTTCGTTCATTGTTAAGCTCTTATTAATATTCGATGAAGTACTTCGTGCAAGTAATGTTGATGCATACAGCGGCACCTGGACATGCTTATGCGCATACATGGGGCATTCCAAAAAATATATATTCGAAAAACTTTAGTTAATTAAATATTACAAAAAAGGATTTAAAAATTGTCTATATATAATTTGTACTATATGATCGCTTGAGCTTTTACACCGTTTTATTTTTGTTTCCTGATGTTTTTTCTTTAAATAAGCGACTTTTTTTGAGAGCTATGATTTTCATGCCAGAGACAATGTCAGCTAGTAACAAGAAAGAACAGCTATTTTCAGCATGCCGAAGTCTTTATACCAAATTTATGGTTTTCCCTTTTTCGGATTAAAAATGCAATATTAATTCTCATATATGTTGGTGGATGTTTTTGACGGATTTTTTACAAAAACCTCATATCTGAACAAACCGGTTGTATGATGGCTATATGATATAGTACTCCGATTTCGTTGCTTTTCAGTAATAATATTAACTTATACTAGATATGTATGTATGTAGAACGCCAAATTTTATACTCTCAGAACCTTTTTTGGCGGAGTTTTGACCGAAGCCTCATATTTGAAAAAACAGACGGATGTGGTAAAATCAACTCAGCTCGTTATTCTGATCAGATCTTTATAGATTTTGTTGGGTATATCTCTTCTCCTTCTAATATTTCGGATTGTAAAAATCGTAAAATTCGATTATGCTCCGCTTACTGTTGCCTAGTTAATGATGAGCTTGAGCCCAGATCAGACCACCATGTTGTCTTTGTGTACATCTGTCCGATTTAAGTCAAATATGCGCCGTTTTGTTCGTAAACTTGTTGCCAACGAGATGCCAAATTCATTATACCCTTCAAGCGGTCCAATTGTTGGCAGTAAAGGGCCGAATTGAGTGTTTGGCCATAGGGGAGCAGCTCGTAGCAGATGATCCCTTGCCAATCCCACCAAACACACAGCAAAACCTTCCTGGCCGTCAATCCTGGCTTGGCTACCGTTTCCGCTCGCTCACCGCGTTTCAACCACGACTGATTTCGCTTGACGTTGTCCTAAGTGATCCACTTTTCATCGCCAGTCACCAAACGTTTCAGAAATGGGTCGATTTTGTTGCGATTCAGCAGCGATTCGCAGATGGAAACATCGAGCTTCTTTTTGAATCCAAGGTTATGCCAATAGCTCCAAACGGTTTTCTGGCTTATCTTTAGTTCCTCAGCAATTAAATTAGTGCTCACCTGACGGTCTTTTTCCACTATTTCCATGATTTTATCGCAATTTTCGACGACAGGCCTGCCGACGCGTGGTGTATCTTTGACATCGAAATTACCGGAACGGAACCTAGCAAACCACCTTCGTGCTATAAGTTCATTTACAGTATCGGATCCATAAACTAAATTAATTTTTTCAGCCGCTTTGGCTGCTTTTTCGCCTTGATCGAAGAAAAATTAAAAAAAATAGCGAATTTTCTCTTTGCTGGTGTCCATCTTTGACGAGCGCTCACAACGTACTGAGTCAATCAATCAAAAAACTGTCAAAGACAAACTTTTAGCGCGAATAAACACGTTTCCAGCGCCGTATAACTAGTAACACTAGTACTATGAACAATAACGCCATCTTTTAGATAACAACTGAACGAACTTTATACTTAACCCAATATTTGTCTAAAAAGCAGTTGTTGCTCGCCAACCATGTGCCAGATGACCAAAGATAATATCAAATTTGGCAACATGAGTTGGCTTTTTGCTTTTTGAACTACAACTTATTTGAGCTTTAACATCTTCAATAATATTTCCGATGTGTTAAATGAAGTCTCTCTGGCATAAAAATTAGTCGAAAAGTTTGGGCAAAATACTGCACTGTTTGCAGACAGTTCACTAGACCAGTTCTTTTCGTACAAAATAACTCACATACGTGTTCGTTCAGTGCGTTCACCTACATCCAGAATCTTAAAATAAGGCCATTACACCCTCCAAAAAAACTTACTTTCTAGTGCGCTCTTTGAGCTCTTTGGTTTCAATAAGAAGGGAGCACATGGAACAAAAAATTTTCTCGCCCGCCTAATCCCTCGTCTTGACGATATCAATCGTTCGAAGGCCGATTGTGCGATTTGACACCTAGGCTAGGCGAACGATCGCGTTTATGCGGATAAACCTTTAACTCTAGTGTTCTTGTAAACCAACATTCGTCAAGTAATGACTGAGATACCGCCCAATGTGGGACAAAAAGTGGTCGAAAATTACCTCAAACGGATCGAAGTTTGTTTCACACACAATGCTATGGCTGAAAATTTATAATAAAAAATGAATTTCATGGAAAAAAAATTATTTGAATGCATTTTATTTACGTTTATTTTATCGAAACCGCAAAATAGATAACACTGTATATTATTATATTATGTTATATTATATTATATATAGATATATCAAAGATATTGGCTGAGTGATTAATATTTTCAAAAACCATATTGGATTCTCAAGGGGCTCATCAGTGTGATAAATACTTATTTACTATATTTTTTTACATTCGTCGATAGCTTATATCTTCGAAAAAAAAAACGACTCCAGATTCGTAACTGTAATAGTTTTGGACCAACTCTAAAATGCATGTAATCAGTCATGTAAATTTAAGTGAAAGTTTTTTTTTTCAAATGCATTTTTCTCGAAGCAGCGTTTTTGAAATTTACTGTCATTGTAACTCAAAAACTAATCATCCGATCGACTTGAAACTTCTTCCTCGTATTCAGCATTATTTCAGGCGTAAAGTGGCCATTGGAAAATTCGATCGGATTGAAATTTTAAATTTGGATTTAATGTTTTTCCTTCTACCCTGGGTCACTTTCTAGTTAAGACAATCCTCTTTCATTTCAGATACCCTGAAGGCAGATAGAATGACAGCAAAATTGAAACTTGCTTTTTCGGACCTCCACGGGATAGCGCATATCTCCTAAAGAATGCAAGATTTCCGTTTGAAAAAATTATGTAAAGATATCTTATTAATAAACAAATATACCCTTGATTGATTGAGCACCTTAAATTAAAATAGTTATAAATAATACATTTTTTAATGGAACGCGCCTTCCTTTTGACTGCATTTGTTGCCTTACAAGTAAATATATGCATACATGATGATATGTATGTATGCACAAATGCATGTGCGTATGTTTGTATGGTCGCGCTTTGCACATTTTTGTTTGACGTGGGTCTCACTAGTGGTTCAGACCAAAATCGCAACATAAATCGCAAAATATGGTGGCTTGTCAAAAAGTAAAAATTCTGTTGATATTCTTCTCTTTCATATTTTGTGCGGCCACAAACATACATACTCGTACGTAGCATACGCAGATACATATGTACGAGTATACCCGACCCGTAAGTGCGTTTGTCATAAGTCACTCATTCCTGTGTTGTCGACTTAACAATGCAAAAATTTTGTTTATTCTTGTATAACATACAATTTATTACCCACTGCAGTTGTGGTGGTATGACTGGTCTCCGTACAAACATATTTCAACGTGCATACGTTTGTAAAAGTTCAAAAAACATCTACGAGTATGTGTACATACATACACGCATGTATGTGAATCTAGGTATAAACTTTACGGCGATAATAGTAGTAGTAGTAGAAGTCTTCCCACATTCATTCTCATACATATTTATATGTATACTGGTATTCAAAGAAATATATCTACATTAGGGTTTGACCATTTTTGTTCGATTTTTATATACTTATTTCTAGAAAATGTTTTGCCTTTTAAAGTCTCAGGTCGCTTGTCTTAACTTGAGCTTATTAAGCATTGCATAGCATAATATTTAGCTCCAATGAAAAATATAACAACACCTCGGATGAGATACCCCCTTTCTGTTGACGACCCCCGGTCCTTTAATTGTGAAGGTGCCGCTGCCCAGCTGGTTGATGTCCTCATAAAGTTAAAGGCTGACATCACCGCCGTCCAAGAAGTGGGATGGACGGGACAAGGAAGAAAAGCGAGTAGGTTCTTATGGTGGGAGGGAGACTTCGTCTTCGAGTACTGGCATTCACCTCGGTGGATGAGCGTCTCACCACAATCCGCATCAAAGTGAAATTTTTCAACATATCGTTGATTTGCGCCCACGTCCTGACGGAAGAGACGGACTTTTTAGCCAAAGATACCTTTTATGAGCGCCTAGAGCATACTTACGTGCGCTGCCCTCAACACGATGTGAAAAACGTGCTTGGCGATTTTAATGCCAGGGTGAGTATCTTTGGTACGACTATTGAAAAATTCAGCCTTCACAATGAAACATCCCCTAACGGGTTGGGGCTGATCGACTTCGCCGGGGCCCGAAATATGGTTGTCTGTAGTACTAGATTCCAGCACAAAAAAATACATCAAGCTACTTAGCTGTCCCCTGATCGAAAAACACAAAACCAAAGATCGATCATGTTGTGATACGCGGAAGACATGTTTTCAGTGTTCTTGACGTGCGTACACTCCGAGGACCAAACATCGACTCGGAACACTATCTTGTTGCTGCGAAGATACGCATGCGCTTCTGTGTATCGAAGAACAAACACAAGGAAAGTTCGACGTCGAAGAGCTGCAAACACAACAGACTGCCCAACGGTTTTCTACTCGACTTGCACTCCTGCTCTCTGAGTGCACTCATAAGCAACTCGGTATAGGGGAACTGAGGGACGGCATTTCAAGCTCCCTACGTACAGCTGCAAAGGAAACTATTGGATTTCGTGTCGCAGTGGAAAGAAAACAGACTGGCTACCTTTCAACGTTGCGATCGACCACAAAACGTGCGGGATGGAATAGATACCGAGAACTGAAGAGGGAAGCAAGACGCATTTGCATTTGTCCTGTAGGACACAAAGCGGTGACCTAGCCACTGCTGCCTAAAGCATATTAACTTTATGGAGGGAACACTTCTGCAGCCTGCTGAATTGCAGTGAAAATGGAGTATCTGGAGATGGTGAACCCGAAACCCCAATCGATGACGATAGAAAAGACGTTCCATGAAGAAGTTCGAATAGCAATCGCCCGCTTAAAAACCAAAAAAGCAGCTGGAGCTGACGGCCTACCGGCAGAACTATCAAACATGGCGATGAAGAGCTGACAAGGTGAATGCATCAGCTACTTTGCAGAATATGGTCGGACGAAAGCATATCCGGCGATTGGAATTTAAGTGTGCTCTGCCCAATTCATAAAAAGCGGACCCCACAGTCTGCACCAATTATCGTGGGATAAGCCTCCTTAATATCGGTTATATGGCTAACGTTTTTTTTTTTTTTTGGGACTCGGAGAGAATATTATTGATATTGATCAATTACAAAGATAAAGTTGTTTATATATATGACTGGAGAATACTACTCTTCAATATTAGAGGGACTAAAAGGACGCATGAAAGAGAAAATACGGGGAAAATTTACGAAAGGTGTGCTGCTTTTGCACGACAATGCGGACGGCGAGCACAGAGACATGTTGCTTCGAGATTTTAAACCATTGAAAAATAAAGTCCTCTCTCGACAAAACAAAAAGACCAAACTTTACAAGTCGCTTGTCACTTATGTGCTGATATATGGCGTAAAAGCGTAGAGGATTTCAATATTTGACGAGTTGACGTTTAGGATAAAGAGTAATACCTACGCTCCGTTGGAAAAATCAAGGGGAGAGAGGCTTGGCTAAACTTGATATGCATTTCCAATTGGCGTCGAATAACGAAAATAAGGAAGGAATGACGCACGGTTGTTAACTCGAAGAGGAATAAGTTCTAACAAAAATATTTCATACTTTCATAATTCGCCGCCCACAAATCCTGACCGAAGCTCACTAGTCTAATGTAACCTACGTGACTATTCCTGTTATTATGTACATATGTAAATTTTGTTTAGATATACATATATATTTTTTACTTTTTTTTACACAGCGCCTCTAAGAAGCGAACTTGTTTTTCTTTTGTTCCACTATCCTTTTTTGCTTATTTCTCCAATGCATTTGAGTTTCCCATTTTTTTAGTATAGCTTGTATTTCTGGAACTACATCGGCTATTTTCTTCAACATTCGATATGTACATATATGTACATACATACATACATATACCTTTGCACTCGTATATCTGTAAATATGCTGAGCACGTCTGAAGGTATTTCATTATTATTGCATCTACGAATTCTTTTTGTTGGGTCTCTGCCATCAGTTCGTTGATAATTTGTTAAATGGGAATTTGTTGCCAATTCTATAAGTATTTTTCATACGAGCACATACGAATATACAAATGTTTCTACATTTACAACTTTTTTTTTTTGTTGTGTGTCGGCATTTACAAAGCCACCCAACTGGAACCATGCCAATTAAAGTTCATCAATTCGATTAACTAGATTTATTATTACAATTACTGTTAAATTTTGTTACTCGAAAGTGTTGAAATGTGTTTATTCTAACTAGAATCATTCAAATGAGAACGTGGGAAAAAGAAACTCCTCCAGCATGCGAGGGTAGCTCACTAAGTGTATACGTAGATTGAGCTCTTAGAGATTTAATTTATTCTGAAAGCCATTCAGTAGAATTTCTGGCCGTCTCAAGAAAACAGTCCGCGTTGAAGTCATAAAAAGTTGTGCCAATGTATCAAGAAAACAGTATTGGTTGGTACCAGCCACGAAATCTAATGACGGAGCACTCTTATAACAGCTATTACTATACATAGTTTGTAAGTTAAAAAGGTTGTAAAACCTATATTGGCCTTGAGAAAGAGATTCTTCTCACTTTTTCAGATGCTCAAACCACTTGGTGTATTTTTTGAAAGTTCAGTGGCAGAGGTAATGTTCCAAAAGTCGTTTGAGAAGCAGCTCATCCTTCTAACATAAACTCCCGACAGTGTCCAGTTATTACGCCGGTTGTTATGCTTATGGAGGTCCTAATTAGAACGAGTAAGAACTTAGTTCTATTCACTTCGATCAATGATCAGACTTGCCTGGTTGCATTGTATGTGATCTCACGCTGCGTTGGTAGGTGTGGGATATGCCCACATCATGTGTTTCTAGCTAGCTCGTCGGCCACGCAGTTCCCTGGGAAATCCCTATGAGCAGGAACCCAAACTACGGACTTTTCGCATACAGTCGAGAGTTTGTTTAAGATTTCTCTGCATCTTATTGTTAGCTTTATGCTGGTATGATTGCGTTGAAGAGACTTAATGTAAGCCTGGCTGTCAGAATATATTGTTTCGGATTAGAATTGAGCAACCATGAAACGTTATCGTAGTTAGTTCGGCTTGAAAGACTTTGGCATGGCCGTGGTCTCTTACTTAAGTCGATCATTCCATAACCATAAGGATATTAGAGTTGTCGGTGAGGATCGCTACTGATCTTTAATCCAGTACTATTACATTATCCCATTCGTTCCTGTCTGTGATTTTTGTTGAGAATGTGTAAACGATGCAAAACAAAATCGAAATCGCAATCGAAACCAAAATCGAAATCGAAACCAAAACCGAAACCGAATCCTGCAAACATTTTTTTTACTAATCCGATATGAGGTAAATAACTCTTCACACACCTTTTTAAATTGTTCGACTTTTCTGCGTATAAAATACATAATTTGCACTTTATTGTCGATTAATCGAGATTTTCCAAGGGCCGCTCCTCATATTAAGGTTTTTATCTGGAACAATTTCTGGAAATTTTAGAGTTTGCTAAACTTTTTCAGCTAAATTTGCGTAGTCCCACTAACTCACCGCTGCATCTTTGGCCATGACAAGTCGGAAACATTCGTATCCGCAGTTATTCGGTATTTGGAAATGGTCACTCAATATACAGTCGCTGTCATATGTATTCGTACATAAGCAAATTTGTTCAAAAAGATTTGATATGTAATTTAAATTATTTCAACTTATATAAATATTTATTGATAAATTTAATTATTATACGGAGTGTGCGTACATTAAATAAACAAATTTTCAAATTTCAGCCTCTGCTGCTTAGCATTTCTCAACAATTTCACACAGTGTGTCACCGAAACGAGAGGCAATAGAAACGATGATGCTCCCACAAATATCCGTAAGCCCTTAACTCATGCATTCGAAAATTGGCTTAAAAAAGAAAAAAGTAAATTACAAGGCAAAACTCATAAGGAAGCTCAAATAAATGGTGGTTTGTCACGTCTCTATGAACATCAACCGTTAGAGAGGCTTTTCCGAACCAACAGCACAATACCGCCGAACGTTGACACCTTTAAAACACCACAAAAAAACTCACACACATTAAATAAGAAACTGCTCAGGTGAGTTGAATTCACAAATGTGTATAAGACTTACATACAATTTTTTTTTTATTTTTTTGAAGATTTCATTTTTATAATTATATACTCTTAAATTAAATACCATATATGTATATGTACTTTTTGTATATACCCTTACAGAAAACTAGGTTTTACTAAAGTGAAGGCGCCCAACAGTCATCATCGAAAACGTTTAGCAGTTGAATCAAGGCGTCATTCGTCACCAGATGATTCCCATATGTTCATTATAAAGCTGCCACCGAATTTCGTTTATTACACCAATCCAGGTGCTGAAACTAACAGCATTACTGATATCAAATTGAATTCACAAAAGACAAATGTAAGTATAAAACAAAAAACAAAGCAAAAGCAAATATATTACAACATTACGGAATGTAATTATTTTCGTAAATTTTCTTACACAGGTTTCAAACTTTCCATTCAACTCAAATGGTAAGCCGGGACGCATTTATCATTGGAATCTACCGGTGCTACAGAAAATACTGGGAAATAAACAACCACTGCCATTCACAGACGTAAATGGCAAAAAATATGTTATAAATTTTAAAAAATTCTCCAACTTTCAAAAACCCTGGGAAAATGACAGTATCGAAAAATCATATAAATCTAATTATAAAAAATCTTTAAAACATAAATCTCCTTCATATTATGCGCCAACAGCAGCGGTTAAGAAGAATAGTTTTAATCGTTATTTTTCAGGTAATGGCAAGCCGAAAGGTTTCTATGTTATAAAAGAAAATCAAAAGAAAGACTATTATTATAAAAACATAGTGCCATAAAAGGATAAAGAAAGAGTAAATAACAAAATTACTTACGAATATATTATAAATAAAAATTTCACTTTTGATTCACCTTTGTTTGCATATACTCTCTGAGTATACGTACGTATGTATGTTAAAGTGCGTTCAATACATATATAAAATGAAAAACTAGTATCCATAGATATATATATCACTGGTCAATTTTATAAAAATATTATAAAAATAAATTACATTAAGGGAATAAAATTAGTAGGTATAATAAATAAGTAATATCATCACAAGAAAAATCTACATCGAATTTATTTTTTAGTAATTTTCAAAAAGTGTAGGTCACTCCGAAAAGCTCGCCGAAAATCGCTTCAGCGGCAACAGAGCGCCAATCTAATTATTTTAAAAAAAGTTTTATTTATTTCGGGAATCAGAGCTCGGCATCACGCTCGAACTAATGGAAAAAATCTGCTACAACTTAAATACATGTTGGTATTAATAAAAATATAATATCTGATTTGTTTACTTAAATTGCTAGTTGTTGTTTTTGCCAACAAAAGTCTTTGTGCAATAGAGACTGAATAATTAACTGCACAAAATTTTCCAATTTATTAATTAATTATTTTACTTCTTTATGTGAAAACATTTTAAAAGCAATATACAATTAATAAATATTTGTACTTCATACGCACAAACAACGACTTGAAAGTGGAAAAAATCACAAAATTGTTGTTTTTTGGTGCATTAACCAGTGGCATTTTTTTAACAATTTCAAATAGTTTGAAACTATTGTAGAAAGCAAAAGTGGAATTTAATAAAAACTTTACACACTTGAAAAATTATTAATATAAAAAAATACATAAATATAATAAACTACCAACAGCGGCGGTTTATACAAGCAGGCTGCCCTATGAAATAATCTCTTGACCTATTATATAAGTATATACATATACACACACATATGTATACGTAATAATTATTGTAATAATTACTTTTTCACAACTTCACTTTAATACATACATTTTGTTAAATGATACATAAACTGAACTGAAATTTTAACAAGATTTTATTGAAGAAATTATCAAACCGCACATTGTGGTAACCGAAAATAATGCTTTATCAAACAAAACAAAAACTAACTAATATAAATACCACTATTAATATACATTTAATATATTCATACATTTATTTAGCGTATAAACTTGAAAAAAATATTTTTGTACTTTTTAACAAATGATGATTAAGTATTACTCAACTAACTAGTTATTAAGTTCATGCAATATGATTATCAAGTACTGATAATATTTAAGACTATAATTGCATATAAATCTGCACATGTATGTATGCTTAAATGAAAACAATAGATATCAATAAAACACAATGAGTGCAAAAGCATTTTTATTAAAAATAATATTTGGCGCAGCGTTTACTTGAGCCCTATTGTAAATTTCTAACTCAGATCCAAGAATTTTTAGAATTAGTAATTACATCCTTTATAAAGTCACCACATAAAATTTACTTTAATTGTTTCGTTTTAGTTTTTAGTAAATCTTTTAATTTCAAGTGTTGTCGTTCGCGTTCACATTGTCACTTAAGACGTCATGTCTTTATTTCCAGTCAAATAAACATAAAGGTATTTTCAGAAATAAATTAGAAAAAATGATCTTATTATTTTTTTCAATACATCACTTATTTTCGTTTAAAAGAGCACTAAGATTTGTAGAATTTCACAATATTTCATATTTACAACTAGTATTTCGATTGTATCGTTGACCTTTCTTTACCGGATATTCATTCATTTCCTTTTCAACAGCTTTTCAGCCGGCAATCAACAGACACATATGCAGAACTGTGCATGTATATGTCACATGATCCCACTATCCATTATTTGTTTTGTTTTAGTCCATTGCACAAAACAAACGTGTAGCAAGGATAAAAGCGGTGCTGCCATATAAAATATTAAAAACATTTATAAATGCAATTATTTTAATAAAAGCTAGCAGTTAACATGAAAAATCTAATATATTTGACAATCAAAATGCCTTAAAGAATATCTTATATGTATATAAATAATTTACTTTTTATTTAATTTTACATGCATTTACTGTAGCATAATCTCTATTTAGGTGGCACCACTCTTTGTGAGGAAATGAGAAAATATAATAATTCTTATTTCCGTTTTCGATCAATTTTCGTAACAACAAAACACAGAGAATGTTTATCAACTTTGCTCTAACTTCTCTGCAAAACATTTCGTAGAAATTGATAAACATTTCTTAGAAAATAATAAAAGTTAGGAGAAATATTATAAATTTGTTAAAAAACGTGCATTATATTTTTTATCTACAGTGATTTTAGTTTACACACACACACCCATCTAAACAAACAATATGGCGCAGCCCACAACTACTGTGGATACGGAAACACATAAATTACGAACACTAATTTTAAATGCCCGGAAACCGTTTGTATTACGTAATTTCAAAATGAATTGGCCATGTTTTGAACAAACTCTAGAAGAATGGTGCGCAAATTATGACAAGGAAGCGCATGTTTTAACCGAATTCGAGACAATGCCTTGTGACCAAGGAAATCATTCACCACATTGGGAACGCTGTAGACAAACTAAACAAATGACTTTAACACAATTTTTAGAAAAACAAAAATCACCAAAAGATGATTATTGGATTGGTTTAAATTATAAAAGAGTAGATAGTATGCCAAAAACACTTAGGGAAGGAATTGATTTTTCTAGGTTAGGTTTTGGTGAAGGCTCAAACGATTATAGTTTTTGGCTTTGCTCTGCAAAAACAAATACGCCCTGTCACTATGATACCTATGGCTGCAATATCGTCGTACAAGTTTATGGCAGGTACTTTCTGGCCTTAATTAAATAAAGCTTAATAATTTTAAAAATTCGTTGATAGGAAATCTTGGCTGCTTTTTCCACCAAAAACACCTCTAACTAGCACACGAATACCATATGAAGAGTCTAGTGTCTATTGTGAGGAAAATTTGTTTGCACCGAACTCAGAAGAGCTCCAACGTTTATCAAAATTACATGATTCAGCTTATAGATGTATATTAGAAGCTAATGACGTGTTAATTGTGCCGAAACACTGGTGGCATTACGTTGAAGCCATTGACGTATCACTGAGCATTAATTATTGGATACCATTAGAGAATGACGTTAAAGATCAATTGAAAGAATGCCTTGTTAAGATATTAATTGAGCGCTTTGTGCGACAAAGTAGCGATGGAGAGCAAAAATATATTCTTAATCCTAATCAGGTAAATGAAAAAATTAATAAATATAAAAAAAATTTACTGATTGAACATTTTTCAGCTGGATGATATAGAAGATGATGACGAAATATTTAGTATTCTAAAGCATTTGTATGATAGTAGCAGCACTGATTGTCCTACTTTGAAATCACGTCGGTTAAATATTTCACGTTGCCCTTATCAATATATAGAAGAAAAGACTTGTGAAAACCTGGTTAAAGAGCTACCTGGGGATGTGTTGGAGTATCTGACGCCTATGCCAAAAAGAGATTATGAAAATTTAATCAACCAAAATGCAAAACGTTTTGATGTATTGCAAATAAAATCTCCTAGTAGCACCTGCCCGTTGTCGAAAATTAAAAGAGCTTTATTGAACAGTATTTGTGAACCAACGGTAATAGAACATATTGTAAACGAGTTCTTTAGACGTTATAAATCCTGATGAGCAACTTTAGATGTAAATAAAAATGTATCAAAAAAAATAGAACAAACTTAAATGATTTTCTTTTATTATTGATTATTGCTGCGAATTTATCAATTTCACATATAAGAGTAGGTATGCGTGTACGATTATATATGTACGTATGTATTTTTTACATAACGCTTGATATTTAAAACACTACATAATTATTTTAAACAGAAAAATTAATTCGAAAATACATTTCAAGTGTATAACTTTACATATTAAAAACAGAACTTCCATTCCATTTACCATAAAAGAAAAAAACATGATGACGATTAAATTAACAAGGCGTGGTGATAGGGATAGAGATTCCTAACATGAAACGTCCATTTACCAGCCTGGTGGTTTCTGATTTGGATAACCACCCTGTTGATGAGCAAAACTGCCTGGATAGGTGCCATAGTGACCAGGCTGTGGCCCTTGTGGAAAACCGCTGTATTGATAGGGTGCTAAAAAGAGCATTATCATTAGTTTCAAAACATATATTTTCTGTATTCCAACAAGTAATGCATACATCCAGGATATGGCAGCGTTGCATACGGGTTAAAACCCTGTGGCATTGGTGGTGGAACGTATGTTGGATAGGGCATGTTCGGTGTAGCACCATATGGCATAGGCATGCCTTGCATTTGATGTGGATAAGGCACTTGTGCAGCCGACGGTGCGGGAGCATCTGGCACTGATGGCGTTGAAGTAGCTGGACTAACATCTATAACAAACAAATTTTATCAATCTGTTATGTTTGTTTGCGTTTAGAAAAAAATACCATTTCCTGACGTAGATGAGTAATGTGAAGGTAATGTTGGTGTGGGCCCTATTTCTGGACGGCTAGACTCTGTTGTCAAATCCTTAAGCAATTCCTCCTTTTCCGTTTTACGAGCGAAACAAAAATCGGATATTTTATTTTGGAAAACGACCAAAAGCTCGGTTAAATCATTATAAAATTTCGTGCCTTCTTTCAAATTGCCCAAAAGTTCAATAAAGCTGTCATAAGCAGTTGCCAATTCTTGATAAAGTTTATCACGAGAATTTCCGCAACTACCAGTTTCGGTCACAAATTGCTCATGACCTTGCTGAATGTCACTAATCAACGTTGCTTGACGTTCGACACTATCCTTGACTTGTGACTGTAGTGGATTCAAAACTTGTCCAATGCGAGATAATGAAATAGCCGGTTCATCGATTGCACCGTCTTTTTGTAATGCCGACAAAAATTCTTCTTTCATATTGAAAGTAGCTGACTTTAGCTCTGATTCAATTGCATCGCGTTCAGCTTTAATGGTTTCTACAGCCTCCATTAGGCCTTTCAATCTTCGTACGCTGGGGCAGTTTGGATCTACATTACCCCCAGCTGCTGGTACAGCCTCCTGAATTTGTTCAGGTGCCATTGAAAGCAGTTCAATACCCTAAAAAGGAGATTCACAGTTTTGTATATATACGTAAAAAATTTATGATATAATTGAGGGAACATTTTTGCAAATCCTAAAAAGCGATAGAACAGTTGAAAAATGTTAACTTACCTTTTGGTTTGTCTCAAATTTTTGACGAACAATTTTATCAGCTTCGACTGCATTTGTAATTACTTCACGATACTTCTTTGCGTTTGCGCGGAACATTTCAGTTAACTTATCAGATGGAATGCGCGTCCACTTTTGTTTAAACTGATTACGTAATTGATTATCAGAATCACGTTCCTCGTCCAATAAGCGCTCTGTTTCATCCAAAATTTCACGATTGCGCTGTAATAACTCCGGCAATTCTTTAAGATAAGTGTTTATACTCTCGATACCACCTTTGCTGCGAACATCGACAGCCTTCTCACGTAGTGAAGGTGGTAGGCCACTGCCGCCATCCGTAATCTCGACGGCAGCTGGTAAGTTCAAGCTAGCCAAAACTCCATTCAATGTCTGAGTGGCTTCGCGTAGTTTCATTATCTCACCATTTACAATTTCATTTTTACGCATATCAGACGCGGTCAAAGCACGATGCAATTCAACTGGCACTAACTCTGAGAATATATCCTTAAAGCTACTAGCCAAAGGAGAAGACAATGGTAAAGCTTTAGCCAGCTGTGCTTTTCCTGGAGATGCCAATGCAGTAATATCAGGAATCATTTCATTATAAATGAATTCATTATCTTTTGTGGATTCTTCCAAATTGCGTCTGGCACGACTAAAGAATTCATCGAGATATGCAGAATTACCAGAACGTGTTTGTGCAGCCTTAAACAAATCAACAGAGGAGCGCAAGCGTGCAATTTCCTCACCAATTCGTTTAGCAGCCCGGCATACCAAACTCTGATAGAGTTGAGTTAGAGCATGAAAACCAGCCTGTTTGCCTGCAATGGCTGGTATCCATTCCTTTTCCCAAATATTACGTACACTTTCTTTTTGCATGGCACGTAATACGTCGGCGTAGAACTCTTCGCATTGGCAACATAACTTTGCAATAATTTGATCTTTCATATTGTCTAAGTAAATATATAATATAAAATATTTATGTAAATATAAAAGTTAAAAAAATATTTTGTGTACCTTTTATTGCTTTCAAAATAAAGACTTCCTGCGCCTGAGCTACCATCAAAGCTTGCAAACACATTAAAGTGTCCTGGCTTAAATCGGGTGTGGGTTCCGAAGGTATAGCTGCTGGAGTAGCACTTTTAAGATACTGGAAAATACCTGCACTTTGTTGTAATAACTTCAGTGCGACCTTCAAACCCTCATCACTATCCAGAGCCTGAGTAGCTGCAACATTGCTTTGCAATGAAGCAATATTGAAAAGTACACACACCTTCTCGTACAACAAAGAGGTGTGGGCTGAAAATGTTTATTTTTTATTATAGATTTGTTATAAATATCTCATTACTTCGATGTGTAAAATTGCACTTACTCAAACTTATGCGACCACCAAAAATTGAGCCTTTGTCGAATGCATCCTTCCATTTGAAAGGAATTTGTAGTTCGTTGACAGGAATTTTTGTTTCCAATGAGCATATTTGGTCATAGTATCTGTATAATTTTGGATTGTTAGTTAATTACATTTGTATTTGCAGAAGAAAATTCTTAATTAAGTGTTGACTCATTCTCTTGTTTAAATTTTCCGAGTCCTAATCTTGCATGCGTACTATCTTATAAAAATAAGTTAACATGCGTATAGACATTATTATGCACATATTTAATTAGTTCATTCTGCTACATACAGAAAATCTTAACCATTTGTATTTTCAAACAATAAGAGTTATAAAATAAATTATGACTCATTATTGTTGTGGGCAAACTACTCATACTCAAAAATTCCCTTCAATGCAATGTAACACACATACATATTTATATATTTACTATTATATTTCGGTATATTTACTTTAATCAAAGATAATGAACTAAATACTTACGCATATACTACTTCCAGTGAAGATTCATATTTTTCGAAAAACTTCCATATCGCAATATTCCGCTGTTTCGAGAATTCATTTACAGCTTCCGAGTATTTAGCCTTTTCCTCAGCACTTGCTCCACTATATGTACTCTGTATAAGATTGTTCAGCGGCTTTACAATGTCGACCTCCGTCGGCTTCTTTGGGGGTACAGCGAGAATCTTGGACATTTCACTACTTTTCTTTATCTGTTAAACAAAATTCTATATTCTTGCAAGGCAAATTTTTTAAACTTTCTGTGCTTTCTATTTGCCTGCTGGATGACGACTTAAATTCTTTTTCCAGTATCTTTTGAGATTTTATTTGCTTAATGGAGATTCTCCGCTGTTTATCAATTTTGTTTGTCACTGCTTTATTTGCAGTGTGGCCAAGTCAGACGATTCTTACAAATTTTGAAGTAACCAACCAAGGCGAATTTATAGAAGGTGAAGTTGTCACATCAGATGATTGCTTGTTCTTCCTTCCACTTCAAAAAATTACACCAAAGAACATATATTAATATATTAATATTGTTCTTGATTAAACAAACAAAATACATGAGAAATGGGTTTTTGCATTTCGAACGTGCGTTTACACAAACAAAATACATTGAACGATTTAAATTAATATATGTTCTTTGATTACACAAACAAAATACATGAGAAATGGGTATTTGCGTTTCGAAAGTTCGTTTACACAAACAAAATACATTGAACGATTTTTAAATTGACTTTTCGGAACTATAATTACACAAACGAAATACATTGGCTTTTTGTTTTTGTATTCTTGCTACTACCGTGTGTGAATTTGCTTTGCAACCAACATTCTCTGGTAAAACGATTACTAAAAGTCTCCAAAATTAGTGTAGAGTAAATTACAAAACACATACCAAACAACACATATTAATTATTTAATTAATTACTATATGTTCTTTGGCACATGTAAGACTGTACCATGTATTCTCCATTTTCACTCAAACGTTGCGTACATAGCTGAATATGCTTGTAATGTAGTTGCACCATTACAAGATCCTAGAACTATTTTGAGTTTCTTTTTCTGACATTCGTGTTTTACAGTACTGCCACAGTATTCACTAGTTGACTTTTCCGTTTTTAACTCGGAGTAAAAATAGTGTTTTTATATGGAAAACTATTATAGTATGGCAACCTTTTTTCGGGCTCCAGTAAAAGACGCGCACGAATATATCTGTTCGCGATAAATAAAAGAATCTTAGTATTTCTATTAGCATTAAATTTTGAAATATATGAAAATATTTTAATTTGCGTTATGAGTTTTACAGACGATTCTTCTGATTTGGATTGGTGAGTTTGATGCCTATATGTTGCTGTACATTATTATACATAAATGTGGCACTTATGAACTGTCATTGTAATCTTTTTGATAGGAAAGCACCGAAAATGAAAACAACCAGATCCATAAAACAGGAGAACTCTTCAGCGCAAAGCAAACCAAAATATGCACAGAAATTTTGCCAGAAATGGATGAACCTTTTTAGTCCATGGCTCGCACGTTGTGAAGATGATCCTAGCAAACCATTTTGCCGAGCATGTCAGTGCCGCTTGGACTGCAACCGCTGCCACTTACAACGACACGAGCGTACCACAAAACATATACGCAACTTGGAAATACTCATAAACAAAGGAGAAGGTGCTGCAAGACAAAACCTAAGTATTCGTCAGGAACGTAGTAAATACTATCAACAACGTAAGAAAGTAAATTCTTCTCTTACATCATCACAGGATGCCTCAGAATTTGGTGCCGATACGACAGATGAGTTTATTGAAGAGTAAGTAACAAGTGGCATACAATTTACATTGTAGTTTTTCTCAAATGATTCATCTTCTTTTAGAGCTGAACCCGAAGGCGAAACTGCTTTTCAATTTGTTCAAGCTGACGCTGCGCCTGGTGAATATACTGAAGAACCTGTTTTAAAGCAAGAAATTACAACTGTTGATGGCCAAGCTGATCCACTACCGCCGAGCACAACATTGAAACAAGAGAAAAAGATATGTAATCAGAAAAAACCTGTTGTTAGAAAAGAACGAATGAAATTACTTATGCAAATACAGAAAGATAAAAATGATCTAATGGATTCCTTTCGAGAACTTATGGGACCACAACAACAATCACCAAAAATTGAAAAAAATCATGTTGATTTATTCTTTGAAAGTGTCAGCTCTAGTGTGAAAGCGCTGTCACCGAAATTGATTGCCGAAACGAAAATGCGTGTATCACAGTTAATATGCGAACTAGAACTGCGGGCGCTTACTGAAAATGAGGTGAATGCTTCAGGAACTGCAACAAACGCTGCGGTGGTTGTGTCATCTGATAATGGTACTGTTAGCAATGCATTCATTATAAACCAACCAGTGGCAACTGTTGTCCATGGAACTGCATCACATCATCATACGACGGAGAGTGTGGGGCAACATTACGAAACACTCAGTTGAAAATTTGAAAATAAGATATCAATATTTATTTTATCTTATATAAATACAAGCATACACGTATGAAGATGTGTATTTATGTACATATATAAATTAAACTAAACTTTGCTTTAATAATTTTGAATTATACGCTGTAAATATAAGTTTCGTCATTAAAATTTTACATAAACTTAAAATAATGTTTCTTTAATTTTAATATGCAGAAATTTAAATTGTCTATATTTCAACATATGTTATGCTGAATTATTTTTTAGTATGGTATTGCATCTTTTGAAAGATGTGCAATGTTTTTTAGGAAAAATATTTTAAAAGATTAATAATTATATTAAAAGTTAAAAATCTATTAAGTAAGTTTCAGTAATAAATTATTATTAAAATAATATAAATAAAAAAATAATTATTGAAAAAACGTATTCTAAATATGTATTAATTTCGGTTATGAACCCACGGATTTGTATCTGCTTATGCTCGGAACTGTAACTACTTACGAATACATGATTGCAAGAAGATGCATACATGAGTATGTGTTGATGCACAAAAAAGCTCAGTAAGTAAGCTTGGCGTTTGCGGCTCTGGTGATTAGTATTGAGAAAGCTTAAAACTGCAGTATCGGAATGGTTGTCATGTGTACTGTAACGGTTTGGCTGCGACAAGTGAATATTTTTAAGCAATAAAAATGTGATTTGCCGATTAATTTAACAATACAATTTAATGCAAAAAATATGAAGATTCATATAAGAAGCGAAAAAGTGTTATTGATAAGATTCTCACTGTGCCTAAATACATAAATACATACATAAATAAATGTATATGCAATTGCTGTTGTGAATAAGTTGCAATTACTCTTTTATAGTTCCCATATATATATTTAATTATCGTTTGAATTAGAATTTTCATTAAATTTGTAAATTGTTTCTAAAAACTCTTACTTAAGTGAAAATCGATTTTTCAAAAAGCCTCCAAGAGAAGCACAGTCAACGAGTGAGAAAAATATGAAAATGCCAACACTTGACACTTTACCAATTTAACAGTGATAAGAAGAAATAACTGCATACATATCTGCATACAAACATACATAAATATATACAAATATAAATAGGAAATTATTACCAAGCATTTCCTACAAACATTGACTTGTGTTTATATACAAAGTGCGCAAGCGTGCTCCCAACCCCTCCAATTTACAATAGCATCAATGGCATTTCTACATACGCACATATGTATGTATGTACTTACATATGAATATAATATCTACATTTGTAGTAGGTGTGGTGGATTAAATGGTTAAAATAAAATAGCGACGATGTCAGTGTCTCTTGAAGTTTGGCCTCGTGTAGACAAGTCTAAGCGGATCCGTTATCCTTCTTTAAAACATTATGAGAGTGGCGAGTTTTCTACAAACATAAAACGGTGCTTGTGCATAAATAACCCTACACTCATGTGTACATACGTGTATATACATACACATACATATTAGCTTGTAGTGTAGTTATTGAATTTTCTTCACTCAAAATGGGCTTTTGTTGCATTCAGACATAACGAAAATTTAAAAAGTGTAATTTTATATGCATTTGAAATGCATAAAACCACAAATTAACAACAACAAAAAGTTGTGCTATTTCTTGAAATACAAACTTCATAAAAATACTTGGTAAGTGTAATTTATGTTTTCTATATGACTGTGTGTGTTTAACTGCTTTACTGTTTATGCACTTTTGCATGTATTTAGATACTTTTGCGCATACATAGTTATACGGTATTACAAATATGTACAAATGAATGTATGTGTGCTCATGCAGTTAAGGTTAGAAAAGGTGTTTGCGTGTTTTTTTTTCAACATCTTTGTGTACCCAACAATTGTACCATTCTTACTATGTACTGAATGGAACATTGAACTAAGCCCTTTACAAATGCTAAAACACAGTTATATAAATACGTGGTATGTATGTATGTATGTATGCATAAATGAATACATATATGTACGCGCAATGTTTTCTAGTTTCAATGTCAATTTTTCTTTAGCTTTGCTAAATTTACCCGCAACTTATTAGAAAATTTACATTTCCTTATACTTTGTACTTATATAATGGTAATTTTGTTAATAGAACTTTAGAATAGTCGTTAAATACTGTTAAAAGTGATGCGACTTTTGAGGTTACGTTGTTTGAAAAAAAGGAAAAATTGAAAGAAATAAAAGTGAAATACCTACGTGTTGAGCAATAATAACTTCCATGCGAATTAAAGATATGCACATAGCACAAGCTTATAGATATATGTGTATGTTAAGCTCACAAAACTACTAGTCATACCTATGTATGGTTGTATGTATGTTTTATATTTTTCTAATTTAAATTTGGCGCCACTGCCCTCTTCTCTTGTGGTCTCAATTACAATTGGCTTAGTTAATCAAGTCATTTTTAGTACAGAAAAGGTTAAAAGTTTGAATCTGTGTTCATGACGTCAGCATTTTCATTTGTTTTGCAAAAAAAAAAACAAAAACAAAAAAAATTGTTTGCAGCTACTCAATTTGTACATTCATATATGCATATGTATGTATGTATGCATATGGAGTGACCAATAAAAATAAATACTTGGAGACGAAGATATAGTAAACCTGCCCAAAAGGTTTTTGTGAATATTTTTTTTTTTTTTTCAAATATACATAACATACGATAATTATTATTATTATTATTTCAAGCCTTCGAGTGGGGAGCTCCTTATCAGCTTTAATAGAATTTCATTAAATATTCAGGGCTGTCATGGAATCCAATTGCTGTCGGAATTGGAATTGAAACCGACAAAAAAATTGCTTTGGTGTCATGAAATCCGATGTTATCGGTTTTATGTTCGAATCGGAATTAGTGTCGGTTTTAGGTGTCACAGAAACCAAAATTATCGGTTTTGTTATTGGAAACAATCCAAGCAACTTACCGCTATTGGATTTGATTTGTGTAAACGTTTTTTTCCACTTTCAGTTACAAATTAAGTAGAAATGTGAGTAAATGATGGTTTTGAATAATAATAAATATTAATTATTTTATATTCTTATTCGTAATAGGGGAAAACATAAAAATGCAACACAAAATACAATTATAATTGAATTTATGGAAAAATATCCCGATATTGCGAAGGGGTTCACAAAACGGGACAAACCAAGCGTTGATGCTCTTTGGTAGCAATTAACCGATTCTCTCAACAGTGCTGGTCCACCACAAAACATATAAATCAATATTTGTATATAAGTCCGTTTTCACAACTACTTACAATCATGGCATTCATACTGAGATAACCCTTTCGATTATAAAATAGATGTTCATCAAGACTCGACTTGATGATTTTGATGTGTGTCCCGTCGATGCAGCCAATTATTGAGGGAATTTTAAACATTGAATAAAAATAGTCCCTCGATCTGCATTTTTCGTTGAAGTCCATTTCAAGTTTCACCCAATGCGGACAAATTAACTTATCTATAACTGTAAGCACATCACCCAAAATCGTTGACACCGTGCTTCTATCTACACTTATGCTAGAATCATTCCCAACTGATCTTTGATAAGATAAATGTACTAACGCTGTATTGGGCAGCTCAAGTAGGTTGCTGCAATCTCGCAAAATTTTTCTTTTAACTTTCTCATTACTGCTTTCTTCCAGCAACATAGGTAAAAGCCACAAATGCAGATGCCCTATTTCACGTTCTTTATTAAGAAGCAACTAAATCAATAAATTTTATAAAATTTTGTCAAACAAATTTGCATTGAAATTGTCAATACACATACAAGCACGCAAAACAGCTGATTCGAACATCGGTTTTGTTTCATTTCGAAAAGAGCAAAACCGACACGGTTTCATGACACCAAATGAAATCAATATCGGTTTGCAAAACCGACTTGGATTCCATGACAGCCCTGATTAAAAAATGTATAACTTAAATACAAGCGCGATTCAAAATTCGAAATCTGCAGGACTTTTTATCGTTATAACTAGATAACAGTGCGGAAATATTGAAGGAAATCAAAGTTTGGAGAAAAAAGCTATCTGCAAAATTTTTTTTAAATCGATCGGTTTTAGAAGACAACGCCTATAAACGAAAGAAAAGAAATCAAGTAAAAATTTAGTAGATTCCATTAAATAATACATTAACAAAAGACATTATTAATTGACCCTAAACTTTGAAAACCGTAGATATAATAGTGTTTTATAAATAGATAAAACTTAACCCAAACAGTTTCTCAGATAAACCCAATGTAACATCAAAAGAGAAATATTTTCTTTTCCAATTCGAGAGTCCGCTGGAAAGAATACTGCCAATTAGAAGTCTCTTGGTTATATAAAAGCAGGTGTAGTATTGCATTTATTAAAACTGAGTAAAAAATCTACTTCTTTTAATTAAAAAAAAAAAATTATCCACTGATTGGATTTGATCATATCGAGCTCATATTTTGAAGATCTCCGTTTTAAGCATATTTTCGACGGAAAAATCGGTAACAAAATCCCTGACCCAGTTGCACGAACTTTTTTACCTCACATTTGTGTGGAATTTTTACCAATTTCTTGTACAACTCTGCGTATACGTAACACAATTATATATAATATGAAGATTAAGATTATATAGAATTACACGGCGTATACGTAACCAATGTGAAATATGCTATGATCATTTACATACATATCTACAGTGTTATATTAATTTCTCGAATATTTGATAGTGTGAAATAAAATGTGATGAAAATTAGTATTAATTGCATGCACTTGAGAATATTTTTTATTTAAACTAACCTTATAATACATAATACACGTACATGTACATACATACATACACATGTAATGTGCTTTTTTCCTAATCCAAAAATGTTTAATAAATATACTTAAACTTGCTTTATTGCAGCTTAAAATCTGTGGTCTTTTGACGCTAATGATTTTCAATAATTCTTCATATCGAGCTTAAAGTATATACAGTTCAAAGCAATTGTTAATTTGGCAGGATGCATCTACATTTCGAGCCGAGTGTTAACACAAAATGTGATTGCACAATTATGTCGCTCTCATGGATGGGCAAAGTTCCTGATGATATACCAGAGGTAAGTTGACAAGTTAGTAAGTAAGGAATTTTCATTTTTATATTGTAATAAACAAGAATATTTATAAGTGCGTTTAAATAAAGGATATTTTTGTTAGAAAACTAGGTCCACTTTGGTCAGGAGAGTTAAGCAATTAATCTTGAAAGTACACTGTAGTGATCAGGCGGATTGATATAATATTTTATGGACGGATTACGAGGAACACTCCCACGTCTATTCTTCCTTTCCACTTTAAGCCATCTGTAAAAGTTTGCACCTGCCGGTTGATTTGACGTAATTTTCTATATATTTCTGCCCTTCGGGTAATATTATTTTAAACTTGACGCCAATAGTTGACGTTGAAGCGCATCGATCTGTTTTGCTCAGTAAAAAGGTGTAACCAACAGTCCGGGTCTTCCGAATAGCAGTACGCAATGCTAAAAACTCGGCTACGGCGGCCGCCACACGAGATTACAGCTGAATAAATTATACCACGCCATTCATCTCTTCTTTTCGCAGTTTGGCAACAATTGGGAATACCAAGTTCAGCCAGGTTCTTCTCTACCTGGTCTTTCCAACGGGGTTGATGTTTTCCTCTGATTCCACCAGCGTACAGCTCATCGTTCCGTCGTCTGCGGTGTTCGTCGTTACCAATGCGCAAAGGACCATAAATCCCTATCTCCTTATTGGCAAAAAATTGCCGGATAGTCGACTCTCACGGATGGTAACCACTTGGTGCGAGATCCAGACTATAATTTGGATGCATAAAAAGCTCCCAACCAAGCTCTTGGAGATTCTGGCGAGTCACTATCGATGCGTGTGACCTGGCGTTGTCCTGATGAAACACAATTTCCCTCCTGTTGGCCAAAGCTGGGTGCATCTAGGCGATTACTTCCTTTAGGCGGTCCAATTACTCAGAATATAGGTCCAAAGTAACATTTTGACCGTGGGGGAGCAGCTCATAGTGTATGATTACTTGCCAGTCATACCAAACTCACAACAAAACCTTGCTGGTCATCTATTCTGGTTTGGTGGCCGTTTGTGCCGGCGCACTGCCCGGCCACGACCTTTTCCATTTCACGTTGCTGTAAATGACGTGTGTACGATCCACATTTTGAGCTGCCTGACTTGCGTTTTCGGCTTTTTCGAAGAAAAATTGTTATATATAGCGTATTTTCTATTCGCGGGGGCCCATCTTTGGGATGCGCTCAAACACTACTGAGTTAATTGATCAACACTTCTCCAATTATCTTTATGACTACAAAATATCATCATTCTAACGCCATTTAAAGTAATCCGATCGCACTTATAGAACGCGAGATGTACCATATAGTAGATCACTAAAGCCATCTATTGCAAAAAGAATGAGTTACTTTTTACTTCACCTAATATAATATATGTATGTATAATAATATAACATTTAAAAATAAAGGAGATATAATAATTGTACGATCGTCCATTCTTCGCGTATCACCGCGATCTTGCAATGATATAAAATCCATTTCGCCTATTCTCGAGAGCTCATTACTTTCCAATTCAGTGGAACCCCAATACCAATATCCAATTGGAACTATTCTAGAGTAAATATCTTAAATAAAAAAAACGAAACAATCCGTGGATACCTGAAACAAGTTTCTCCACTTAGATTATTTGGTATTTGGTTGAAGTCTTCTTGAAATTGTATAAAAAGGCAAAAAAAAACATATCAGAGCAATTACTTTTTATTAAAATATATATACAATCTTTTTTTGTTTATCTTCTTCTTCTTAATTAATTTTATCATTTTTTTTCATTTTCCTTTTCATTCTACTCATTTCAATTTTTTTTTATATGTAAACACAATAAATGTTAATAAGTTAATTTGTATAAGTACATTTGATTTCAGTAACCACTTATTTAAATAAACAAATTGAAATTTGTTAATAAATAAATTATAAATATGTTAAATACTGTATATTCGTTCAAATAATTTCTGGTTGACGCATCAGTTGTGCTACTATTATTTGACAATGAATTCTTTTCGCCTGTTTCGAAGTTTATCTCCTCTGGATCGTCGAAAGTTTTCCTTATTTTTGAATTCATTAGCGCTTTCAAGCGTTCCAATGGCGATTCGGTGGGTATATTAAGTCTGCTCGTCAAAAACGGTTCATAGTCAAACGGAAGATCTTCTTTCGTATAACCATACATCAGCATCTGTACAAACAGATTTGTGGTATTGGCATCTGTAATGGTAGCTTTGAGGCTATTCGGTGAAAAGTGTGTGTATTCTACCTCTGGTGGTTCATTATCGTCCGTATGCTGTGGATATACAAATATATTTTTATTGGAATTCATAAAAATATATTTTATTTAATTTTAACACACATTTGTACTTACATCAAATATTATAAAGCGTACGTAAGTGATGAAATTGCTATCAATATAGTAGAAAGTAACATTATGTGTTGAAGGTTCCTCTTCGTTCTTTAACGAAGTCTGATATGTTTCATAAAGCAAGTAATCACCTAACAAATAATATTTATAGTTTGATCATGGAAAAATGTCACTCGACATATCCGTCTTTACCTGCTTGACGAGCGCCCAACTCGATTATTTTATCTGGCTCACCAAAATTGTCCTTATAGTCCATATCTTCATCCGAATCAACCATTATCTCTTCACTCGTATTTGTTGTGTCCTCCCCTTCAAATTCATCCCAATCTTCATCGAATTCATCGTTAGTGGGTTCAAGTATGCCTTGAAATTGCTGATCTCTATTTAATATATAAGACGCGTCAACATTGAGTACAGTCTCTTTGAATCCATAAATTAATATTTCCACTTGAAATGGTTCCAAGATATCATTCGTTGTGTTGTCATCATTAATCTCAGTTATATTTCCTTTAACCAAGTCATCCTGATAACTGAAGTTAACATCAGCCAGAACATTCTAGAGGCATTTTAGAAAGGAAATTAATTTCAAGAATTGTGAATTTTCTGTTATTGAATTTTTTCCTCAGTACTTAATTACTAAAGTCTCTCACTAGAATTTGATCTTGGTGTGATAAGAAAATAGAAATATATAGTAGAATAAACAAAAAATTGTCAAAGTAAAATAAACTTAAATAAAGTAAAAAAATTGAACAAAATAATATATTAAACATAAACTAAAATAACATTAATAAACAAAAAATGAAAATAAATAAGATATGGAATAAAATCCTAATAAATAAAGTACAACAGCAACGGAATAAAACAAAATAAAAAACAATCAAAATAAATTAAACTTAAATAAAATAAAGAAAATAAAATAAAATGAAGATAAAAAAAATTAAATAACTTCGAATTAAACCCAATTATAATGAATTTAATAATATAAAATAAAATAAATAAAGAAATGATAATAAATCAAAATAAAATAATTTAATAAATTTAATAAAATCAAATTTAATTTATTTTTGTGTTTTCGTTTAAATGGAACTGTTTCAGACCATATATATATATATATATATTTCTTGGAAATAGTGAAAAAATTACAACAATAGTTTTGGATTATTAATTTAATAAAATCAAATTTAAAAAAAAAAATAAAATAAACCAAAAAAATTAAAATAAAATAAATATAATAAAACAAAGATAAAATATATGAATAAAAACTAAATAAAACAATATATAAAATTAAATTAAATTGAAATAATATAATGTAAAGTAAAATAAAAAATTAAATAATATAAAATAAAATAACATAAAATATAATAAAGTAAATTAAAATAAAATAAAACAAAACCAAATAAAACAAAAGAAAGTAAAATAACTAAATCTTTAACTTATAACAAAAATTAATAGTATAGGCGTCAAAACAATTATTAAAATAAAGAAACTAAAATAAAATAAAACAAAAATAAACAGATAATATTTAAATTAAAAACAAATAAATATATATAAAATAAATAAATTTAATTAAAATAAAAAAATAAAATAATTTAAATATAATAAAATAACATAAAAAGATAAAAGTAAAAAATAAAATTAAACGAAATTTCTTGAATATGTTATTTTTATGTATATATATGAACTTAATATTGTACGCCCTCTTATGTAGAAGCTTTGGAAGTGATACAATTTTTAGTACATAACATGTATTTCTTTCTAAAAACTAAAACTGCAAAAACAGAATAAAGGAATGTGTTACACAGATGAGTCGAAGAAGCTCACAGGAGCGGTAGCCCAAAACTGACACACACCCACGTTTTTCTTTTTTATTCAAGTCAAAATATGATATACAATTTGCTGGTACTACTGACCTACTCTGTATCTATTCAGTATTCATTTGAATGCAAAATAAGTTTAACTGGGTGGCAGCACTACACGACTATGCTCGGAGATAACAACCAAGTTAGAAAGCTAAACAATACCCGCGTACAAAATTTCATTAAAATTAAACATAGATAAGTAATTTAATTTGTTTTAAAATCAAGAACTACATGTGTTTCCAATAGGAAGTGTTATTTTGATAGTCATAAAAAATAGAATTTTTTGAGATAAATGATCGGATGTTTATTTCAATGTAAAGAGGAAGATACGCTATTAATAATGGAAAACAATATCAACCAAATGGCCATAAAAAATCATTAATCTCTCGATAGCGCGATCCATTTTCGAAAAAGTAATGTCCAATGACCACGCCGGACCATAAACCGCACCAAACAGTCACACGTTGAGGCTTTTCAACAATAAATCTAGGAATTTCCGAGTCTCAGATGCGACAGTTTTGCTTATTGACATAGCCATCAAGGGGGAAATGGGCACAATGAAAAGTTTCCGAACAACACCAAAAAATTAAAAAAAATAAAATAAAGTTTAATCGCCCCTCGGCAGGTAATGTCAAGACTCTGAGTGCCATTTTTCACACGAAATAAAAGCTCTTCAGAGCCGTTCCGAGGAGGCTTAGTATAAGCTTTATATCCTTCCATTTGTTGGAAAAAACAACAAGACGCATACCAAAAATTGGAGGAGAAGCTCGGACAAAAATCGTTTTAGCGGTTACAAAGCACCAAATCACTTTACCTTGAAAAAACTGTAAATGGCAAAAAAAAAATATCGTCTTAAATAAATAAAATTCTATTTTCGTTAAATTTATTATTGTGACGTAAATTAAAAATATAGTTTTTTTGGATTTATTATTTTTCACTTTTCAAAAATTAATACAGCCTTAAGTACCACAAAAAAAAAAAGAATGAAAAAAATTAATATTTGTCAAGAACCTTTTAGCTGTGAGAGGCCAAATACCGTTCAAAAGAAATATTCTTGCATATCTACAATGCAATTATTTAAAAAAAAAAACATGCCAATTTAATTTAAAAGTCTAACGAACTTGACTGAGTGTTTGCAATACGTTTAAGCAAACATACACAAGCAAACAAGTATATATGAAAGCAATTACGTACAGACATACGTGTACGTGTATGTATTTGTAAATAAATACATGCATTTTGGCGCGTCAAATATTATGACGGAAATGTGAAGTTCATCGCCATTATAAATAAATTCAATTTTGAGATTGATTTGTTGCTTAAGTAAATAATAAACACATATATGTACATGTATGTATCGCTGAGAAAATGTAACAACACGCTAACTGTTATATTTTCGAAAGCTGTGAATTTTATACACATTTTTCACAAGCTTCAGATGATTAATGCTTCTTTTATTACCAAATATAAATAAAAACTAACAGTGTTATATGAAAAACAAGCGAAAGAATCTTATTAACAAAATTTTTTAAGTACTATTTAAAAAAATTATCGTTTATCTAAATTTCATTAACCATGTACAAATATACCTATACTCGTAAAATATATAATATATATATGTTCCTGTGGTTGTTATATAGTTGTTTGTACTTCTGGTGCTGAGAAATATTAACAACTAGGGGCATGAAATGGGAAATTAACCAGAGATCTCAACTAAATTATAAACCGGCTTTTCTAGGACCGCTAAAAATCGCAAACGAAGCTGGGCCAAAATTCATTTATAGTGCGCCAAAAATACACGTACATACACACATATGTATATATATGCATATATATAGTATTTTTATGCCAAAATAGCCTCATTTTCTAATTAATATATATGTACGTGTATATACATATGTATGCACAGTTTTATGCCTACATTTACACACATATGTGCATATGCATGTATATATCTTTGCTAGAAAGTGCACATGTCGGTTGAAGTACCACCATTAATAAGTATTGTTCGGATTGCGGTTCCTAATTGCCAAAGATTTTGTAAACAACAAAAAAAAAATAAATATTTTTATAAACAGGCATATGTAAATATGTATAAACAAACGTATATATATATATATACTGTATAGTTTCATATTTAGAATTTCAAACAATTTCGCAAAAATATTCAACTATATAAACTTACATACAAACATACATACATACACGCTGTAGCGAAACTCAATTCGAGCGTGTATTATGCATACATACATACATACGTGTATATCTACATATATTTATATATTTAGAAATGATATTTGTGTTTTCAGCGACCAAAAAAAAAACAAAAAAAAACAAAAATGTGACCTTACTTGTTCTGAAACTATTTCAATATAAGTTATCGGCTGTGGAATGGCATAGTTAAAGCCAACAACCGGATTCTCATCACTTCTGACTGGCGGTGCTTGCAGTACATCTTTCAATAACAATTCATCGTTCAGAATACGCATACCAATGCCGAAAAATGATTTACACTCCATTAATTTGGGCATAAAAGCGGCAAAAACTAACACAAATTGCCATATTGCCAATTTCTTCAGATGCATCTCGATTTTGTAGGCACACTGACACGCTTTTCAATCTACTCAACACATATACAAATCTAGTATTGTATATTTTCGTCAGCACGTACGAAAATTTGCTAAATATTATAATCAGAAAAAAAAAATCCGAAAATATTCGCGTAAAGACAACAATTTTGTGACACGATCGTTTACTTCTTGTTGCCGCAGCGCATTCGTTATAACTAAATAGATTTTGTATTTTTAGTACGAAAATATTTTCGAAAGTTCGAAAATAAATTTCAAAATTTCACTGGAGAGAGTAAAAGTGTTTTATAAGATCAAAACAATTTTGCAAATATCTGCGAAAAAATATGTCGAAAGACAGAGAGAGAGAGAGAGAGAGAGAGAGAGAGACATAGGGAGAGAGAGAAAGTAATAGATAGAGGTAAAAATATTGCATTTATTGTTGAGTGAAAAAATCTGTACAAAAGATTTGTTTCTTATTTAAAATTGAGAGAAATATTAAAAAAAAAATATTCTACATATGTATATTTTGAAATTATGCATATGAAATGCATTCTACGCCCGTTAGGACAATTACTATAGTATATCGATCTGAGAAGAGTACATAATCACTCTTCTTATAGCACACAAAGAATAACCAGCTCTTCGCTCACACCTGTTATTCTTCACTGCACTAAGGGTCTCTCTATTTTGTCTTCAAGTGTTTAATACGAATACGAGTATAAAAATAACATGAGAGATTTTTTTCTTTCATATGAGAGGTGCAATAAAAAGCGTACCAGCAAAATATGCCAATGAATGTTGCAGTGCAATAAAATGTGTCTAGTATAAGGAATTGTAGTTGTTGTTGTTGTTCTTGAGTTGTTAGTTGATATTGCTCATACGACATGTTGAACGAGGGAATTCTCTCAAGTACTTAATAAACACATGCATATTTATTTACATATTCATAAACATACTCGCACATTTGTACACATCTGCCGGCAGATATAATATTAAATATTCAGCTTGCAAATATAGACACATATATGGTACATATACATACATATCATTTTTAGCAATAAGAATTTTAAATTTAATTTTGGAAAACACATTTTCTACACATTAATGGTTTATAAACAAAAATGTAAATTTTAACAATTTCATGTTGACAAATTTCATGCACACACATCCCAACGCGCCAATTAGTTTAAATTTTTATTAAGTAGCAAGAGAAAGTAAATTTTTTTAGGAAAGTTTATACGTGTATACATACCAGGTGTGTTTTTTGAAAGTTGCCGGTTTTCCTAGTATATATCGCTAGCAATATGTATAAATTTCTATGATTTGGCATATACGTGTATGTAATTTTTTTCTATTGACATTAACCTACAAAAATACGCAAGTCACATTCCGCCAAAATAATAGCGTCATATTTGTTTACCTCAGTGAATATGTCGAGTTTCGTTCCAAGTAAATCGCAACAAAAATTGGCAGAAACACTACATGTGACTCGAGGAGCAATTTGCCAACGTTTAAAAGCCATGGAAAAGATCCAGAAGTATGGAAAATGGGTGCCACACTAGCTGAACGATAGACAAATGGAAAATCGAAAAACCGTTTGTGAAATGCTGCTTCAACGATTCGAAAGGAAATCTTTTCTGCATCGAATTGTCACGGGGGACGAAAAATGGATTTATTTTGAGAACCCGAAGCGAAAAAAATCATGGTTTTCCCCTGGTGAAGCTGGCCCATCGACTGGAAGGCCAAATCGCTTTGGCCGTAAGATAATGCTCTGTGTTTGGTGGGATCAGTGTGGTGTGGTGTACTACGAGTTGCTAAAACCTGGTGAAACGGTGAACACGGCTCGCTACCGACAACAAATGATCAATGTTGATCGAAAAACGGTCGGAATGGGCCCAAAGACATGGCAAAGTTATCTTGCAACATGACAACGCGCCGTCTCATACCGCTAAACTGGCGAAAGACACATTAAAAACACTTAATTGAGAAATATTATCGCACCCGTCGTACTCTCCAGACCTCGCCCCGTCCGACTATCACCTTTTCGCATCGATGGGACACTCCCTAGCAGTGCTTCGCTAATTTTGAAGAAGTCGAAAAATGGCTCGTCGAATGGTTTGCCTCGAAAGAGAAAAAGTTTTTTTGGAATGGTATCCATAATTTGCCTGAGAGATGGGCGAAATGTGTAGAAACCAATGGTCAATACTTTGAATAAAAAAATTTTGAGATTCCCCTGAAAATTAAGTGTTTTCTTTATCGAAAAAACCGGCAAATTTCAACTAACACACCTGGTACACTGGTATAATTGGGGTTCTTCTTGTTTCTCCAACAAATGGGAGAACCTACACAGTTTATACTAAGCCGCCTCCGAAAATCGGATGGATTTTGAAGAGGGCAGGGCTTGACTTTCTATGCCGTGCGGTGACCACAATTAGAAAGATTATGATTTTATTTTTATCAAATTTTTTATAATTTTAGACGTGCCCAGTTATGGGTCCCGTGATCTTCTGTATTCTATTACGCAGAGCTAATATCATGATACTGAAAAGCGATGTTCAAATACGACAGTGAAGATTTGGTGGCATTTCGAAGCGGAACTCAGCGCAATTAGTCCCTTTCGGGAGTAATTATCAATACTACATGGCTGTATTCTATACAGAAAGTAGTCTTCAGTATAAACTATGTACCAAAATTATGGAGAAAATCGAAAATTGTATTTATTTCCAAATGCGGATATATGTTTAATGGTAAACCTTAGAATTCCAATAAATCTGATATCCTTCCTGCTTAAGGTAGCGGAACGACTATTGTAGATTTGAGAGTGGCTTCAATAATATAACGCCGGCTGCAGTTACTTCTGCCCTGACTTGGCTGGTCCTCGATTCTCTTTTGTACGCCATATCCTTGAGATCGCGGGGGTATCGGTGTCCACAAGGTGAAATCCTCTCGCCTCTTCTATGGGTGTTGACAGTGAACCAACTGTTGAGATACATGGAAGAGAAGCGTATAAGGACGATCTGGCGGTTATTGTGAATGGCACAAACTGTACTTGATATCATGCAGAGCGGACTAAAATTGGAACAGAAAACAGAATTTGTTCTCTTCACCAGGAAGTATAAAAACCCAAAGTTTTCGCCACCAATGCTCTCAGGAATGAAGTAGCGCATTACTCGGTCTACAAATTACTTGGGATTCATCCTGGACAGAGGAAAGGATGCGTAAGGCGTCCATTTCCCTCTATACCTACAATAGTGTGTTAGCTTTATATTGCAGTTATTAGGCCTATATACGTGTATCTCTATGGAGTTGTAGTTTGGTGGCCAGCATTCGCGGAAAAAATCAAAGATCTCCAAATTAGAGTGCAGAGTACAGCGCTCCTGTGTATCACCGAAGCACTTCGTACCACACCAACTGAGGCTATGAATTTCCTCTTAGATTTACTCCCCAAAGGCATTATGCACAATGCGCCGCGGTAAGACTATAAAAGGTGTCTGAATGGATAATAATAAACCAGGGACATAGTAACATCTTAAGAAGATTCCGTCTATGAGAAAAATCGGATTACTGCATATCATTCACTAGCTTCATGACCGATTACAAGGTAGTTATCCCGAATAGAAGCCTTGGGGACGGAATAATACCAGCAAGCGCCGACTCGATTCATTTTTATGCGGATGGGTCAAAACTATATAACAGAGTCGATGGCGGAGTTTATTCAATTGATCTAGGTATATGCAAACCCTTTCGTTTACCTGGTCTACAGCATGAGGCTGTACACTGTTGCAGCTCAATAGTACTCTCAGAAAATTTTATACATATTTTTTCGGGGAGCCAGGCCGCATTAAGAGTTCTGGAATCTTTAACAGTAAAATCGAAACCCGTAGAGAAGTAACGCTTAACGTGATGGCTAAGCAGTTCTCTTTAAAGCTGTTATGGCTGCCCGGTCATTGACATATCGAGTAATGAGATGACAGGCGAGCTTGCAAGGAAGGGAACATCCACTTGTAAGCTCAAGATGGAGAAGTCTAAATGCGTGTAATATGACTAGGACAATATGTCCAGAATGGAACAGAAAAATGTCATGTGACCTTATCGAACTAAAAAGAAAAGAAATATCTACAGTTATAGGTCTTCATAGAGGATATATTGTATTTGGCAGGCACGCGGAGAGGTTGCGTGTACCATCTAACGATTTCCGCAGAGGTTGCAGACAAGAAGAAGAACCTGAAATCTTAAGGCACTTTCCCTGCGGCAACCTTTGAAGACTTAAGCGAGATAGCGGGGGCTTCGATGCGGCTAGTACTTAGTTTTGCAAACTTCACACATTGGTTTGATTAGCGGATGGCCCCGCTTGGGACCTTGATGAGCTGCTGCCCCGCAACCAATCAACTAAGGGTGAATTTTTCAAAAATGCCGAAGATTTTAAATTCTCCATGCACCGAAAAAAATAAATGATAATTAGATAGAAAATGATTACACAGGCCGACAAAATTTGATTAAAATATGTAACCAGGAACAGGACTATACTTTTCCGAAAGTTCAAAACAGTTCCAGCATATTTGGTAAACTCAGTAAATTGAATAGACAATTTCTCCGAAGCAAACAACTTCAAAAACTTCCAAATGGCTTTTGAAGAGTAGAAGTGGTACGTTCAGGTAGAATAACGATCCCAAAAAAAAAGATTTTTTTTCTAGAACTGGCATGACCACAAATGTATTAAAAAAAAAGTATTTTTTGCACTTTTGGGTCGAGATATTCCGACGTGCTGGAGCTGTTTTGAATTCAGTTTCGGATTCAGCACATCAAAAACCTTCGGAAAAGTATAGTCCTGTTCCTGGTTACAAAACTGTGCCGGCTTGTGTTATGTGTGCTTTACACCTTTTATAAGTAGAGTTTAATTTATGTAATTTTAACTGAAACGATAACTTATGAAATTATATTTACGGTATGACATGCTTAAGGTTCAATATGGTTTCTGAAAATACCCTGAAAATAGACTATTGATATAATAGTTCCGAAAAATGCAAAATAAAAAATTTTTCTTTTAAATAAGTAACAATAATTATAAAAGAAATTTTTCGAATAACCATTTTAGTATTTATGTATTTTATTTCAATTATTCTTAGGATGAAGATTGGAAACTAAATCGAACAAATTATTACCAAGAAGGATGGCTGGCTACAGGAAACATTCGTGGCATTGTCGGCGTGACATTTACGACTTCACATTGCCGCAAAAACATGGACTTTCCAATACGTACCAACTATAATCTGCGTGGACATCGTTCGGATGTAAGTGCATACAAAGTTAATTTAAAAAAAATAAAGAAACAAGAAACAAGTGCCGTCTTCGTCCATGCGCATTATTACCTATGGTATATGCACGAGTATGTCTACATAACTGAACGAAACGTTTGTATGACGATTATATTTTATAGTTTACTTCATTATTTGAGTGAAGATTACCTATTTTCAGTTTTGAGTTTCGTTCAAATATCATAAAAACAGGCAGACAGACGGAAATGACTAAATCAACTCAACGATATTATAGCTATAACTCATTATAATCTTTAAACAGATATAAAATTGAAAAAAGAAAGGCAGTTTATTCGAATTAATTTTCTCTATACATATTTTTTTTATATAAAACCAGTTGTTCTACCAGGTGTGTTAGTTGAAATTTGCCGGTTTTTCGATAAAGAAAACACTTAATTTTCAGAGGAATCTCAAAATTTTTTTATTCAAAGTATTGACCATTGGTTTCTACACATTTCGCCCATCTCTCAGGCAAATTATGGGTACCATTCCAAAAAAACTTTTTCTCTTTCGAGGCAAACCATTCGACGAGGCATTTTTTGACTTCTTCAAAATTAGCGAAGCACTGCTCTGCAAGGGAGTGTCCCATCGATGCGAAAAGGTGATAGTCGGACGGGGCGAGGTCTGGAGAGTACGGCGGGTGCGATAATCTTTCCCAATTAAGTGTTTTTAATGTGTCTTTCACCAGTTTAGCGGTATGACACGGCGCGTTGTCATGTTGCAAGATAACTTTGCCATGTCTTTGGGCCCATTCCGACCGTTTTTCGATCAACATTGATCATTTGTTGTCGGTAGCGAGCCGTGTTCACCGTTTCACCAGGTTTTAACAACTCGTAGTACACCACACCACACTGATCCCACCAAACACAGAGCATTGTCTTACGGCCGAAGCGATTTGGCCTTCCAATCGATGGGTCAGCTTCACCAGGGGAAAGCCATGATTTTTTTCGCTTCGGGTTCCCAAAATAAATCCATTTTTCGTCCCCCGTGACAATTCGATGCAGAAAAGATTTCCTTCGAATCGTTGAAGCAGCATTTCACAAACGGTTTTTCGATTTTCCATTTGTCTATCGTTCAGCTAGTGTGGCACCCATTTTCCATATTTCTGAATTTTTCCCATGGTTTTTAAACATTGGCAAATTGCTCCTGGAGACACAAGTAGTGTTTCTGCCAATTTTTGTTGCGATTGGGTTTGGTTCGACATGCAATTCCCCGTCTTCGAACTTTTTCGCAGCACCAGGATCATCATTGTCTGTCAAATCGAAATCTCCACTTTTAAATTGACGAAACCATGTCTCACATGTTTCTAATCACTGGAGCATGTTCACCATAAGTTTCTACCAGCAACCGGTGAGCTTCAGCTGCTTTTTTCTTTTGATGAAATAAGAAAAGCAACGAATGCCGCAAATGCGATTTACTTGGAACGAAACTCGACATATTCACTGAGGTAAACAAATATGACGCTCTTATTTTGGCGGAATGTGATTTGCGTATTTTTGTAGGTTAATGTCAATAGAAAAAAATTACATACACGTACCTACATGCCAATTCATAGAAATTTATACATATTGCTAGCGGCTACCGGCACACTTCAACAAACACACCTGGTATAATTAATTTTTAGCTTATAAATAAAATTGTGCAAAATTTTTGCTCTCCAGGTAATTTTGGTAAAATGGAATGAACCATATCAAAAATTAGCGTCTTGTGATAGCACCGGCATAATTTTCGTTTGGATAAAATATGAAGGACGCTGGTCAATCGAATTGATAAATGACCGAAACACGCCAGTTACATATTTCTCTTGGTCACACGATGGACGAATGGCACTCATTTGTTATCAAGATGGTTTTGTATTGGTTGGCAGCGTTGCTGGTCAACGGTATTGGTCGTCCATGCTTAATCTAGAGTCGACCATAACTTGTGGCATTTGGACGCCAGACGATCAACTGGTCTATTTTGGCACCACACAGGGCCAGGTGATCGTTATGGACGTACATGGTGCGATGGTGGCACAAGTACAACTTTGCAATGATGTCGGCATAACCGCAATGGCGTGGTCATGTGAAAAGTTCAAAATGGAAGAGGGTGAAGAATCCGAGCCAGGCGTTACCAATGCCGGTAAATTACAAATGAACAATTGGGGGGGAAAAAAATATGCATATTATGTTTTTCATTTCAGCTAAACGCTCTTTTGTATTAGCTGTAAGCTTCCAAAATGGTTTTATATATTTGCTAAAGTCATACGATGACGTCTCGCCGGCTCATATCAATACGGGTCTTAGTGGCAGCATAGGTATGGTTATGGAGTGGAGTAATTCCCGTGAACTGCTCGCTGTCGCCGGCACCGCACAGACCTCGTTGAATATGTTCGATCAACAGGGTGCACCGCTTTATGAGAATTTATTGAAATTTTATACCGAATCTGGAAATCTATTATACCAGATACGCCTACCAAATACCTCTTCGACTGTATCGGCGCTGACGTGGGGCCACAATGATAAGCGCCTTTTCATTGCGACTGGTACTCAAGTGCATATTGCATGGGTATCGCGACGTATAGCAAACCTACAATTTTTATGTCGTCTACAAATACAGGCAAGCATCGGTTCGGAGCGCTTTTTGCCACTGCTACCGTTGCCTTCACGTATTAGAAGTCTGATTGGCATGCTTTTTGCTCAAACAATAAGAGTAAGTAAGATTTTTTATTTATATATATTTCTGCTTATTGATTTAAATTTCTTGTCTTATACGCAGTGCTGTGTACCTGATCTTAAATCCGTACGTGAGTTCGTTTCCCGACCACCAATGTGTTCGACACGCCTGCACTGCACCATGATTCGGCACGATGAAGATCCCAATCAAAATACAGGCATTTGCTATACACTCTATTTGGAGTATTTGGGTGGCCTCGTGCCGTTGCTTAAGGGTAAACGCACCTCGAAAATACGTCCAGAATTCGTTATATTCGATCCTCAAGCCCATGGTTTGTAAAGCCTTTTACATGTGAAACATAATCTCCAATATATGTATATAAATGCTTTGTGACTTTGATTAATAGACTCACCGGTATTTTTGCAATACTCACCAGAGTGGAAAAGCTCTTCGGGTTCAAGTCAATCTACAAACACCGGACAAAGTGGCAGAACTGATTCATCCGACAGTGAGTTTGAGGATCGATATCGCAGCTCGCCGCGTCCAACGCGCCAGCGAAAAATGCGTCAAAAGAAACGCAATCAGTGCAATGGAGAAAAGTATTCTGTAAACACAAATGCTGACCCAAACAGCGTGGATGAACTCGCCTACGTCGATACGCTTCCTGAGGTATGTTTTATTTGGAATCACGACAACTATTAGCTTAAAATAGATTAAACACTCTCCTCCTAGCCGTAATAGCATTTTTGATTACTTGACTATCTTTTTAGGAAGAGAAACTGGTTGAGGTAACCTCAAATATTTGGGGTACCAAGTTTAAAATTCATGGACTTGCTAAAACCGTCCCAGCCAATTTAGGCCAAATAACTTACAAAACGTCCCTCTTGCATCTGCAGCCAAGACAAATGACACTAGTTATAACCGAGTTACGCGACGACTTTCCCTCAGGGCCGGATCCGAATTTTAATCCGAATATTTTCTCTGAAGACGAAGACGAGGCGATGCTACTGAATGGCAGCAAAAGTAATAGCAACAACTACAATGGAAATACAGCTACAAATGCAGAGGCACTGGCAAAAGCCACATCGGCAGCAGCAGCGGCACATCGTCGTCTCAACGAAATGTCACCACCCATTGCACCAATGTCACCACGTCCCAGCCACCTGTTGGCACGACATAAAAACGCTTTGAATAACAATGGCTTACAAACTACGGGTTTAAGTCCTTTGGCGCGAGCAGAATCGTACGATGACGATTCGTCGAATGAGTCACAAGATGTGAATGGTTATCATAACGGTGCCAGAGCGAATGCAACTAACGGTACCACACATCACAATACAAATAACGGTTCCAATAATAATAATAAATTAACTCGTCCGAAAAATATAACTGCCACCACACCAGGCAAGCGTAGCAGTTTAGGACCTGGCTATAGTAGTTTCAAAAATAACTACAGCCGTACTAGTTCAAACTCGAGCTCGCAATCCCGCCACGCAATATCACCTTTATACTGTGATGGTTCCGTGCCAACATTGCAATCGCCCAAAAATGCTGTCGCACCAACAGACATCATATTTGAACGGCCCGCCGTGTCGGGTAATGGGCAAACAACCGTTATGTCTTACTCAAGCAACTCGGATTACACCAATAATGTTGTGCAAGTGAAGAACGCTTTACTGCCTGAGTTAATACGTTCGACAACAAATAGTCATGTCAATCCGGTGCCGCTAAATCTAAGTTTGAATCTGGAAAGAATGGATGCTAGACACAAGTCTCCCGCTAATAACGGTAATTTCAACGTAAATAATAACACGGCTAACAATAACAATCCGAAACGTCGTGATATCTCATATATAGACGAAGAAACTCAGTCACCCACTCAACAAGCTTTGATCACCTTCACGCCCGTCTCCACACCTGTTGAGATACGCATGAAACGCACAACAACGGTTGTCTCTATTGCACCCGCACTACCTGATTCGATTACGCGAAGTTGTAGTGTTGGTTATTTGGACTCCGATGCTATTACACCCTCTGACGAAGCTTTAATGGCATTGCGAAGAGACGCGCCCACAAAACGATTAATTTTGGTGGACAAGCGTAAGACAAGAAAAAAACGTCAAACAAATGAGGTAAGATTTGTTATTGAGCATTGGTTACTTATTCTTTATTAATGTTTATCTGAAAATTCCAGGATTCACGTAAACCGAAATTGGAGAAATCTGGAAAATCTAAAAGTTTGGATTCCTGTGATTTAGTCTTCAGTCAAACGAAACATAATAGTAAAGAGTCAGAGAGCACACCACGAAAACTTCATGAAATCACCGAGGGCAAAATGAGTAACAATGAAACCCCTCAAACCAGACACTGCTCGAAGTGCAATAAAAGTGTTAGTCCCAACGAAGAATGTAAACATTGCCAATCAACCAAACCCATATTAGACGAACAAAAGAAAGAAGAAAAAATACGTCTTGTGTCCACCGCCACGAAAAAAGACTTCACCACCAACACAATAGTCTATGAGAATATATATAAGAGTCCAGAACAAAGGAAAAAGACTGTTACGCCGCGAAAGAAAAAACTGGATGTAATCACCAGTTTCACCGACAGTCCACTCTTTACACGCAAACATCGATTTGGCATCAGAAGTCGCAGCAAAGAGACGGGCAGTAGTAGTGAAACAAATACCGAAAGCTCAACACCATTATTGGGCCGTAAAAATGATAATGGATTTAGTTTCGTAAAACAATTGACGGAGGCACGTTGGCGACGTAAAGAGACACAAAGTACACAGAATATAAATACAGTGAAAAATCATAGGGATTTTATGGCACACCCACAGAGCGGCAGCAGTAATGGGAATCCCATTGAGGCAACACCTGTGGAGGCGAAGGCTTCCGTATCGCTGCAAGCACAGGTATAATTTTTAAATTGTAAAATTCACTGCTTTTACATGCAAATATAATACGTACAATTAGTCGACAATAGAAAACTGCTTTCAATCGATTAATCGAATATGCCGAATAATCAGTCAAGTGATCGTCAAAAGATTATCCAAAGTATTCACTTTTCGGTTAATAACATTTACATTAATCGGGGCCGTTGAATTTGATTTGTCAGAAAATGGATTATAATTAAGAAAAACCACATTCGCCCAGGTTTTCTTCAAAAAAAAAAAAGAATTTCATATTTCTTAAAATTTTTCAAATAAATTTTTCATAAAAAAAATTCCAAACTTGAAAAAAAAATTTGAGAAAAAGAAAACATTTTTCAACTTTTTATGTGCAGTTTGAACATGAGTAGGTAGTGAAACTCCATCTTGAGATAAAAAATTTAATTTTTTGCAATTTATTTATGCAAATCAGATTTCTATTCCAAAAAAGTTTAAGTTTGTTTTAATGAGAAATCTTTGCTTTGAGTTCAAAAAACAATAATGACAATCCCGAGCTTTAGGCAATGGATCCCAGTCAGACCGTCGATATTATGGTATATGCCAAACTCTTTATTCCTTTCAAGAACATATCAAATTGATTGTATTGTAAAGAGTATTTTCTATGGCATGTGGCTTTCAAGAAGAAATAAAACGCATTAATGTAATATTGTGACCATTTGTCATAATGTTTTAAAAATAATTTCCGGCAAGTAACTGTCGGGGTTCCTTCGAATAAATTTCAGCCGATATGCCTAATTTTCGATCACTTTTTGCAGCTAATGGTGTCGTATGTCAGTAATAACGCGCCGAATAATCTCTTCCAAGGCATTAATCGTCTCGGGCTTATCTAAGCAGATAGTGACTTCATAAAAAATAGTCCAGTGGTGTTAAATCGCAAGATCTTGGTGGCCATGCCACAGGCCCACGACGCGAGATAAAGCTCTCAGCAAAAGTTTCCTTCAATAAATTGATTGTTGCGTTGCATGTATGACATGTAGCACTGTCTTGTTGGGACCAAATACTCTCTATATCAACATCCTCTAATTCATGGCTCTATGGAGCACATCAAACAGTAACTTTTTGGGGATGTAAGAGTGTTTCAACAATGGCTTTTGGATTATCATCACTCCAAATGGGATAATTTTCTTTATTAATGTACCCATTCAACCAAAAGTGAGCTTCATCGCTGAACAAAATATTCTTTTGAAAATCGGTATCGGTGGCCATCTCGTTTTGGGCCCATTCACCGTTCGGCTTTAATCAAGATCCTTCCGCATGATGGCGGATGGCATCATTCGGTGCTTCCCAACAGAAATAGCGTATTCGGTACGCACTATCAAAGGTGAGTAAACGTGATGCGAAACCGATTCGTCGTTGCTCGAGACATCGACGCTGCTGGATGACTATGAATAACGTATGATTTCCAAACGTTGTTTCAGAGTAAGTCTGTTCATTATGAAATGGCCAAACAATCCTGAGTATAAATCAAGTAACAGCTGTCAAAAAGATCAGCTTCGAAAAAAATATTGCTTCATTGAAAACCACACATTGAAAAAAATACGCTTTATAATACGAAAAAAGACTACTGAAATAAAGAGAAAGGTTAAAAAAATATATATTTAAAAACTGTTAACTGGTAACAAGTGTCCGATTGAATACCCTACATATGTAAATAGTTATGTGCTAAGCATTCTCAACGTTATTATGCAAGCATTGGTATGCTTGTACATGCATATATAATATATATTTATGTATAATTGTATAAAAAAAAATATTCTCATTGACACCTCCTCTACCGATTAACTTATATAATACATATATAGACATACGAGTATGTACCGTACATTTATACATATATACATATATTTCTATTATGCAGGCACTTACCACATTAGAGAATATTATCAGCCGCTTGCGAGACCTCGATGAGGGCCGCCTCACACCACCGGCAACACCTAAACGCCTACCACGTAGCTCACCAGCCTCACCGGCTGTCAGTAAAAAGAATAAACGGCAAAGCAGTTCACCTATTCGTCATTTTTTAAATTCACCTTTACTAAATAGGCGATATCGTAAAAAACAATGTCTCATAGAAAGTTCAGATGATGAAGGTAACGGTACAAATGGGTCAGGCGAAGAAAACGGCGGTGGTAGTTATAATAAGCAATATCGTGATTTGGAAACATTCCAAAAGGCACAACTACTTCAGAAGGTGCGTATGTATGTTTGTACGTATTGTAGTTAAATGAATGTATAAGATGTACCATACAAACGAGTATGTAGTCGTAGGTGCGAGCATATGGTGAGTTGGAAATGTGTATGTGTGTGAAAAGTGTCGCCAGGCGATGGTACAAAAGAACGAGGAAAAAAAAACTAAAACAATTTTATTGCATGCATCATCTGTCACAATTTTTGTTTGATATAATGAATTATGATGAATTTGCTGACTGATGATGGCACTGTAAAGGGTTCAATGTGGCGCTATTGAACTTTGTTGATAATAAAAATGGCCATTTTGCAACAATATATACACGTATGTAGTATATCTTGGTATGAATTAACAGTGCAGTCACATGCGAAGGCCGATTGTATTGAAATAAATATTTTTAACGAATATACACATATACATATGTAAGAGTATAACCAAGTTTAAGCACATTTGACAAGTGATTATAATTTCGATTTGATGTCTTGCTTTTGCATAAAACGTGGCGCCGAATTATTGATATTGTGTAGGAAAGGCTGAGCCATATGCGCTGTGATTGTGCCAAGTGGTTACTTTACTTATATAATATATACCATACGTGTATATACCATACTCGAAGTTTACAATTTAAAATATTTTAATTTTATTTTTTAATAAATTTTATGATTTATTATCTGTCGTTTTATTTGTTATTTCATTTATAATTATTGGAAATATTAGTACGAAGCTTAAAGTTACAAATTGAAGCTCGAAATATTTCATTTGTGGTATTGGGTCTTGATGTTTTTCCTACAAATGGAAGGACCTACAGTTTATACTAAGCCGCCTCCGAATGGCTGATGGTTAATATAGCATAACATACAAATTGTTTGGATTAAAATCTTAATCCTTAAACTTTGTACAATAATTGAGATTTGTTTTGAATAAAATTCTTTGCAATAAAAAGTTTAGGCTAAGCAGAGTTAGTAGCTGGCCATCAACTCCCCTACGCATAAGGCGAATCCATTGCGAGACGAATGAGGAATGAGGTTTCTAGAGCTCCACCTCCTAAAGACCTTACTTACTCCTCCAAAGTGCGGTACATTCGGAAAGGCTTCAAGTTTTTTTTTTTTTCTTTACAACTCCTGCAGAAATTGTTTGACGGTTCATCTTTCTGACTGAAAGCGAATTTCCTGACATATCTATTCTTACAAGCGTGATAGGCTCAGGCATTTCTTCTTTTATTCCACGTTTGAGAGTTAGTCTTAACGAAACTCCCTATTATTGCGGACTTGCCCGAACTCTTTCGTGATGACGAAAGTGGAAAGAAAGAAGTGCTCTTTCTTGAAAGCACAACCGCAATTAAATCTATCATTACATTAACCGGTACATCACTACGTCACGGTACTCCTAACAATATTGCTATTGCAGTATCATCCAAACCGCGTGTAAGCCTCTAAAGGAAGAGAATACATATTTATGAGGATAGTGATCATCACGGCCTTTTAGAACAGGATGTAAGAATGAACCAACCAGTTCCATTGAGGGAAGTGAAGCAAACCAAAGAAGTAGTCTTGCTTCGTCAGGCGAATAAACCTGCAGTTTATTCTAAGCCGCCTCCGTATAGCCGATGGATTTTTATGAGGAGGTTTTATTTCAGAAGGAATGAGATGTCATTGATTTACGGCAACTCTTGTCCCAGAAAAACCAAAATGGTGACACAGTTTATTTTAAAAAGACATGAGTAAGATCAGAGCAAGATGGGTACCGATAATGCTAAGATAATGATGATGTATTGAGTAGAATTTTTATTGGAGACGATACTTCGGTTCAACATTATGAACCTGGATCGAAACAAAACTTCATGCAATGACATAAAATGGCCACAGCACCTCCCAAGAGGTTTAAGGTGTTACAGTCAGCTGGTAAACTCAAAGCAAAGCAACGATCTTTTGGGATTGTAATATTTGGAATATCGATTATAAAGATAAAGGATTCAATATTAGTGCGACCAAAAAAAGTCATTAAAGAGAAATATAGGTGAAAATTAAAGAAAGGTGTACTGTTTTTTTATGGCATCACTCCCACCCACAGGAGTCTCGTTGCGTTCGCTGCCCTGTATAAGGTAGATCTTCGGTATTTTGAATTACTTACTCTACAGGTCAGGCCTTGCCTCGAATGATTATAAACTGTTTTCCAAAGTGGAATAAGATCTGCGGGATAAAAAAACTTATTACCGATGATGAAGTCAAGAACACAGTTTCAGCGTATTTTAAAGTTAAAGAGAAAACATGTTTTTATAAAAAAGAAAAATTATTTGTTTTTTTTTCATACCTTATCCCCTAATTCTGCCAACGTCAAAGCGTTCCCTCGTATATAATTGCATACTTTCAGGGTTTTTTCTTTTACCGATTAGATGTTGTATGATTGTATGTGTTTTCAATGCAATAGTTATGTATTTTATAAGCATTCCAAATGTTGCTTTATTATATGAAAACAGTTATTAATTTTTTTTTCTTGTTTTTGTTTTTATTACATACAAAAATATTCGACTATACTATAGCTTAAGCGTGGAAAAATTGAACCGAATGGTTCATCTACCTACTCAAATCCCGCACCGGTTAGAAGAGAATTTGTGATGCATAATAAAGCGCCAATGTGGAATGAGCTGAGTCAAGTCTATCAATTGGATTTTGGTGGACGCGTAACACAAGAATCGGCGAAAAACTTCCAAATTGAATTTCGTGGTAAACAGGTAATATAAATACTTATATACATATACCATATACAAAACTTCAGCTATGAAATAATTAATATAATTTGTTTTTCTATCATTTACTAGGTAATGCAATTCGGCCGTATCGATGGTAATGCATATACACTGGATTTTCAGTATCCATTTTCGGCATTGCAAGCTTTTGCTGTTGCTCTAGCAAATGTCACACAACGATTGAAATAAGAACGTACATATGTTTGCATATGTACATATGTATGTATAAGGAATGATCGTCTAACTAAATACAGTTAAAAAAAAAAAAGAGAATAATCAGTGATTCTAAGTATTAAGCGTAAAAATACTCGTACTAAAGGGGCCTACAAATTTTAATGTACATACCTACTTCTAGAGATCGTCATACATACTATTATTTTGCGGCATAAATAATACATTCGTATAGAATTATGTGAATAGTAGCTTAAACATACCTATATATAGTAACTCGTAGCTGTCAATTTACTTATACGGACTTATTTATTATTAATTAATTATTTAGGCGAAACGGAAATGTTTATTAATGAAAAGTATGCGCATTTAGTTAGAATTTTGTATTGGAAAATGTAAACAATTTCGATTTACCAACCATCAACATGCCAAATAATGGAAAATATTATTTAATTATGATATACATACACGGTGTGTCCCAAAAATAACCGAACTTTTTGTATATAAAATACAATAGTAAAATACACATTATATTATCTTTGAAAGTTATTATTTATTCAAAATAGGTTCCATTTGACTCAACACAACGTTTGGAACGATCAACCAGCGCATGCATAGATTTTTTTATAGAAATGTTCTTCAGTACCTCGGTTACGGCTGCTTCATTTTTTCAATTTTTTTTTTAATTTTTTAAACTTCAATTTCAATTTTTTTTCAAGTTTGACACAAAATTTTATATTTGCTCTTTGTTTCATTTTTTTTTGGAACCATTAGCACACTTTTGGTTTTATTGAAATGGCTGTCACTTTTACATCTGTCATCCGACTTACATGAAAGAGGATGAATGTATCTTTTTAATGTTGCAAATTTTCAATAGATGGCGCTGTATGTTGTATGATTTAAATATAAAGTTCGGTTATTTTTGGGACACACCGTGTATATTATTTAAAATTATTAAAAAGAAATTGGCTGCAGTAGCCGAGGGTTAGCAGTGCCTACTATCATTCGTAAGACTATGGTTTGAGTCCTAGTTCGACCAACATCCAGAAGTTATAGAAAATTAGTTTAAATAAAAAGAAGAAAGAAGATCTGTCTTGGTCATGCCAAAGTTTCATAACATTCACTATCATATAAAATTATTGGTATTAGTTATATGGGAGGTGTATGATATAGTCCTCCGATTTCGATGATTTTCGGTGACAATATTTATTTATATAAACGTGTCTAGCATACCGAATTTCACGCTTTTAGATACTTTTTTGACAGAATTTTCACCCAAAATTTCGATGATTTTCAGTGACAATATTTATTTGTATATACGTGTCTAGCATAGCGAATTCCGCGCTTTTAAATGCTTTTTTTTAAAGAACTTTATGACCCAAACCCGTAAGCTTAATTTTTCCGATCTAGTTGCTTCCGACAAATGATCGTTTAAATGAACCAGTGCTTTGGTAAACCATGTTTGGTTAATAATTCTTTAAAATTGAGGATACAAACAGACGGACAGACGGACATACCTAAGTCAACTCAACTCGTCATTCTAACCCGGTGGGTTATAAATTTTTATGGGTCTATCTCTTCTCTTTCTGGTACTTACATACGTCGGACCAATTTGATGTGCCACGAAAGATATAAAAAAAATCCTTAAGATGTACCACACATTGGAGGAGAAGCACGACCGAAAATCGCTTCAGCGATGAATAGAAATTTCTTATAAAGATTACTTAGACAATATATAATAAAAAAATATGCATCAAGTTGTAGTGCCTAACGAACCTTTGAGTGATTAAAGCTGGTATTTATGGCGTGGATATATGTAGGTATGTAGGAATATATCTAAAATTTTTTATTTATACTAGTAAATATGCATATGCGTATTTTATTATTTATTTATTTATTTATCTTTGTTAGTTTTTTTTATTAGTATAGAAAAAATCAATTTAGATAGCATACTCGTATACATATGTAGATTATATTTTTTTAATTTTTTACTTAATATCATCGCACAAATAATGCAAAATTCACACTCTTCGTACATGAGTATATAAGTTTATGCATATTTCAGTTGCACAGTTTTACGCTTAATATGTTAAAAAAAATTTAATTACTCATCTTTTAAATGCTTGGAAATATTAATAGTTGATTTCACCCACTTACGGAGTAATGAAAACCCACATAATATAAAAAAAGGACAGCTTCTCCTCGTTATGGTCAAAATGTGTTATCTGCTGCTGCTGCTAAAAAATATATGCATACCATATAAATTGATAGAAGTCACTGATTATTTATATTGCAATTACCACTGGATAGTGAAAACATTGAATGGAGGTATATATTGGTTTACTGTTTCAACATTAGAACAATTTCGAAATATTGAAGCCGTTAAAGTACGAGTACATTGTAATTAACACAAAAATCATATTGTCTCATTCGAAATATAAATATGTATGCAAATTTATGTTGACTAAAATCAGATAGAAATTAAACATAATAACATTGAGCCTATGGAGGTCCTAGAGGTCAACAAGCTAAACAAGCTCAACATTTCGTCAACTCATACTCAACAATATCGTTTGGCACTAGTTGCGGCTAATTAGAGATTAGTCGCACAAATATTTTCAGGGTCGTAACAGAAAATTTCAGATACACATACATACACTGACAGACTCTGAGAAACTTTTATATGTATACAAATGTGAATAAAAGCAATTAATCTATTTGAATATAATTATTTTCCTTAAGGCAAGTGAAATAAATTTCATAAATTATTCAAGTATTTACAAGTACTGATTTCTTCGAAATATATTCCAAATAATGTTGTATTTACATGCATATTTTATAATGATAGGTTTTAAAACTCTTATTCCGATCCATTTTATTTGAAAATGATGATAACAACTAATAATAATTGTATATGTATGAAGAGTACTTTTTTTGCTAATACTATGATATAAAATACATACGAATATGAGAAACATACAGAAGAAAAAATTAAAAATTCTGGTATAAACACAAGTAAAGTTAATATCTGAAGTTATACTTTTACATTTACAAATATACATATATACACACATGCATTCACATCTAGACTTTCAAACAACTGCTAATATTATGTATAGAGTATTAAATGTAAAATATTAAGTTAATTGTAAAATACAATATATTTCTCGAATAATGCAATTTATAGACATGTGTGTGCACACGTCTAATAGTTAAATAAATAATTATTTATTGGAGTGAAAGTTTAAATAAAAACGCAACCATAAGTATATACACGTATATGTACAAGTATATGTATACACATCCAGTCGAAGAATGGATGGAATATTTTTTATAAAAACTGTGAAAGTATTCATGTATAAATTTTAGCACGCTTTTAAATAAAAATACGTTTTTGCTTCGTAATCGGATATGTAGTTAGTCGCAATTGTTAAAAAATTTGCTATTCAATTCTAAATCGCGCTAGGTAATAAGAAGCATAATTTCTAAAATATGTAAAAAAATATGATTTCAGGAAATACTGCAAACTTATAAATACTATGTACAATACAATATGATCATATTACTACCTAATAAAAAAGTAATAAAAATACTTACATACATATATATAAATATATATAACACATCGCTAAATACAGTGAAACATGGAATATTTAAATAAAATGGACGCGTCAGGAAATATGTACAATATCTTCACTTTGCATTGCTAAAACAAAACTCGAAAATATAATTAACAAACTTACATAATTCATTAATAGATACATATGTATGTAGAACTCAGCACAATTAGAATACGTGAAAAATGTATTCGTGATTTATTCAATAAATGTATTTTACCAGTATGAGATTCACAACAACCAAATTACTTCATCTTAAAAAAAAATGCATAGGCAAGTTAATATTCACGGTAAGTAATATATACATAGTTTTTATCTGGTTTCCAATTTGATTTGAAATGTTATATTGTGTAGGCAAAAAGAAAGTAAAAATAGTTGATTAAGTGAGCAAAATTTATTATTACCCTTCATTTTACTAAAAAGTGCTAATAGTTTCTGCAATTTCATGTGTCAACGGTAATGCGGAAAAGGAAACGATAATAATAAAAAATCTATGCGCCACCTATATTTCAGTTCCTCTACGCAGTTGCTGTAATTTTCTCTTCTACATAATTAGTTAAAATAAAGCCGCAAAATAAATCAGCGAACTCTTTTAATTGTTATAATTTGGGTTTTACTATTAGTGTACTCTTCTAGCTGTAACATATTTGAAATAAAACTTGTTAGCTTATAATTTTGTAAATATTCCTTCTTCTAAGCGTACCTTAAGCTCTATCCATCAAACAGTTAATTTTTTTGGTCGCAATATTATCTGGCAATATGGCATTTTTGACACTTACCATTGTGAATACAGTTTCGCAGTTAGAAGAGGAGTCACATAGTGTGGTGCATTGCTGTTTTTGCCTGTGGAAATCCAATTGTAAGTTACATAATTTTTAATAAATATATTCTAAATTTATTTGAGGATAATGAAATATTCACATCTATTGACAGAGCCTGCAAAATGTCTGATAAAGCTGTTGAGAAACCTGGACGTCCAATGAAGTATCCCTATACTTTCAGTGCAAAAATCGCTCAATTTCCACTAAAACATTACATCCAAAAGCAATGGATTTGGAAGTACTACTTCGTTGCCTTTGGTTTGTGCATTCCCGTCTTCTATAAAATCAGCAAATTGGGTGAGTGAAAAACTAATTGAACATCTTCAATTAAATAATAATAACGATTATTATTAACATTTTAGCCAACTCACCTGAAAACAAAAAGAAGTGGGCCGAAAGCCAGGCTAAAGAAGCTGCCGAACATCATTAAGTGTAGAAGAATATCACTGGTCATTTGATTTAATGTAATTTAAAAACTTTGGATTGTATGTAAAGGAATAAATAGCTTGCTTTTTAACCTTATACAAAACTACCAATTGGATATCGCACAATTATTTAGGGATAGGAAATCTTCGAATCCATTAGATAACTATTAAACCCTTAATCAGCCCTTACAAAATATATATTAAAATATATCAATGTTAAAAAAAAAAAACATTGAAATATTTAACACGATATCGGACGAAATATTGATACCTTCAAAGGTCATAAGTTGTGGTAAATTGTATGAAGTTTAAACATAAGTTAGTAGTAAAAATCGTATTTAGATCAGTATAATACATTTTTACTGAATAAATACTTAAAAGATAAATTATCATAAATAATTTTCCATTTTTATAAACAATATTTATTCAAGAGCAAGAAGGATATACTACGGAGATTGCGCCAATCACAGTTTCTTACTTACAGTAATAATTTTTGACTATCAGCTGTTATTTTGCTGTCGTCACATTTTCATATTATAATAACAAAACAACTCTTAAATAGGGTAATAAACTGCCACCCTCACTGAGTATTTATCGCTGAAAATTGTAATAATTACGTTTAATCTAATGAAAATAATGTATAGTTTTATTTAAAGTTTGCTAGTGCTTTTACATATGTAAAACATAAAAAAGGGATGAAATTTTATTTCAATTAATTAATTATTTATTATTGGGAGTTAATATTTTTAAGTGGCACCACTGACAACAAATACGAATTGATAACAAAAGCTTATTCGATGCAATTCTTTTGTAAATTGTGTTATGTTGTGTACTTAAAATCCAAACAGTTAGTAATATTCGAGATGAAATATTTATAAAAGACATAGATTTTTGTTAAAAAATGTATGTGCAGGGCATTGAAGCTATAAAACAATACATACCTAAAGATAATTCTCAAATTTCTACAAATATAAGAGAAGAGCGAGAACAAGAAATAAGTGTAACCGACACAATGTCATCAGCAGAACGGTACAGGTAATAACAATTCATCTATTAAATGACATATGTATTTTTAATATTGGTACATATACGCCCTCTTATCATTGGCCTTTATTTGCATAATTTCTTAATAAGATATATTTACCGAAGGGAATACTATAATGGGTTCTTATTTGGTCTAATGGGTGTTAATTTGAAATGTTTAACAGCTATTTGGATCTTTTCAGTAGAACCTGTCGTACATGCATGTAACAGTTCAATTGTTTTATTTTCTTCATTTTTAACAGAGAAGAATGGAACAATCTTTTGAAAACTTTGGATGAGGACCCTGAATATATACGCGAACAAGCATTTGAGGGGGATTTAAAAGTTTCGAAATTTCGAAGCATTTATTGGTCCTTATTGTTGCGTGTCTTAAATCCACATTACCGGAGTTGGAGAGAACAACGTGAAAAACAAAGAAAACGGTTCGTAGTTTTATTTATTTTAATTTAAATAATTGTACAACAAAAGTTTATTATATTTTTTAAGGTATGAAAAACTTAAAGAAGAATTTATAAGAGATCCGCATGATAACGCAGTGCCTAATGATAATCCATTGTCACAATCAGAAGAGGTACATGAATTCATTCATACAAATATGCTATAATCATTTATATACACGAGTATAACTTAAATTCCATAATATTTAATTTTAATTTTTTATTTTAAATATTGTAGAGCGTCTGGAACCAGTATTTCAGTGACCGAGATCTCTTTGCTGTGATACGTCAAGATGTAGTTCGAACTTTCCCTGGTGTGGACTTCTTTCGAAAGACACTAATACAAAATGCTATGGTTCGTAGTAGATCACAATAATTGACTGCTCACTTTTGTAATATTCTCATAAAATTTTTTAATTAACAGTGCAACATTCTTTTTTATTACGCCCGTGAACATCCCTATATGTCTTATCGTCAAGGTATGCATGAAATTCTGGCACCGTTATTGTTTGTACTTTATGGTGATCAACAGTCCTTACTTCACTTTTCGGAAATAGCGAAAAATCAAACTAGGTAATAATTCGTTATATATTCGTGCTATCAGTTTGAGTAAAGTTTTCATCTTACAGTGAGCTTCTTTCCAACGTGCTTGATCCAAATTACTTAGAAGCTGATACTTAGTAAGTTGCTTTAATATTTTTCGAGGGAATACCTATGTATATTTGATAACATATCTAAAAGAAATAAAACTTCGTATCATCCATACGTTGCATACAAAATATCTTAAAATAGTGATACTTCAATTTTTAACCTTTTCCGTGTAACCTTATATAATAATTAGGAATATATTCATAAATGAATAATATCATTAGTTATATATCTTCTTTAGCTCCTTATTTTCGCGTTTGATGTCATCCATTGAGTCCTATTATCGTATAAAGAACTTCCTGCAATCGCCAAGAGACTGTGCTGTCATAGATGATGATGTATGTATGAATTACACTTTCAATAAAATGTTGATTTTCTATTCAAATATTTAGTTAAATCCAAGCGTGGGAACTGGTGGAGAAATCTTAAGCCAACTTAATTCAATTCGGGAAAAAATTCTTGCTAAAGAGGACTTACATCTGCACAATTACCTTCTGAAACTCGATATTCCATTACACATATTTGGAATGTAACTAAATAACATTTATTCAATATTTTTATGGAATTTTTTCCATTAATGAATTTTTTTTCTTCAGCCGTTGGCTTCGTTTGCTATTTGGCCGAGAATTTGCACTACTCGATTTACTCATCATTTGGGATGCGATATTTGCAGACAGCGATCACTTCAACTTACCAAACTATATACTAGTAGCAATGTTAATACGTATTCGGGATAAACTGTTGCTAAGCGATCAAACAACTTGCCTAACATACCTAATGCGCTATCCGACTAATGTTGATGTAAATTTAATTTTACGCCATGCTTTGCATATGTTGCAACCGAAGAGATTCGAACAACCCAGTAATGCATTTGTTTATTATACGTCTAACAAGCAAGGTGCCGTGAAAGGAATAATGCCAATATCACGTAAAGCGAGTGATCCAGAGTCTTCCTATAAGTCACCAAAAAGTGTTTCACACTCATCAGGAGAGCATTTATATAGAATGGATGAACAAATAACAAAGTTACAAACACAAAATGCTGCAAATTCTGCATCTCAATTTAGAAGAGACGTTCCTGAAGATGCAAACGCCATCGCCGAAGGGTATTCTAAAAATGTAAGGTTGTCATATAACTTATATTTACGATTTAATATATTTTTCTTCTTTTCATAGAGCCTTGACCTTATTAATTTGGAATTACAGAATGCTCAAACTATCATCTCCATAGCTCGTACCAAACTCCAATCATATATATCTACCATAAAAAATAATATATCTGGAAACAGCTCAAAGGAATTATTGCAGGCACTAGATGGTATCGAAGAGTTATGTGGTTTTCTCGATGTAAAATTTGTCTTTCCAATTCATGCAACTAGACCACCAATCGATGAGGCGTTAGAGGCTAATGAACAAGTCAATTCGAAGAAAAGCCTATGGAAACAGTATAAAAGTAACGAAGGAACGGCGTTGGCTGGGGTTGACACTAAGCCGACGTCAAGTAATGAATCTCATAGAGTAGGTGGAAAACACCTCCCGATTGTAACAGATATAAATTCCATATCGGAATTTACCATAAATGCTTACGAACGTCCTGAAGAGAACGTTTCAGCGACACCATCACATTTATTGCGAGGGCTACGGGAAATTGAACTTCTAACCATTGCACCTTCCGAATATGTCGATGAGTTAACCGAAGAAAGCCAGCCGAATATCGCTAATATTCCAAATGTAATTATACCCACAACCAATAGGGGGGCAACACAAAAATCTCAATTCAGTAAATGACTGTGTTTGCGCCAACACGTTTACATTATCGTACAGATATAAAATTTAGCGTCATTTTAAAAGAAATACGTACAAACTTATGTATGTATGTATGATATTAAAAAAAATCGTTTTGCACAGCTTTACAAATTTTTTTACTCTAATATTGTACTGTTAAGTATATTATTATTGTTTTTTATTTGAATATATGTATGTAGTTAAGTCACAAAGAAATTGTTTACACTTTGCTTGGAGAGAAATGAATATTACGGACTGATGAAAGAATTCATAAATATCAGTTGTTCTCGCCATGAAAATATTCACGGCAAAAATAAAAATAAAAGTTATGAAAATCATCTTATATTTGTGTGCTTATAAACTCAATTTTTAGAAAATAATGTATACAGGTAATAAAGAACTTAAATAGTTCCATAAATTGGCTTATATGTGTTAGGAGACATCCCTTTTCTCCCTTTTCAAAATTACTTTCAAGATAATCCATTGCGATATCTTAAACAGCGTAAGAAGAATATTTGTAAGCCTACAGCGACTGCTTTTTACATACACTAATTTAGTGTTGTTGTTGTTGTTAGTCCTTTCATTTGGTGCCTCTTTACTACAAAACACAAACAGCAAAAATGCTCTCGATATAAAATAAAATTTAAACCATTGAAAATTAAACGCTTTTCTTAGCCCTACTCTTACTGTAATGGCTCAGTGGGGAGTTTCAGACTTCCGACTCTCCACATGCAGGGCATACGTGTACGTTGGGTATGTTGGGGTCGAGTCTGGATAGGTAGGAGTTTAGCATGCTACATTCATTTAAGCAATTAATCAGTAAACCCACATGCATTTATTCGAAGAAACGAATTTCCCTCCACGCGTAATTCTTATTTCTTCAGTCTTATTGAGATCAGTCAGATTCAAAATTTAGTTATCTCAAGCAACGAGTTGCTGAAGTAAGCCATTCTGAAGCCTTTGACATTAAACAAAGTCCCGAGACAAGCGACCTCATGCCACGACAATTCTATAAAATATATGTATCGATTTTTGGGAAAGGACTTTATGGATCTCGGCAGAGTGAATAACTTTTGTAGCACACAGCCAAACGAACGGGGTGGCGGTTTTTCCATATAAACGTCTTGGAACCCAGCTCGTAGGTGAGCTCAATGCATAGGACCAATTACAATGGTAGCCCAAATTACCATCTCCTGAATATGTAGTTATGCTAGAGAATACACCGACTGTCTTCGTTTTGTAAAAACTTTGAACATCGAACGGCAGTGGAAACAAGGGATCAGTTCTACATATATCGAAGTGACACAGACTTTCCCATTCTTTTTTGTATAGAGCTGAGAGAAACTGAAACTGAGCGACTTGCGACTTCTGGGCACCGCATTAATCAAGTAAAAGAGCCCATGTTTGAAGCACAGCACAGTCGGGATGGAGCTCGCGCGAAACTGTATCACAAAATCTCTTAACAAGAATAATTTACAGCAGTTAATATTGTCTCTGCCTCATATCAATTCCGTAAAGCGCATATGAACATACATACATATACGAGTACATGTACATATACAATCTAGTAATTCATGCGATTCAACATAACCTTTATAAAACTCCTCAAACTTTCGAGGGTGTATAAAAAGTCCAAACCACAAAGGTTTTTAAGAAAATTAGATGCATGGTACAAGCTCGTAAGGAAGCGCACTCTAACGTATGTGTTTAATGCGTAAAGAAACCCAGTCTGAAGTTCACATTTAATATATGTATAGCCTTTCGGTATATGAATTTGCATCGTCACAGTGGATGTGGTGATAAATAAACAGATAGTGCTCATAGTCCAATCTTAGGTGTAGAGACGGCAGAGCTTAAGATAATTCATCTTAGAAGATAAGCAAAGTTAATATTGCCCATTGGATAATTTTTTTGTTACGTTAGGAGGTAAAAAATCAAGATTTCTTGCACGAGGGTCGCATGGGTATGTTGTTAATCCTGGGCAAATTAGAGTCGGACGTTCCATAGCAGCCAACATGTAAATTGTCGTTATTTTCGGCGCACTCCAAATGTAAATGAGGATCGAAACTATTCCAGCAGATATCAAATGTAAAGCACATCGTGGTAGTCGCCAAATCGCTAACTAATAAGGGATGTCTAAAGGAATTCAAACAACATTCTGTAAAAATCCTTGGAGTTGGAGCACAACGAATTTACCTTGGGCGGGTGTAAAGACAGAGATGTGCGGTTTCTTTTAATCGAAGACGGCCCTGTTTGATACTACGTCAATCTCTTGGGATGCATTTTGCAACTAGAAGGCATTCTGCCACTGGCATTACCACAGCTTTCCGTCATTCTTTTAGGTTCTTCAACTGGGACCCATCAGTTCACTGCGATACTTCCACTGCTAAGGGACCGTTCATGTAACCTTTTCAATATCACTGCTAAGATAGCGAGAAATTACTTTCAGCAAGATCTATCACTCATTAGAAGAGGATTAAGGCGAACAAGCACTTTCTCCCTGCTCTCTAAAACATCAGTCCACATCCATCCGCATTTATAATAATTTCCATCTACTCTATATAATTGTTGCTTTATAACCGTTGAAGCGATTTTCGGCCAAGCTTCTCCTCCAACTCGTGGTATGCGGCTGATAGCCGCTTTTGAATTCCTAATGTGAGAAATGCATTCAGAGAATCTGACATTCTTCCCTACCAAGGGATGAGAGCAATTTACAAAGAAACATTATTTGCATAATTTTGGATGTTGATCTGTCCAGGATCCGAACTCGTGCCCCTTCACATAGTACCACGCGCCCATACATATGATAAAAATAAAAAAATCTAGTTTTTAAAATGGCGCATGTGATGATAATCGTCATCAACCTTTATTTCATTTTGACTTTTTTCTAATAATACATTTACAGCATTGTACGTAAAATATTTCATAAAAATTTAGATTTTTGTTAATAATGAGATAATAAAAAAGCACAAATTGAGACTTAAATTCTTGATAAGTAACAATTTTAATTAAAAGTTAAAGAAGCAACAACAACTGCTGAGGGCTACTACGAATATAATAAATATATAGATATATTCTTTCCTGAACTTCCAATATATTTTAATAGCAATTTTGAAGACTGTTTTTTTAGCCTGCTTTGAAAGTTAGGGAAAAATATATATTTTTGAGAATAAACAGCACAACAATTTATTTAATACCACAAATTATTAAAATGCCTGAAACGAAATACTCAATTCATGGTGTTTTTGGGTACAAACATTAATCACTAAAACTTAAAAAAAAAAAAACAATAATTCTACCAAACAATCTATGCCTCGACAGTTGTAGTGCGGATATGCAAAATAAAAATATAATTATTTTTCAAACTATAAATATCATGATTATGGTTCATCGTCTGGTTCGTTGCATTGACTTGTATTGAGCTCGTTATTATCTGGAATGATTGTATCAGAATTCGGTTTTGGATTAGAAGTACTACGATCTCTCATGGCGAATGTTGAACGTGATGACAATGGTGTTGATGTTGTACTAGCGGCTGATTGCTTTTTACGTTGCATCGCTCGCATTTCCAAATCATACACGATTTTCATAATTCTAACTCGGCTCTCTGCAGCCAAATCCGATGGTAATCTTTTAACTGTTTCATTCATACTTTCGAAGAATAAATCGTACGTGTTGCGGTCACGCTTAGCTTGACTCAATACATTTAATTCCAACTTTCCATTATGTTGTTCGGAAACGCGCGAATAGCATATATCCGCATCTGAGGGTGAGAGGGACGCTGCAGCTGAGATGGGTCCGGAAAGCATTGTCAAATTGTGTCGCATTTTATTACCTTTCATTTCGCGAATCAAGCTAAGCATTTCCGTATGAGCATTGGTCAGCCGTGTGGCTAAAGAAATCTCCGAGCCAGATTCATCTAGATTACCCCCTTCCACAGCAGCATGTATTTGATGATGAGTTCTAAAAATAATGAACAAGATATTATAACACTTGTATTGGTAAATTTATTATGCTTCATATCCACCCACCCATCTTCCAATGTGTTTTGAGTGTTCTCTTCTAAGGTTTCACTATTCTGTTTCTGTAAATAGCTACTTGTTGCCTTTCGATGGCTACGTGAGTTGTGATGTCCCAATGCCAATAAGCCTTCAGTCATTACGCGAGTTTTGCAATATTTACAATAGCCAAAACTTCTATGACCTTCGGGATCAGGTAAAAGCCATTTGTATAGTTTATATTTTGAACTGATGTTGTTTGGGACTTGAGTGTCCTCCGTTTTGGAAATTTGTGATGTTTCAGTTTCATTTTGTCGCATTAAATGTGCTCGTATATGTGAAGCAGTGCATTCATGCTTCGATGCGAATTTTGCTGTAGGCACAAAAACGCTTTGTTTACAATAGGTACAGTAACCGTAGTGTTCACGCGATTCGGTTTCGGTAAATGACAGCCACACGTATTTTTTCTGCCAATCACCATTAGCAAAGATTGGCTTGAGCTCGTCCTCACTAATACCACACTCCTCTTGAGCAATCCTTATTAATTTAATCAAATAATTTTAGCAATGAAAATAAATTTACTTATGAAAAGTTTTGAAATTTTGGAGAGTCGGGAAAATTTAAGATGGATATGAATATTTTTAAGAAAAATCTTGCAGGTAATAAATAACATAGCATATATGTACATACCCCTCCATTTGTGCATTTTTCCGCGCAATGTATTTTTGTGTCGCTAATTTATGTCGCTCAGTTTGGTCGTGCACCGCGGGCCTGTACTGATTCGAAAGAAGTATGCGACAATATTTACAAAAAGTTTGTCCGTTCTTTGTACGTTTTAACCAAGGGAAATTAACTACCCTTTCCTTAAAATCTTCCCTAAAAATGTAATGGACGTCAGAACAAAATTATCATTTTGGATTTTATGTGAATAATGACTTACATTTGATCCATTAACTTTTCTTTTTTAGCGTTTTGAAAGTATGAGCTTTGAGAAAATCTATGACGTTCCGCTCTCTCGTGTTTGCAGATATTTAAGTTTCTGATTAAAAGCTGTACTTTACAACATTTGCAGTAAATGTAATTTTCGTCATGTTCGTTTCTCTCATAGCATGGATTTAATTCAAACCACTCATCTGTGAACATATTGCGCTTGCTGGTCAGAAAAAAAAAATATTTATAATTACTTTAAATGCATAATAAAATTGTATTATTACCGTTTCAAGATGCTTTCATTTGCTGTACGATCATGTTCTTCACTGTTGGTATCCGCAATACTCTCATCATTACCGTTTGGTAGTTTGCGTTTCATAGCTTCACAATGGGATTGCGACTTTTCGTGGAGAGCTCTTTTTACAGTTGACAATCCATACATGAATCGCTTCTCGCAGTACTTACAGTATGCAAACTTCGGATCATCTGGGTCTGCACAAATCCACCTATGGATTTTTGTGTATTTGCTCCAGTCAATAGGCATATTAGACATAGTAAATCTATAAGAGATAATATTGGGGTAAAATTTTTGTTCTGAAAAATAAAACACTAACGCTTACTTCTTATCCTTTCTGGCATTAATTGCTAATGCCTGCATATTCTTTCGGTGTAACTTTGTTTTTAAATGCTTACGGCAACTATGTTTTTCCATTGTCACCCTGCAAACACGACAGCAACGTTGATTACTGGAACTCTGTACTTTATCAAATAAGCGCCCTTTCAAAATTTTACTATAATTTATACATAAACACGTGTATTAATATATGTTTGCCTCTTATAGATTATTATTTTGTTCATGTTAGATTATGACAAACCTGGCAAGATGATTATTTATTCTGACTATGTTCTCCTCATTTCCGTCTTCGTTGGCTATTTCGGAGTTATTTCCAGCTATTTCTGCAATATTATTGGGATTTTCATCATTTTCTTGATCCAAAATTAGTTGCTCTCCTAGCTTATGCTTAATAGAATTTTCGTGTCTTTGCCTGTTGAGCGAAAATTCTACATCGAAAATACATTTGCAGAGTTTGCAAAATCCTTTGGTACTATCATCGTAGTGATTCGGCCGATCTAACCAACTATGTTCACTTAGCCAATTATTCCAATTAAAATCGTTCAACTCCTTAGATCTTTCCAACCGTTTTGTAATTAATTCCATCGAAATGCGTTCGGCATTTGCTATATCTATTTCATTTTTAATAGCAACCAATCCATCTCTAAATTATAATAGATTTGCAATAAATTAAAATAAAATTATAAAAATGTGTAAAGAGCTCACTCATTGAATGTTTCCCGACAACTATGTAAGAATGCCTCATAATTTTGTTTTCTCTCTTTGTGTATCAATGCTCCATCATGCCTTTGTAAATAATATGCCCCTTCCACAGTCATATTTTTACCGCAGTAAAGGCAGAAACCTAACCGTTTGCCTTCTGGTCTACGCAGCAACCAAGGATAGGTCCTTACCCATGCTTGCCACTTATCAATCGTGCCTCCATCATCGCTTGTAGTAGTTACATTCACTTGCTCTTGGCCGTCATCGCTACTGCGCTCTGCTAGTGCTTCCAATAAATTCATTGGATCTACATCCACTATGGTATGTTCATCAGAATCCACTAATACATCTATGTTCTCCATATTTTCAGTATAATCATCAGGTTCGTCTTTTATATGCACATTCCTTGAACAAACAAACTCCATTTTACGAAATAAAAAAATGTAATTGCCGCCAAGTGCGTTTACTAATAAAATTTTTAAACAATGATACCGAGTTTCAAATTAAAGGACAATTAAGTATCATTTCAAAAATTTGACACGATTGGGATATTGTAACTTTTAATTCTTTCCGGCGAAATATATTTACTTGATGTTCTGATTTCAGGATAATGAATGCGCCGTCAATAAACTGAAAAAGCCTAGACGGCCGTTTGCAAAATTTACGAGCGTTGCCAGATTTTAAAAATAAAAAAAGTCTTGTCTAAGCATTTGGTCTGAACATTTTATCGAAATAATGGAGAATTGCAATAGAAGAAGTTCACACTAAACATTTTTTACTGTTTCTAAAAAAGCCGGAACATTTCCAAACTAATTGTATAGCCTTATTCGTCTTTAACGGCGGTTTATATTTTAAATATTATATTTTATTATATTTTAAATAACGATAACAACTGAATATAATGTGGTGTTGGCTGCAACTTTTAAATTCCTAACGATTTCTGGCATTCATCTGTAGAAGATTCTGTCTGACTGTTTTCGATTAAGAACATTCGATACACGTGCTCCAGAACATGCTTCATTTATAAGCCACTCCTCACCGCACATTAGTATTTGGCATTTTCGACACAATAATAATGCCGATGGTAGATAAGGCTTTTGAGCCGGGTTGCGTGACATATTGACTGCCGGCAGCGCAAAGCTAAAAGTTGACCAACTCTTATCTTTTAACGCACGTTAACCACTTGGTCATTTTAACTACCTTTTCTCAACTTTTCCGCGAATTCCAAAGGCATAATATTTAAAACATAAGAAAACAAGTTCAGTATCTACTTCATATATCAAATTAAAAAAAAAACACAATGAACATTTTGCTTTTCAGTTATTTTTTATTAAAACAATAAAAATCCGTTATATTAAATAATTATTGAACTTGTCGAAGTCTTAATCAATCTGTCCAGCAACCCGGCGAAAGTCTTTCTATGGTATTATCGGCTTTAAAAACGATGAATCTAATAAAACTGCCGAAGCTATCGATATTTTAGCTACAAAAAAGAAAAAATATCTTCCAAGATGTGCAAAATGTAAACAAAACAAATAGGAATTACATACAAACATATATATGTGCATATTATGGCATTGAATCAAAGAAAACTATCAGAAAAATACAATAATTTATTGTAGATTATCAAGATTTTTTTATAATAAAAGAGTACAAGCCAAATTAAAACTATTCAATAAATTTAATATAATTATTATTAAATCTATTTCTTTTGTAAAATCTTAATTCATACATATTTAAAATTTGCAGGCCAGCTAAATTGCTCATGTTACTCATTCGATATCATTGGTTCATATTTTTCATTATTCGCTTGTTTTCGGTTGAAATGTGTAAACAATATGGGGGACACCCGTATTTGGGTCAATGACTGCTGCTTCCTGTGTTACGGATGCAGTTACTTCTTGATGATGAGTAGTAGTTGCGGGAACTACCATTGCATTATTATCTGTTGTTGTACTGCACTCTTGAGCCTCACGTTCACAGATAGCACGTAATTCGAATTCCGCTATCAATTGCGAAATACGTCCTTTAACCTCAGCACCTAACTTTGGAGGTAAAGCCTTTGCTGTTGCACATACGCTATCAAAAAATAAATCGAATGTATCCTTTGTCTGTTGAATTGGTGGTAAATTCTGCCTTTTACGTACTAAATAATATTCATTAAGGGCATTTCTGTCGCGATCGACTCGTTTAAGCAGTTTAAAGCGATCTAACTTGAAGTTTCGAATCGATTGGCTCTGACCGGGTGAATCACGATTTTCAGCTGTTTGGAGTTGTCTGTTGTTTTGCCTTTTTATCAAATTCTTTTTCAGCCGGTTTTCAGAAGCCCGCTAAAGATTTAAAATTTAAAAGATTTTAAAATTTCTTGCCACTAGAAATAAAAAATATTGAAAATTTAGACCTACTCCAAAATCTATATTATATTCTGGATCCATTTCAATAGCTTGGCCAAATTCCTGTTCATCTTCCTCCAACTCACGCCTATAAAATTTAATAAACATACATAAGTGTCCACGTACAAATTTATTATGTTTTGGCTTACTTTCCACACTCCATGAATTCTGGTGCATTCGGTAGTGATTGATCTCCACTATTGTCCAACGAATCAAAACCCTGAAGTCTCCTATGCTTGTATGAATTCTGATGACGTTCCAAATGACTTTTTTTGCACACAAGACGTTTATCGCACACGGTACATATTCCAACTGATTCGTCTACCTTATCTGCTTTAAGCCAGGGGAAATCTTTCTCCCAACGAGCACAAAATTTCTGGCGGGGATGTCGCAATTCCTTAAGATTTCTACGCACACGAGTTTTAATTAAAGGTAATCGTGAAAAACTAAACGAGGATGATTAAAATTTACTGCGCTTAAATGAATACACAAGAAACGTACCTTTCCTCAGTGTCGTCCTCTGTGGACACATTCTTTTCATTGTCACTCATTAAAATGTTTCTAATAAAATAGTTGATTTAATGCAAAATTCGTTGAACAAAATTTTAATGCAACTTTCAATTATTATTATTATTTTTTTGATATTTGTTTTTTCACAGGTGCGATGTCGTTTTATTGAGTTCAACTTTCAATTAAATTTACACAAAATCTGCTGGGAAAAATTTTACCCAAATAATTTTGGGTAGATATGAAGAAAAACGAGATACTAAAACCGATTATAAGTATCGAGTACTTCAAGCAAAGAACCTGGGCACACCGTCTACTAAACGACAGAGAACGTAAATACGTCGTTGTAACGAGTTGGCAACCAGCACACATCTCCCCGCAACAGCAAATCTCATGAACTTTTTCTTTAGAATTACAAAACGTATTTTAAATGAATGCCGAACAAATGTTTAGAAAAAAAGTCATATTATTTTTAATTTTTTAATTTAATTTATGTTTAGCAATTCGAAAAAATGTAAAATTTAATATAAACTGGAATTCGATGAATATATAAATGACTCCTATAACTTCTAAAACTTCTTCGAGTATTAAATTAATACATATTTTAATTATGAAAAATATAGGAATATTATTTAAACATGTTTATTAACTTTTGGCAATTAAAGATTTCAATAAAAATTTCAAGTCTATGAAGTTATATAAAAAACACTCCTATAGATATTAATTACTGATTGATATATTCGTGGTATACAAAGCATACTGTACCTGAATTCGTACAACAAAATTCGAAAAATATGATATACAGCAAAAATTTTGTGATCGTCGCGAAGTGATCGCTTGTTGAAGGCGGGGTGTAAAAGGAAGGGCTCGGGCTTTATTAAGATTGTATGCGTTTGGCGTATACATGTATGGTTTTTCACTTTGTCGTGAGTTCAACATCAAAGTTTAGATTTTTGCTAAACAATGCTGCTTGTGGACAAGGATGCAGCCTGAAGGCATACATTTGTATTTCTATTTTTTAAAATAAAAATCTCCCAAACTGCCTTTCTGACCGACAAACTCTACGCTAAAAATCTTATAAATGATCTCTTACTATAAAATTCACGAATTCGCTTTGAAATTACGGGTATATTTAATTTTTTTTGTTACTACACGAATATCTTAAAGTACACTACAAATTGGAAAAATATATAGAGATGTATTCTTCGGTCACCTACAAAAATGGATTGATTATAGGTATAAACGAGCAACTACTAATTTAGCTGTCTAATATTTCAATCATTAACCGACCTAACTCCATTATATTTTATCCATATCTTGCTTTGATTTTGACTAATCCATAAACTAACTCACTACTTCCGTATCGTTCTCAACTGATTTCGATTCCATTCAAAACAATTAACATTAAATTTTAAACTATCTATGCTTTATTATCACTCTAGGATTAATACAAAGGCATGACATTAAGACGAGGCTTTGCTCGCCGGATCTCTTAGTTTTCTATAACCTTGGATGTTGGTGCGGCCAAGATCCGAACATATGATCTGCCACATGTTAGTACGTACTGTTAATCACCAAACTGAATGTTCATACCTTCATATGTATCTGTTTATTAAATCTAGCTAATGGTTACTTGGCAATACATATGTAGTACATATATGTATGTGTGCTACATATATTTTTATCTCTTATAAGAAGATAAGGCACACTTTTAAAATGATATGAATTTACATTATGACGATTTATCAATTTTAGCTTTAGTAGATATGTAAATACATTTTTTTATTATTGCAGAGCTAATATCTTCCAATGTTGAATGATTCACAGAAACTTGTCTTGAAATTTTCTTAACATTCTTTGCATATAATATGAAAGGCTACCGAAATCTGTTCCTAAATAAAGATAAGACTAAAATAATCTGTCAATTAATAGATTCTGCTAAAAAATATTTTGCACTCAAATTACTTTCTGTAGAGTGAAAATAAATTTACCCGCAAATCTTATCAATTGGGGCTTAAATTTCTTTATTTCTGTCTATATGTAGCACCTGAATGTTATCAAATTAGTTCCTGCCATTTAGTTTATCATTAACCGTCGTCGGCGATTGAAAACTTATCACATTTCTTTGCTTTACAAAATGGGTGGTTGCTGTAGTAAGTTGTTTAACTATTTAATAATGTAGTCAATTGTTTCAATAAATACATAAATTAGTGCATATTTTCATGTGTGTATGGTATATTTTTAAGGTACAAGAAAATCCGTGGATTTACCAACGGTACCACCACCAACTGGTAGCTCTTACTCTCCAGATTACCCAACTGCTAAGAAGAACAGCGAAGGAAAAAGTAGTACAAATTTGGGCAGTACAAATATGGCCTTGGAAATGGATTAAAAACAAAGCATTTATACATACGAGTATAATGAAAACGCTCAAGATAATAGTGTACAATTTTTAAAGTATAATTCTTTTAAGAATACCCGTGCTGTTGTAGTTAATAAGCTTAATATTAGTAATATGAAGAGAAAGTCTTAATTGGTATTTAAATAAATTTTATCAGCTACAAATTTCGATGTGTTTTTCCAAAAGACTAATTGCTTTAAAAACTTCATCAATTACTAAAAGCTTATCAGAAAGCATGGTTGACTAGATGAGCAGTAACAATTTTTACTGGATCGTGTTCGTTAAGCCAAAAACCCAGCAAAAATTGGTAACGAGAGAGCGCAATTTTGACGTTTAGTTGGAGAGGAAGTTGCAAATTCGTGCTGGGAAAATTTGATCCAGTAAAAACTAACAAGTATGAGAAACAGCTGATAAGCAAATTTTTTTGTTTATCTTTCTCTTCTGAGATATAAATTGAAGGAGAATGCAGTTCGACGGATAATCCGTTTTATTTTATGTTCTTATTTTTTATTTCTATTTTTTTCGTTTTTCCCGTAGCCAGAGAACGTAATTACAATTAATTATTTTAAATTAATTTACGAAAATACACAAGGAAACGGAGAGAGAATGACGTACACGTATACAAATGTAAACATCATATTTGTCATTTCGGCCTTAAGAAAGTGATGGAAAAATCGTTCTACGTTCTGACGGGACATGACATCATTCATTCATGACATATGTTGGCTCAAATGATCGGAAGCCTTCTTGCAGGGATATGATTGAATTAAATATAATTTTAATTCTTTAATATGAATTATATGCCAACCGAATAATAATATGTTATTATTTCTAGTACAGCGGTTAGTCTTGGATTTTTATAATTTACCAGAAAGCAGTGGCGACCAAAAGAGCCGAATAACAAATTCGAAGCAAAGTTGCTGCTACTTCCACAATGAGGATAATGCATTCTTAATCTTCCGACGACGATGCACAAAATGAAATGTTATTAGCATTTAGAGAGAAAAAATAAATCTCTTGCTTTATTTAAACAGAATCGAATAAACTCTATAATAATGTTGAGTTAATAGGATCGGCTTACACGGAAAAAGAATTTCAAACTTATTTTCATATTTCAGTCATCCTTACTGAAAATCAAAGCGACAAATTGTTGCAAAACAACCTTTTCATAAATCTTCGTCTTTTTAGAGAATTATTAGAAAAACATATTAGTACATATCCTTATCGTTTGACGCTATAAAGCATATAGAATTTCATCCTGTTCAAATACAATGAATTTTGAATACAATTAATAACTTTAAAATGTCACATAATTGCCAGTTTCATTAAAACACTTAGAAATATATTAAAACCAGAAATAATGAACTGTATAAATGTACGAATTCAAAATTAACCGCCAAATTTCTTTTTTTCGGAGATTAAAACATCTTATAGCCTATTTCCACCGGACGTTAAATGCATTTTAGCTTAAATGCATTTAAACATCGCATGTGTTTGTTGTTGTATAAAAGTGTGTTGTGGTTTTCTAGAAAAACACACATAATTACTTAAAAAAATAAACTAAACTGAAAATGGAAACAAAACGACACTAGTGGAACCTTACGGAGGAGAAAAATTTCCTGGATTGCTGGGAAGGAAGAGCTCAGGAATTGAGAGGTAGCCGAAAAAACTCTCATGTATACAAAGAAATGGCATTGTTGGCAAAGTTGTAAGCATGCAAAAAAGCATTTTCCTTTCAGCAGCGTCTGTCCGTGCAGAAATAATCTGCACTTGCAAATCATAATATTGTATAAATATCAAAATAAAATGGATGCGGTCTCTTGAATTGATGATTTTAATACTTGTGACAAATTTTGCAAACTGCACATATAAACGAAAATCAGCTGTTTGAGTTAACTTACTTTCGGTGGAAACGTTTGACATATCATTCACTTAACAGAGGCCTTAAATGCATTTAAGTGCTTGGTGGAAATAGGCTATTATACATATGAAATACTTATTGAACACAGCCACATGGTTGCATTTTTTCAGATAATTAGAAGAATTCGCCGTAACACTTCCATTCTTATGCCGTGAAATGTTTACTTCATAAGAATTGATAACATTGTGCAATTTTTTATTTCCAAGCGTTTGATAACCAAAACGCCACCGGCTTTGCAGTGATTGATAAATTCGTGTTGGCTTTGAAATACGCATTCGCTTGTTATCGTATAGCTCCGCCGATATTGCCATTTACTCGTGAGTTTCAATTGTGTTCGGACGTGCCCATCGGTGGGAGTGTTGTTTTTCTAGCCATTCAAGTTTTCCTTTAGTTCGCTGCAAGTTTACAATATCAACAACATGGCCGGTATGTTTGTTGTATACATATATATTTAATATATAGTATATCTTCACAGTTTAATAATGATTCAAACTTAATTTATTATGTCTTATTTGTATTTGGATACAGGTGCCAATCCTTTTGCGCAATTTCAGAAGTCATTTTCACTAAATGGAACAACTTACAAATACTTTGACCTGTCTTCGATTGATCCAAACTACAGTAAGAGCTTTATATTATGTTGATTTTTTCAAATAAAGATAAAAGTTTTTACATTTTATTTTGTTATTGCATGCACATATTAACATACACAAAGCCATATGTACCTATGTACATGTATACACTTTTATTTTACACCTTAACATTATCAAATCAGTGCACTTATCCAAACCAGAATTTGTGCAATGATGTGGCTTTTTTACGTATAAACCTATACTTGCATATGTAAATTTATGTGTGTAAGCTAAAGATATTGAGTGCATATTTAACAGAACCACGTATTGTACAGCCTATTAATTAATTTGACTTATGCTAATACTTGTTTATATACAAAGTTTATCGAAAGTTTTTTTAATTAGAACGTACCTTTGTACTATAAAAGAGACGAGCAAAAAAAAAGCAGGCTCGTCCTCTTAATCACACCGTAAGAATCATCACATACATACATCCATGCCTACGTGATGTATGTTTTGATAAGTGTCTGAAGTTATTCACGCCTGTTTTCAAAGGTCAAGTAAGAATAAGGCGATACATTTATAAATCAAAACCAAATCATACACAGAGGAGTAGTTTTATGCTGAACGTGCAGTTTGTGTTTTGTTATCGCGCATAATGATTTGACAAAAAGGAAATTCAAAGTAGTTATAGATTAGCACAATTTGTTTTGCATAATCGACGCGGTAAAAGATGCAGCATATAAACTTATTGTTACATAATTATAAAATTATTTATTTTTAATAAAATAAAAGAAGGGCCATTTATCTGGTATTTTTAGGTAATACTGCTACCGTTATAGCGGTATTAGATCTTATGTCTGCATATATCCCAATAAGAACTGCTTAATGAAAAATTCACACTGCATTATATTGTAATCAAAAATCAAACTTATTCCCACTCTTTCTTATTAGTCTAATACGCATACATATGCCTGCATATATTTGATACTTTGAATAATAATTAAAGTATTTAACTTTAAATAGGCCACCTACCATACTCTATTCGTGTGCTCTTGGAGTCGGCAGTGCGAAACTGCGATAATTTCTATGTTCTCGAAAAGGATGTTCAAAACATTTTGGCTTGGTCTCCAAATTTGAAACAAGGTCAAAATGATGTGGAAGTATCCTTCAAACCGGCGCGTGTTATTTTACAGGTACTTTAGTTAAAAATTATATACATATATTAAGGATAAATCCACTCTAAATGTTGAAAAATAGACTAATTTTTTAAATTGATTGTAGAAATATGGGAAAAGGAATAGAAAGAAATTCTATTATTATTCTATTTAACCATTTCATTGAACATATATTGTTACAAATTGGCGGTGGTAAAGTCCATTGTTTAATCTAAGGATGAGACGTAGAACAGAAAATCAAAAAGTTGTATTATCTACACACTATGGTCTTAGGAACTACGTACGGATTTATTTTTTAACTAATTTTTGTGAAAAAGGCATACTTTTTTTAAAAGACTAAAAAATACGCACCAAATTAAAAGGTATTTGTGAAGCTACCATCAAAATTTCAGATAAATCGTTGCAATAATCTGTCTTCCCAGTTTTAAAAATGTGATTTTGAGAAAAACAGGTTTAAACATTTCATTGTATTCAGAGCAGGCTTTGAGGGGCTGCAGCAAAATAAAAAGTAAAATAATATTTTTTTCACTTTAAAACCAATTGCATATCATTTCTAGGACCTTTTGGGTGAGAAAAAAAAGAAAAATTGCGTTTTCCAAAATCCTAGAGTGGCTTTTCCCCTTAATTAATTTACACATGTGTGTATGTATGTATGTGTATACTTATGCATTTCGTAGGATTTCACTGGTGTACCCGCTGTAGTTGACTTTGCTGCAATGCGTGATGCTGTTTTAAAGCTTGGCGGTGATCCCGAGAAGATTAATCCTATTTGTCCAGCTGACTTGGTAATCGATCATTCGGTTCAAGTGGATTTCACTAGAAGGTTTAATTATTTTTATTGCTTGATGTGCTATTTTTTAATTTATGATTATTTCTTACAGCCCGGATGCCGTAACAAAGAACGAAAATTTGGAGTTTGAACGCAACAAAGAACGTTTCACTTTTCTAAAGGTATTAAAAAAGTGTATTCTTCTGCATCTAACTTACTAATATATTTACAAAAAATCATGTTTATTCTTTGTCAATAGTGGGGTGCTCGTGCTTTCAATAATATGCTAATTGTGCCACCTGGTTCAGGTATAGTACATCAGGTGAATTTGGAATATCTGGGGCGTGTTGTATTCGAGGAGGATAGTGACAACACAAAATTACTTTATCCCGATAGTGTTGTCGGTACGGATTCCCACACACCCATGATAAACGGTTTGGGTGTACTGGGCTGGGGAGTTGGTGGTAAGTTTTAGTTATATGTGATGACTAAAATACATATATACATATATTTATATTTTTATCATTAAAGGTATTGAAGCAGAGGCTGTTATGTTAGGTCAATCCATTTCCATGCTGCTGCCTGAGGTTGTTGGTTATAAGCTTGTAGGTAAATTGGGACCACTTGTGACGTCCACTGACTTGGTATTAACTATTACGAAAAATCTAAGACAATTGGGTGTTGTGGGCAAGTTCGTTGAATTTTATGGACCTGGTGTAGCAGAATTGAGTATTGCTGATCGTGCTACAATCGGTAATATGTCACCTGAAAATGGAGCAACGGTCAGTTTCTTCCCCATTGACGAAAATACACTTGCTTATTTGAGACAAACAAGTGCGTATTTTGCAAACTGTAAAAGAGTTGGAAACTTTATAACTAAATTTCCAATTTTCTATATTAGATCGATCGGAGGAAAAAATAGAAGTTATTCGCCAATACTTGAAAGAAACCGGTCAATTGCGTGACTATAACAATGTTTCACAGGACCCCAAATACTCACAGGTATTTACACAAAATTGCTTTCAAAATTTTTTAGTTTTTATATAATATTCAAATTTGTTCATGCTATTAGACGCTGGAGCTTGATTTGTCTACTGTAGTTACTTCTGTTTCGGGTCCAAAACGACCACATGATCGCGTTGCAGTTACAGATATGAAGGGTGATTTCCAGTCATGTTTGGTCAATCCTGTAAGATAAAAATTAAAATAATATATGTGTATATATATATATAAAGTACGTAAAATTGTTGCACTATTCTATAGGTTGGCTTTAAAGGTTTCGCAATTTCGCCAGAAACTTTATCTGCGGTCGGTCAATTTCAATGGGATGATGGCAAGAGTTACACAATTCGTCATGGATCTGTTGTAATTGCTGCAATTACATCCTGTACAAATACTTCCAATCCATCGGTGATGTTAGGCGCTGGTTTGCTTGCTAGAAAAGCAGTGGAGAAAGGTCTTTCGGTGATGCCCTATATCAAAACATCATTGTCACCGGGTTCAGGCGTTGTAACCTATTACCTGCAAGAATCTGGCGTTATTCCTTATTTGGAAAAATTAGGTTTTGATATTGTTGGATACGGCTGTATGACATGTATCGGTAACTCGGGCCCATTAGATGATAACGTGGTAAATACAATCGAAAAGAATGGCTTAGTTTGTTGTGGTGTGTTGTCAGGAAATCGTAATTTCGAAGGTCGCATACATCCAAATACGCGCGCCAACTATTTAGCCAGTCCATTGTTGGTTATTGCTTATGCGATAGCTGGTCGTGTGGATATAGATTTTGAGACCGAACCTTTAGGTGTAGGGCCAAATGGCGAGAAGGTATTCTTGCGTGACATATGGCCAACCCGTAGTGAAATACAGGATGTGGAAAGCAAACACGTCATTCCAGCTATGTTCAAAGAAGTCTATGGTATGAAGTTCATTGTAAAAGCAACATGATTTACTTATAAGTAATTTAAATATATATTTTATTTAGGCAAAATCACATTAGGCTCCGAAGACTGGCAAAAAATTGATGTGGCAGAAAGCAAATTGTATCCTTGGAATAGCGATTCTACATATATTAAGCATCCACCATTCTTTGATGGCATGACACGTGAATTACCACCACTAAAGAGCATACAAAATGCACGCTGTCTATTGTTGTTGGGCGATTCCGTTACTACCGATCACATTTCACCGGCTGGTTCAATTGCTAGGAACTCACCCGCTGCACGTTATCTTTCAGAACGCGGTTTGACACCACGTGATTTCAATTCATATGGTTCACGACGTGGTAATGATGCTGTAATGGCTCGTGGTACTTTCGCTAATATCCGTTTGGTTAACAAGTTGGTAAGCAAGACGGGTCCACGTACCATACATGTGCCAAGTAATGAAGAAATGGATGTATTCGATTGCGCTGACCGGTTAGTACTCTTCAAAGGCTATCTTTAATATTTCCAAAGTATATGCGTTGTATAAGTCTAAGAAAACATTTACCTTGTCTAGTTATCGTGAAGATGGCACACCCTTGGTACTTATAGCAGGCAAAGATTATGGTAGCGGTTCTAGCCGTGATTGGGCCGCCAAAGGACCATTGCTATTGGGAATCAAAGCAGTTATTGCTGAGTCATACGAGCGTATTCACCGCTCCAATTTAGTCGGTATGGGTATCATACCTTTACAATTCTTACCTGGTCAAAACGCTGAAACTTTCAATCTAAATGGTCGAGAGGTATTCAATATTACCATACCAGAAATCGAACTGAAACCAGGTCAGAAGATACAAGTCGAGGTATTTTAACGGCTTTTACTTAAATTGCATAAATCATAACTAATTTTTTTTGCTTTTAAATATAGGCTAATGGAACTGTTTTTGACACAATTGTGCGTTTCGACACAGAAGTGGATATAACGTACTATAAGAATGGTGGTATTCTTAACTACATGATTCGAAAGATGTTCGCTTAAATGTACAAAAGCGGCAGTATGGAATTTTTGTATATGTACATACAAACAACTAATTAGCAATCAGGCAAGTTGTTTTTTTTTTATAAAGTCTTCACTTTCCAGTTATGCAAACTAAAAAAAAAATAATGTTTTAATTAGCAACGTGGTTGGCAAGGGTGAATATGCAATGTAAACGAAATAAATATATACATACTTAAAATATATTTAGAATCTTAAAATAATTTCTCTTTCATTTGCTACCAGTGGCACGGCATTAGTGGATATCATATTCTTGTGCGATTTTTGATTTCATAAATTGAGCTTCGTCCAAACTGAGGTAATTAGGTAAAATATGCAACCAGTTCACTGTTGCCGCACTTTGTACTTTAAAAGAAATTCAAAGACATTTATTGAATGATATGTGAATGTTTTTGGTAGAGTTAATGAAATCTTTTTTTTTCTAATATCTGTTAAAATTTAATATTCATTTCCTAATACAATTTACCTCATAAAGTTTTTTCAGCGGACGCAAGTACTGTCAAAGGGTCTGAATCTCATTTATTTGAAGCTGTAATAATGCGCCGTTTACATTTTAATATATATATATATAATTGGCGCTTTGTAACCGCTTAAGCGATTTTCGGCCAAGCTCCTCCTCCAATTTGTGGTTTTGCGTCTTGATGTTTTTCCAACAACTGGCGGCGGCAGCGGTTGCCGAGTGGTTAGCATTGCGTACTGACATTCGGAAGGCGCGGATTCATATCCCGGTGCCACCAAAATCCAAAAGTTACGGAAAATTAATTTAAATAAAAAATTAAGTTAAATTTTCTAATTGTGGTCGCCCCTAGGCAAGGAATATCCACCCATACGAGTGTATTTCGGACATGAAATTAAGGCTCCTCGTAAAAAAACATCAGCCGTTCGGAGGCGGCTTACTATAAACCGTAGGTCCCTCCATTTGTTACATTTTAATACTATGAGATAAACAAAGCCCAGTGATGATATAAAAACGAAGAAAATTGTTTAAACAAAACTGAACTTTGTATTCTCACATAGCAAAACCAATTTTAAACTTCCATTTGTGAGCTTTTTTTTGCATACACATTCAAACCTCTAAAGGACGTCAAATATTGACCAATAAAACTACAAAAGAGGCTGGTACAAACATGCGCATTACCGGGCATCATTACTAAGCCCCGCCTTTCTACCAATAGCACAGATGTGATGCTAAAATTTTAACCTCATAATAATGTAAGCATATCCTTTTAAGCAGTAACGGTAAGAGTTTTAAAAGTATAGCATACATTTCGGAGTAATTTAGGAAATTGTTTAAATATCTTTGAAGAACTTTGATTAAAATTTACAGTGTAAAAAAATTTTTAAAATTAAATAAAAGAAATACATAAAAGATAAATAAGGGAAATGATTAAGTCTCATGGATGCTCGTTAATTGGTAAGTACAAATCTTAATTGAAAACTTCATCGCCTCATTTGAAATGTTTACTTCATAAGCATTGATAACATTGCGCAATTTTTAATTTCCAACTGTTTGATAACCAAAACCCCACCGGCTCTGCAGTGATTGATAAATTCGTGTTGGCTTTGAAATACGCATTCGCTTGTTATCGTATAGCTCCGCCGATATTGCCATTTACTCGTGAGTTTTAATTGTGTTCGGACGTGCCCATCGGTGGGAGTGTTGTTTTTCTAGCCATTCAAGTTTTCCTTTAGTTCGCTGCAAGTTTACAATATCAACAACATGGCCGGTATGTTTGTTGTATACATATATAGTTAATATATAGTATATCTTCACAGTTTAATAATGATTAAAAATTTAATTTATTATGTCTTATTGTTATTTAGATACAGGTGCCAATCCTTTTGCGCAATTTCAGAAGTCATTTTCACTAAATGGAACAACTTACAAATACTTTGACCTGTCTTCGATTGATCCAAACTACAGTAAGAGCTTTAAATTATGTTGATTTTTTGAAATAAAGATAAAAGTATTTACATTTTATTTTGTTATTGTATGCACATATTAACATACACAAAGCCATATGTATGTACATGTATACACTTTTATTTTACACCTTATTTAACAGCACCGCTTATTGTACAGCCTATTAATTAATTTGACTTATGCTAATACTTGTTTATATACAAAGTTTATCGAAAGTTTTTTAATTAGAACGTAACTTTGTACTATAAAAGAGACGAGCAAAAAAAAGCAGGCTCGTCCTCTTAATCACACCGTAAGAATCATCACATACATACATCCATGCCTACGCAATGTATGTTTTGATAAGTGTCTGAAGTTGTCAAGTAAGAATAAGGCGATACATTTATAAATCAAAACCAAATCAGACACAGATCTTTTCTGCTAAACGTGCCGTTATCGCGCATTATGATTTGACAAAAAGGAAATTCAAAGTAGTTATAGATTAGCACAATTTGTTTTGCATAATCGACGCGATAAAAGATTCAGCATATAAACTTATTGTTACATAATTATAAAATTATTTATTTTTAATAAAATAAAAGAAGGGCCATTTATCTGGTATTTTTAGGTAATACTGCTACTGTTATGGCGTTATTAGATCTTATGTCTGCATATATCCCAATAAGAACTGCTTAATGAAAAATTCACACTGCATTATATTGTAATCAAAAATCAAACTTATTCCCACTCTTATTAGTCTAATACGCATACATATGCCTGCATATATTTGATACTTTAAAATACATAATAATTAAAGTATTTAACTTTAAATAGGCCACCTACCATACTCTATTCGTGTGCTCTTGGAGTCGGCAGTGCGAAACTGCGATAATTTCTATGTTCTCGAAAAGGATGTTCAAAACATTTTGGCTTGGTCTCCAAATTTGAAACAAGGTCAAAATGATGTGGAAGTATCCTTCAAACCAGCGCGTGTTATTTTACATGTAGGTACTTTAGTTAAAATTTATTTACATATATTAAGGGATAAATCCACTCTAGATGTTGAAAAATAGACTAATTTTTTTAAATTGATTGTAGAAATATGGGAAAAGGAATAGAAAGAAATTCTCTTATTATTCTATTTAACCATTTCATTGAACATATATTGAAGTATAAACAAATATTCCTTAATTACTATTTTGTTACAAATTGGCGGTGGTAAAGTCCATTGTTTAATCTATGTTTTTTTTAAAGGAGTCCACTAGATCACCGATTTCTTCTAAAGGATGAGACGTAGAACAGAAAAGCAAAAAGTTGTATGATCTACAAACTATGGTCTTAGGAACTACGTACGGATTTATTTTTTAACTAATTTTTGTGAAAGCGGCACACTTTTTTTTTAAAAGACTAAAAAATACGCACCAAATTATTAAAAAAAAGTTTACATTTTGGTTAAAAATAGCTATGTACTTCCAAATAAAAGGCTACCATCTAAATTTCAGATAAATCGTTGCAATAGGGTCTGAATAATCTGTCTTCCCAGCTTTAAAAATGTGATTTTGAGAAAAACGCATGCTCTGAGGGGCTGCAGAAAAGTAAAAAGTTCAGCTATTTGAAATATTTTTTTCACTTTAAAACCAATTGCATATAATTTCTAGAACCTAAAAGGTACCCTGTGAGAAAAAAGAAAAAATTGCGTTTTCCAAAATCCTAGAGTGGCTATACCCCTTAATTAACTAACACATGTGTGTATGTATGTATGTGTATACTTATGCATTTCGTAGGATTACACTGGTTTACCCGCTGTAGTTGATTTTGCTGCAATGCGTGATGCTGTTTTGAAGCTTGGCGGTGATCCCGAGAAGATTAATCCTATTTGTCCAGCTAACTTGGTAATCGATCATTCGGTTCAAGTGGATTTCACTAGAAGGTTTAATTCTTTTTATTGTTTGATGTGCTATTTTTTAACTTATTATTATTTCTTACAGCCCGGATGCCGTAACAAAGAACGAAAATTTGGAGTTTGAACGCAACAAAGAACGTTTCACTTTTCTAAAGGTATTAAAAAAGTGTATTCTTCTGCATCTAACTTACTAATATATTTACAAAAAATCATGTTTATTCTTTGTCAATAGTGGGGTGCTCGTGCTTTCAATAATTTGCTAATTGTGCCACCTGGTTCAGGTATAGTACATCAGGTAAATTTGGAATATCTGGGGCGTGTTGTATTGGAGGAGGGTAGTGGCAACACAAAATTACTTTATCCCGACAGTGTTGTCGGTACGGATTCCCACACACCCATGATAAATGGTTTGGGTGTACTGGGCTGGGGAGTTGGTGGTAAGTTTTAGTTATATGTGATGACTAAAATACATATATACATATATTTATATTTTTATCATTAAAGGTATTGAAGCAGAGGCTGTTATGTTAGGTCAATCGATTTCCATGCTGCTGCCTGAGGTTGTTGGTTATAAGCTTGTAGGTAAATTGGGACCACTTGTGACGTCCACTGACTTGGTATTAACTATTACGAAAAATCTAAGACAATTGGGTGTTGTGGGCAAGTTCGTTGAATTTTATGGACCTGGTGTAGCAGAATTGAGTATTGCTGATCGTGCTACAATCGGTAATATGTCACCTGAAAATGGAGCAACGGTCAGTTTCTTCCCCATTGACGAAAATACACTTGATTATTTGAGACAAACAAGTGCGTATTTTGCAAACTGTAAAAGAGTTGGAAAATTTATAACTAAATTTCCAATTTTCTATATTAGATCGATCGGAGGAAAAAATAGAAGTTATTCGCCAATACTTGAAAGAAACCGGTCAATTGCGTGACTATAACAATGTTTCACAGGACCCCAAATACTCACAGGTATTTACACAAAATTGCTTTCAAAATTTTTTAGTTTTTATATAATATTCAAATTTGTTCATGCTATTAGACGCTGGAGCTTGATTTGTCTACTGTAGTTACTTCTGTTTCGGGTCCAAAACGACCACATGATCGCGTTGCAGTTACAGATATGAAGGGTGATTTCCAGTCATGTTTGGTCAATCCTGTAAGATAAAAATTAAAATAATATATGTGTATATATATATATAAAGTACGTAAAATTGTTGCACTATTCTATAGGTTGGCTTTAAAGGTTTCGCAATTTCGCCAGAAACTTTATCTGCGGTCGGTCAATTTCAATGGGATGATGGCAAGAGTTACACAATTCGTCATGGATCTGTTGTAATTGCTGCAATTACAGCCTGTACAAATACTTCCAATCCGTCGGTGATGTTAGGCGCTGGTCTGCTTGCCAGAAAAGCAGTGGAGAAAGGTCTTTCTGTGATGCCTTATATTAAGACATCATTGTCACCGGGTTCAGGCGTTGTAACCCATTACCTGCAAGAATCTGGCGTTATTCCTTATTTGGAAAAATTAGGTTTTGATATTGTTGGGTACGGCTGTATGACATGTATCGGTAACTCGGGCCCATTAAATGATAACGTAGTAAATACAATCGAAAAGAATGGCTTAGTTTGTTGTGGTGTCTTGTCAGGAAATCGTAATTTCGAAGGTCGCATACATCCAAATACGCGCGCCAATTATTTAGCCAGTCCATTGTTGGTTATTGCTTATGCGATAGCTGGTCGTGTGGATATAGATTTTGAGACCGAACCTTTAGGTGTAGGGCCAAATGGCGAGAAGGTATTCTTGCGTGACATATGGCCAACCCGTAGTGAAATACAGGATGTGGAAAGCAAACACGTTATTCCAGCTATGTTCAAAGAAGTCTATGGTATGAAGTTCATTGTAAAAGCAACATGATTTACTTATAATTAATTTAAATATATATTTTATTTAGACAAAATCACATTAGGCTCTGAAGACTGGCAAAAAATTGATGTGGCAGAAAGCAAATTGTATCCTTGGAATAGCGATTCTACATATATTAAGCATCCACCATTCTTTGATGGCATGACACGTGAATTACCACCACTAAAGAGCATACAAAATGCACGCTGTCTATTGTTGTTGGGCGATTTCGTTACTACCGATCACATTTCACCGGCTGGTTCAATTGCTAGGAACTCACCCGCTGCACGTTATCTTTCGGAACGCGGTTTGACACCACGTGATTTCAATTCATATGGTTCACGACGTGGTAATGATGCTGTAATGGCTCGTGGTTCTTTCGCTAATATCCGTTTGGTTAACAAGTTGGTAAGCAAGACGGGTCCACGTACCATACATGTGCCAAGTAATGAAGAAATGGATGTATTCGATTGCGCGGACCGGTTAGTACTCTTCAAAGGCTATCTTTAATATTTCCAAAGTATATGCGTTTAAAAGTCTAAGAAAACATTTACCTTGTCTAGTTATCGTGAAGATGGCACACCCTTGGTACTTATAGCAGGCAAAGATTATGGTAGCGGTTCTAGCCGTGATTGGGCCGCCAAAGGACCATTGCTATTGGGAATCAAAGCAGTTATTGCTGAGTCATACGAGCGTATTCACCGCTCCAATTTAGTCGGTATGGGTATCATACCTTTACAATTCTTACCTGGTCAAAACGCTGAAACTTTCAATCTAAATGGTCGAGAGGTATTCAATATTACCATACCAGAAATCGAACTGAAACCAGGTCAAAAGATACAAGTCGAGGTATTTTAACGGCTTTTACTTAAATTGCATAAATCATAAATAATTTTTTTGCTTTTAAATGTAGGCTAATGGCACTGTTTTTGACACAATTGTGCGTTTCGACACAGAAGTTGATATAACGTACTATAAGAATGGTGGTATTCTTAACTACATGATTCGAAAGATGTTCGCTTAAATGTACAAAGCGACAGTATGGAATTTTTGTATATGTACATACATAACAACTAATTAGCAATCAGGCAAGTTGTTTTTTTTTTTATAAAGTCTTCACTTTCCAGTTATGCAAACTAAAAAAAAAATAATGTTTTAATTAGCAACGTGGTTGGCAAGGGTGAATATGCAATGTAAACGAAATAAATATATACATATTGTACTTAAAATATATTTAGAATCTTAAAATAATTTCTCTTTCATTTGCTACCAGTGGCACGCCATTAGTGGATATGATATTCTTGTGCGATTTTTGATTTCATAAATTGAGCTTCGTCCAAACTGAGGTAATTAGGTAAAATATGCCACCAAATTCAAAGATATTTGTTGAATGATATATGAATGTTTTTGGTAGAGTTAATGAAATGTAGTAGTTTCTATTACGCTAAGAATCTTTTTTTCTAATATCTGTTAAAATTTAATATTTATTTCCTAATACAATTTACCTCATAAAGTTTTTTCAGCGGATGCAAGTACTGTCAAAGGGTTTGAATCTCATTTCTTTGAAGCTGTAATAATGCGCCGTTTACATTTTAATACTATGAGATAAACAAAGCCCAGTGATGATATAAAAACGAAGAAAATTGTTTAAACAAAACTGAACTTTGTATATCTCACATATCAAAACCAATTTTAAACTTCCATTTGTGGAGCTTTTTTTCTCAGAATTTCACTTTGAAACAATTTGGATGCTTACAAAAGAGCTATCTAAAAGAAACAGCAACTGTGATATGCAAATATTTCGAATTGAATAAAATCACGGCTACTATTTCCTTAGATAACTCGATATAACTTATAAACAAAACAAAAAACAACACAGCTGATGATAATCATACCATTTTCAAATCAGAGATTCTAAAATAATTTTAACTACTTTTTTCATTTCAAATATTCACAGCGAAATGAATTGATATTTCAGCTTCATGATAGCTAAAGACACACTGGTATGATCCGCCATCATAAACTAATGCACCAAAGCAATTTATTGTGAAATGTCCTCATGTTGTTATTTTCGTTTATTTAATATAAAAAAAATATTATTTATCTTCGTAATTTCCATGGGCCGTGTTTCAAATTACACATTTCGATATTTCATTTATAAGTATTAGTATATTGAATGTTATTCTGAACGTCGATGAATTTCCATGCTAACTATGTATTCATATAACAGTTGCAGACCCTCTTATAAGCTCGTTATTGACGTTCAATGCCCTGATTAAATGTTCTCAAGTTACTTACGGGTGCAAAAATTTGTATGCAAAAATACAACAATTAAACAATATGCAGAACAAAAAAATTTACAATTTAACAGCAAAAAATCTATTACAGCTTATGAAAGCAATTTTTCGTTATATGGTCAGCACTATATGTATGTATGCATGTCTTGATTTTTCTAAAAGGGTATTTACGCTTAAGGCAGGCACTTTTTTAAAGAATTTTTATAAAAGCTATATGAAATAGGCGTTTTATATGATACCCTCCTAATGTCCAGACGCCTAATCATTAAACCAACCATAAAATTAAAAAAAATCAATTTATTATTATTATTATGGTTTTCTTTTTTTATTTTTTAATGCAATCTACAAAGGTATAAAGTAGTTAGCAGATATTAAAATATATCATTAAGTACATTTATGTGGTTGGAAATTTTACGGTACTAACCACTGTGAGTGTACGTCGACAAATACATACATATATTACAACTAAAACGTCAGCATATTTAATAGTTCAACGAATATTGTTTATATTTTTCTCCACCAACGCCCTTCTATAAATTGCACAATAACGTTGGCTATATACATTTCCGGAAATAATCTGTATAAGTTCGTTGAATATATGCCAAATGAATAAACGCAAGTATTTTTTCGTGTTTAAATTAAGTTGCAATGATCTTTTTCGGTTATTCATATTATATAAACACATTATATTGTATTATATTCCGAACAATACCCACATTACATTTTCCCCAACTTCTATTGCAAAAAATTTCAATATTTCACTTCTTTTTATTACCGAGTAACGATTTTTTATTGTTTTTTTCTATAGTTTTTTTTCATAATTTTGACTTAATTTTTCCATGTTTGTTACAGTTGCACTTATAATTCTAGAATACATACACAATAATTTCACATGTCAACATTTATACTAAGTTTATTACTACTAATTAAATAATAATAATGGTAAACAATCTGTTCCATTCTTCCTTTGATACTCTTAAAAAAATAATTCGTAACATTTTATGTTTTTTAAAACGATTCAACAAAAAATACAATTTAATTAACGCTAAGAAAGAATTGTTTACATTCAATTAGCTAAGCATTGTTAAAACTAAAATACCAACATTGATTTATTAGAAAATCTCTATGTTAACTACTATTTAGTTTGCGCATATTAAGCAATAATTACAACGAATTATTTTTCCCGTCTGTTGACTAAAATTACACCAGAATGTAGTTTCAGCATCTACAATATTTAAGATTGTTTAGCCCTCAAACAAAATCATATGTGTCATTATTCTATTTATTCTTAAACATTTTACTGATTTTTTAAATACATACATACATATATGCAATCATAAATATATTGTTTCTTGCCGGTCGGATGATGCAATACATTGATAAATAATTATGTATGAGACAAAGGAGCTTCAATTACTAGATAACAGTAACTGCAGAGCAAAACAGCAATATCATTGCATTCTTTGGCGTGTTTATTTAATTAATTTATACTGGTTGTGAGACATGATTGTGAAAATTTCATGCGAGTACTTATCAATTAAGTTATTGGTGGTTACAGTTGTGCATACGTGTATGTTGCCAATTTACCAACGTATTTGGTGTTTGTATTGCTCTTCAACTGCTATTCGTTTTATTGTCTCGTAGCCTAAAATTATGCTAAACGAAAATGCCGCCGACTGCACGAGTCGCGCGGACAAGCCCTTAAAGAAACAGTGGAGGTGCTCCTCCCTCCACAACTCTTGAAATGCTACGCGCATTGAATCCAGTCTCTGCACCTAAAGCAGTCATACGTAATTTATATTGTCATACAAAAATGATATAACACTTGTATATGTTTTGTATACTTACTTGCAGGCGAGCTCTGACTATATCGAGAGGATTTGTAATTATTGTAGTAGTAAATCCTCCTAAACTTCCCGCCACGCATTGTATAAAAAGATGTGAAACCCAAGGTGGACAAATTCGACACAATTCATCTAAATTTTTTAAACATACATATATGTATATAGCACAATCAATATATACGGTTATTTTATAAACTTTATTACCTTGATATAGATGATAGAAGGCCCACCACATTGCTGAATTTGGTACATAAGCCATTAAGCTCGCTGTATAGCCACGATAGAAACCACGAAAGCCATCACGTTTCAAAATCTCTCTTGATATATCTAACGACAATGCAAATCGGCTACGTCCAGGTCCTGTTTTTATGCCAAGTGGATTTAGATCTGCTCTGGGTCCTGCATGTGCTGCCATACCCAATACCATCGCATGTTGTGATATAACATCGAATGGTACAACAATAGTTTGGCCAACGAGTGATGCACATCCTCCGGCAACTAATGCTTTTGCACGATGACCAGCACCCATTTCATTCATTAAATGGCGTACACCCTCATACGTACTTATATAGAAAACACCTGACACGATTTGTACGGATGATATCCAAAAACCTCGATATAATCCGGGAATACCTTCAGATCGATATATTTTTATGGCACAATCAATCATGCCTTTATACACATCACTCTTATATTGCACTTGCAATTGTGTTTTTATCACGGTCAATGGGAAAAGACAACAACGCACCGAAAACGAGCTCAACATAGAAAGCGGAAAAAATTTAGTTTTGTTCATCATATCCCATTCAATGGTACGTATATAAGGCGTTGCATCCACAGAACTACCTGAGCCGGTAGCAGCTCCACTAGCAACTGAAATGCGATTCATTATGTTAGCTCTTTGTTGTATCAGGTGCAGGACGATTGGCGGTAGCGGTAGTGATGAAGATTAAACAGGCAATAATTATTTGTGTTGAAAACGAGCACATTCAGATGAGTGATGCAATGATGGTGATCAATTTTGTTAAGTATAAGAAAGCGGTGCCCCTTGATGTTGCCGCAAGTAAAAACTAAGTAAAATTCATGTCGTCCTGAAAGCGTTCAAATATAAAATTCATTTGGTAATGTTCATACATATATATTATTTCATATGTTATTTCTGTACAAATGTCATTGACCATGATGCTTGCTCAGGGTCAATGTGTTAAAAAATGTGAACTTTCCACAAAGAACAGCTATTTATAAACCTCATTAAAACAAAATATGTATTACCTGCTCCTAATTCTTACACCACAAAGGATTAATATCCTTAAAATAAGCAGCAATTATATAACAACCACGATTGTCAGACTATTTGTAAACATTCTCATCTAGACCATCATATTTAACGTTGAGCATAATGTAAAAACTCACTGACTTGCGAAATTAAAACGATTTATTTACTTAATAAAATTTAATGATTTATAAGTCATTCCTTAACTTATTTAAAAGGACTTACGCTTCAAACACTGAACTCCATTTATTGAGTTCTCAAGTTAAATAATCATTGCCAATATATATTTTTTTACGCGAAAATTATACCAAACCACCACACGTCAATAATAAAATTTCTAGCTGATAAGCATATACAAACACTGAAATGACAATAATAAACGTCAACGGAGTTGTCAAAAGCAGCTGTCAAATATCTAATTGGGGGTAGTTTACAATATTGGAAGGTTTTTTTTCATTATACCCACTAGGAATTGTGTAAAAATATAATATTTACAATTTAAAAATTAAAGTAATACATATTAAATGTACATGTAATTAAACATTTTTTATTATTAATAATAACATATTAATTAATAACAAATTTTAAGCAGAGTAAATTTACTGAAACAAACATAACCCCGTTTTGCACGTTATCTATGTATAAAAAATAGAAAAATCGGCATTATGAACATGCAAATTTTTAGCTGAAGACGAAATTTGAAATTTTTGGAATGAATCCAAAGCAGTCAAATAATTTTTTGTATAAAGTGCTTTCAAGATTACATTTGATGGTGTTTTAGCTGTTACAAAGAAGTTACAAAACTAAAGAATTGCTCCTAAACCTATGTAAGCCATGTACTCATCAAGTATGTATAATGAAATCCCGACGAAAAATTCTAATAATACAAAATCCAGACACGATCAAATGCAGATCATGCATATTCAAGACCCAATCCCCAAATTCCCAGAAAGTACCAAAAAAAATTACACGATTTTATATCTTGACTGTTTTCCACTCAAAAATTATGCATAAAGTGTGAAACAGTTTTAACAAAGTAATAAATAATGGATTGCCATATGAAATACTTTCTTTCAGTGGCAAGGATTAAACTTTGTGAAACGATATTATTCTAATAGATTTTCTTCAGCTTTATTATATTTTTTAACAAATCCTTTTTTTTTAAATCTGTATGATATTTAAATATTTGAATGTGTATGCCTAAAACATACTTTCAATTTTTTAGGATATTGAAAGAAAAATTTGACATTTCGGTATAAAGAGTTGTCAGAATTTTGTCTTATCTGGATATCGTGTTATCCGTATTTTGTCTGGTAGGAGTTTTGATAAGTCTGTTTCATGTTGTGTCAAGGTTGTGCGTTATCTGAATTTTTAAAAATTCTCTGTATTCTTTTCTGCCTGGATTTCATAGTCGGGATTATGGAGTGCTCTCATTCATCAAAATACGAAAGTTTTTATCTACACTCACGTGTATACTTACTTAGTATATACTATATATAGAGCTTATTCTTAAAAATACATTACATACTTTTACATAAGAAATATTTGCATACACATTCAAACCTCTGAAGGGCCTCAAACATTGACCAATAAAACTACAAAAGAGGCTGGTACAAACATGCGCATTGCCGGGCATTATTATTAAGCCCCGCCTTTCTACCAATAGCACAGATGTGATGCTAAAATTTGAATCTCATAATAATGTAAGCATATCCTTTTAAGCAGTAACGGTAAAAGTTTTAAAAGTATAGCATACATTTCGGAGTAATTTAGGAAATTGTTTAAATATCTTTGAAGAACTTTAATTAAAATTTATTACATTCAAATTACATATATAGAGTAAAACAACATAACTATGCTTGTAAAAGAATTTTATTAAAATTTATGTTAACATTGTGTATGTTCAAAGCAAGCATTAAGCTAAATGACGTTTAAAAATAATTATAAATGTGATACAGTGTAAAAAGAAATGATAAAAAAGATTTTTAAAATTAAATAAAAGAAATACATAAAAGGTAAATAAGGGAAATGTGTATGATTAAGTCTCATGGATACTCGTAAATTGGTAAGTATAAATCTTAATTGAAAACTCCATCGCCTCATTCAGTAAAATAGAAATAAGCAATTATGGAGGGTTAAAAACCGACGCTATATGTACGTGTAAAGTATGCACCACATATACGAAAGGGTTATTTATTTTATTTATTAATTTAATAATAAGAAAGCATTAGTACAATAAGATTTTTAGTACAACAGAAATAGTGTGAAGAATAAGTAAGTGTTATTTTGCAGATACATTAACAAAAAAAATAATAGAGTTTGAACTCATGTTTTTATAAGTGATTTGAATAAAATTCCTGTCATCTTTTTGGTATGGATTGGTGTAATCAAAAAAAAAAACTAAATAAGTAAATATCGTAATTTAAAACAGTAGACCATAGAGGAACTCTTAAGGTCCTAACACAGGACGTACCACGCAATTATTGTAGGGCAGCTTCAAACTCACGGGTTTGGGCACGCATGGTTCGTAGAAACTGAAACAGTTTATAAAGTCAAGTGAACTTTTCGCGAATGCCTAGTTGGAATATACGGGGTGCACAATTAGCTCTCAGGCCCTCAATGGCCTAGGTGTGGACGCTTGCAGTCAGGTCCTCAACCTCCCTCTTTCAACCAACAAACCAACCAAATATCTTAAACATCTTAACATAATTTCTATTCAAATACCAAAGCACCACTAAATATTGGCTCCAGTTTTAAAATTAGTTTTTTTTTTTTAATGAAAATCTACTTTTTATTTTCTCTCTTTATTATTTACCTATTATTATATAAAATTATTTAAATGATGTATACAAATTTCTTCTCTACGCAAATATTTTGAATTCGATAGAAAATACATATGTATGTATATTTAAAATAGTACAACCGTTAAACAAAAAAAAAATTATTATCGGCCGCAATAGCCAAGTGGTTAGCATTGCGTACTGCCATTCGGAAATCCAGGGTTCAAGGGTCTGGTTCGAATCAGTTCCGTTGTCCCTATATAGGGAATGTCAAATACTTCGAGTGTAGTTTTGACATAAAACAAAATAAAATACACTATATTCTACAATTTTTTTTTCGAAAACGTAATTCAGGCAACTGAAAATGTGAATAGTGCTTATGCATCTCATCCTTTAACAGTCAATCATGCACAATTTCGGTGTCGTCGATTTCGTTCCGGTGATTTTGATGTAAAAGATGCTTCACGGTGTGGATGGCCAACAGTAGAGAATGTTGATAAAATAATGGAAATCAAATAATGCAACCAAATTACCATCTTCGAAGCAGATGGCAGATGATGAAAAGTTGATATTTTGCAGCAACATCAAACGGGTCACGTCAATGAACTATCACAAACAGTTTCAAAGCTAGGATTGACGGGGGTTTGGTGGGATTGGCAGGAAATCATCGACTATGAGCTTCTTCCCTGCAGCCAACCTCTTAATTTGGATCTGTACTGTCAGCAGTTGGATCGTCTGAAGGAAGCAATCATCCAGCTTTGGCCAACTGGTGCGTAATTGTGTTTCTTCAGGACAATGTCAGAGCACGCACATTAAAAGGGACTCGCCAAAAGCTACGGGTGATTAGTTCCGGACCTCACACCAAGTGATTACTATCTGTTCCTGTCTATGGCGAATGATTTGACTGGTGACCACCAATTTGTGGTGTGCATCTTGATATTGTACCAACAAATGAAGGAACATGCAGTTTATATTAATCCGGCTGATATAGTTTTTCAAGAGGAGCTTTTATTTCTTGTTATAAATACACGTGGAGGGGTTGACATGCCCTGCCAAGTGGCGACCGTAATTAGAAAATATAATTTAATTTTTTATTTAAATTAATTTTATATAATTTTTGGATGTTTGTCGGAACAGGACTCAAAAGGGGTCTCTATAAGAAATACCAAATTGATCAATAATTATTTTACAAACGTATATTTCTACATATATTTTTATATATTTTATAGTATATAAATATGTACAACATTTATATAACTATGAACGTTTTATTGATATTGCAATACAACATTTTATTATATCCCTAAACGTATATATGTATGTAAGTATATATATATGTACAATTGGTGCTTAGCAACCGCTATTTTCGACCAAGCTCCTCCCCGAATTGGTACTTCATTTCTTAATATTTTCCCAACAAAATGAAGGAGGGACATATTCGTATATATGTATGTATACATATGTATTAACTGATTTTTCTCGTCTATAAAAAAAATTACTTTTCTTGTAAATATTAATAATTTATTAAATTTAAATATTAACGTAATACATTATTTTAAAATATTTATAAATAAACTACAACTACACTGTCACTTCTCTAGCGAAACACTTTGTGCGTAGCAACACTTAGCCATAACTCAGCGTATAACCCATATTTTCCATTAATGTTTCTTTGATTGCCGGTTGCAGCGCTCTTTGCATATATGTAGTTAATAAGCCTCGCACTCCCATTGAAAATATTTTCTCTAATTCGCTCGAGAATGCTTCTCCCACCTCATCTCTGTCACGCACATTTTCTCGTTCAAAACCTTCGTGATCACTATTGAAATCCCGAAAGAGATCAGCAAAAGCTCTGGCATCTGGAGCTATTAAATCTTGTAAATCATCCGATACGTTGAGAATATCATCGTCGAAGTTGAATTCATCATTCCATGTCGATTGACTTCTTTGTCGCCGATAACTGCTCATATCCCGTTTTTCACGAATACTCGCATCGTATACACGTAAGTTTTCTCCCTCCTTTGCATCATAGAAGATATTCTCTTCTGACTGTTCCCGCCCGTAACGATCATATTTGCGATGATTTGTTTTTTGATAGTTGTCGCTACGTATATCGTAGGCATATGGATTATAATATTTACGCCAACGATTACCGGTTGCTTGTGAATGTGTTGCTGTGCCTAAAACTACATGAGGCTCTGATAGCTCAACTGCTGGCGGCTTTACGGCTGCCTGACTCACGGGTTCGCCTTCAAAACTGAATCGCCGTTTCGAATTTTGACGCAATCTCACACCTGGCGGTCCTTGACAGCCATGCGCAAAAACCGATATGAAACCCGGTTCGGCAAAATGCGAATCCGTTCGCACTGAAGCGGCACCAATACGCCGTGACTCCTCATTTACAGCACTCTCAAAACCAATTGGTATTGTGCGAAATTCAATTCCCGCTCGACGCAAACGTAAAATCATATGACATCTACCACCAGTCGGTTGCAATACCACTTTGCCACTAATCGTTAAATCGGGGAATATAAGGCGTGTGTCGAGTGTTGAATTTTGTGTGCTAAATCTGCATTTATCAACTTCAACCCAACGCACACTAGTTGCTTTGGAAGGTAAACGTACTCTTAAATCCTCAACATCCACACTAGAAACGGCGGCTAACTTATGGGGTTGACGTCGATTGTAGTCTTGGGAATATAAATCTTCAAATCCTTTCGTATATGATGGATCGCTGTGCGGTTGACGCTGTATATTTTTTGCATAATAACCTCGATCGCCACCAGAATAGAAGTCATCTTCTGGTTCACTATTTTGACCGTAAAAAGATTGATACAGAGTGTATGGAGTTTCACCGGAAAATGATCGTCCACTTTTCGCTGGTATACTGCGTCGACGCATATGTTCTAGAGCATTTTCTAAGCGACTGGAGCAGCGTTGCTGTTTATAGGGCTGGGCGATCACATCTAAAATAATAAATACGTTGAATTAATGTACGAAAGATGTTAATTAATGTTTGAGGTACAATTCTTGAAATTTCTTATTTTTCATGGTAAATGTACTAGTCAATTTATCTGAAGTCCTACTAATAGAGGGTATAAAATAGATACTCTCTCAGAGCTGTAGAAACTGTATCAAAAAATCAATCGTCTAAATGTCTTTGAAGAGTTGATAAATGGAATTAATTCCGAACACACATTCATAGAACCCATTGTAATGGCTTATGATACTTCGAATGATGACGTTTCGACCTTTGACCGTAACACATCATCTCACTATGCTTTGCAACAAATGGAGGGATCTGCTGATTATTCTAAGCAATCCCGAATGGCTGATGGATTTTTATGGAGGAGCTTCTTATTTTATACCAGAAATATACCCGGATGGTCAACATTTCATGCCGAGAAACGATCGCAATAAGAATAATCATTTTTCCAAACAAAAGAAACTCTTACACCTTATAAAAAAAAATGAATATAAATAAATCGGGTAATGCTAATGTTGAGTCGCCGAAAATATTTTCTGCACTCTTTAAGATGGGAAAGAATATCTAAGACACGTCTTCTTAGTGGAAAATAAGCCAAAAAACTTGCAAATTCCGAAGATATATACTCGTATGTGTATGAGGAATCGTAGGAAGTAGAAAACGAAATACTTTAATAATTGTATTGTGATACATGTAAAGCAGCATCTGCGGGAGCCTTGCTTATGTTAGCACGACCTGAAGTAAAAGCACAGCATAATGAGATACCGATAAAATCATTAAACGATGATAATGATGATGATAAACGCCTAAAGAACGAGAAACACCCGGACGCCGTATCCACAAAGAGCCCATTTGACCTAGCTATGGTCTTAATATATTTCCAAAAGTCGCTTACGAAGTGTGGATATTACTTCCATTACAGCTGTGAATATTTGTATCACTTGATGTTAGGAGCGATGGAGATAAAACCTGAGAAAGTCACTCCCATCAAATATGCACTGTATTTCACTGTAACCGGATGACTCTTTTTTTTAATTACCTTCAGATTTACTTAGTAGAATCACATAAAAGAATAAAATTATTCCTTTTAGAAATGGCACTCGAAAATACTTTTTATCGATCATTGTCTTTATTTAATTAATATTCTTCCCCTTTTCTTGTCACAGAACACTATAACTATAACTTAGCAGTGGGACTTTGTCTTTCTCGAATGCGCGAAATATGAGTATTTGCGAAACCGTTCCGTTCTCCTCTGTTGCACTGCCGAAAATGGTATTAAAAGTGGCACGTTCAGTTGTGTAGCTCTAACTGTATAGTGCCGAAGAAGTTTGAAGCCAACGCTAGCGCAACTGGAACCAAAAACCATCAACCAGTACATATGCGCATGCGCAAATGAATATATTCGTATTACTTAAACCCATGTCACTGCCTCATTGTCGTCACTTCCACTAGATTGTTTTTTATTTTTTTATTTTTTGTTTTTATTTTTTTGGTTGTTGTTGCAAGCACCTTCGTCTTCAGTGAAAGTGTTTTCCACAACAAAAACTCCATTGTAACTTGAATTTACTACGTACATGAATTTATTTATAGTGTGCGCAAATGTGTTTAAGTAAATTCAGTGGCGTTGTGTGGAATTCCATTGGGTAGGAAGTTTTAGTATCTAGAAATAAAGAAAACAGTTTTACTAAACAGGTGAAAGGGTTACAAAAAAGGTATGGGCTAAGGGCAGTCATTGCATTCGCGACTCCGCACGCACGTCACTTTGAAGTCGTAGATAGATCATCTGTCTTGGAACCAGCTTCAAAACCAACAACAATGTCAACCTCGAAATCAAATGTAGAATAACTCTTGTCGACAGTTGCTACTTCGGAAAACTAAAGTCCTCTCTCGATGAACAAGGACCAAACTCTAAAAGTCGCTCATCATTCCCGTCCTGCTATATAGTGCCTAGGCACGACCGATGATAAAATCTGATCAGTCGGTGTTGGAAGTTTTTGAGAGAAATGTTTAACGTAAGATTTATGGTTCTCTGCGCGTTGGGAACGGTGAATACCGAAGTCAATGGAACAATGAGCAGCACGAGTTACACCATGGCATTGATATAGTTCAGTGAATGGAGAGACGGCGGCTACGTTGGCTAGGTTATGTGGTCGGACCATAAGAATACGTGTATTCTAGCTTTAGAAATTTTCGATGCAGAAAGAAAAAGACCAGGAATGGTATGCTGTTGTCAACTAAGGCGGTGTCTAATCCAGTAAAGAATAATAAACAAATTGGTCACAAAACCCAGCATTTAAAACAAGAGAGACATGTAATTGAGTGGCGAAAGTGACTACAGGAGTTTTTTACCGTTGCAAGACAAACAAAAAATATTAGATAACTTAAACAGTCTTAGCGTTAAATATTTGTGGAAACCCACCGAGTAGTTGAAGCATTTTTATGACAGTATTTGTACCTCCAGGCAACTGGACTACTACTACTGCTACTTAGTCTCGCTCGTAGCAACAGCCAAGACGTTAAAATTAAAATTTCAATTAAAAAGCTGAAAGGGTAATTGGACCTCATTCACCCTATCGTCTGGCAAACGTGTAAACTATGTGCAAATACCAAATGGAAAGAAAAACGTCAAGCCCTTGGTGAACGAACAAACGAATATATTTTTTAACTTTTCTTGCTTTTGGGTTTCTTTTATTTCGGTTTTCACACGCAAAAATCACTCTCCACCGCCACCCACACCATGCGATCAGATATACATACATATGTACATACGTGTATATCTACTGAAAGTTTTGAATACACACTTTTATTATATATACCCACTTGTATATATGTACATATACATACATATATCTATGTATATATATTTCTATAACTGTAAGTTTGTGGTATATTTCGTATAAAGATCACACTGAATTAGTGGATAACGTGCGGAAGGTGCATAACTGTTAAACATGTATACATATATGAGTATGTAAATATATAGGTATAAGTACGTATTTTCATAAATTTTCTCATTATTGGGTCGACAAACGCGTACTATCACAATACGAGTACATATGTACATATGATTAGCTATTATTTCAAGAAAGTGCATATTTTATGTATGAGCTCGGCAGTTGTACAAAAAACAACAACAAAAAAAAAAAATAGTAATAAAAAAATTTAAGTCTCTGAGTTTTTTATTTAAATTTCCACAACAAATAATATTTATCAAAAACACATGAGTAGGCATAACTTGATACATATGAATAGTTATGTACTTATGAATATTTATGGTGAATATTTCGTGGGAGTTTTATGATAAATATTACATAATTACGCATGCAATCGCCACTAAACATACTCGTACACATATGTGTGTACGATGTTTTTATTTGAAAGTTCCGATTTTTTGTGTCACGGTCTAAGTAACGACAACTGCCAAGTACTTCATTTCATTTTCATTTTTCGCAAAACAAAAAAATATTTCGCAAATCGCTTAAAACGAGAAAAGACAAAATTTTTGTAAGTTTGTAAAAACAACAAATAAACCTGAGAAAATTACAATTTATTTAGATTAGATTCATTATGAAGATGTCATAACTGCTGACAAAATTTTACATGTCAATGCTTGGACCCATTACATTTCTCACAAAAAAAAAAAACAAAAAAATATACTTCCAGTGTGTTCGAAATAATAATAAGATGTTTTCATAAGGCGTAACATTTAATATTAAACATATATTTACGTATATACATATACATATGTATGTACATATGTATGTATGAGTATGTGCATAGCTTTTACCGAAAGTGTGTCTAACTATTTATTGTCATTTTGTAAAGTGTCATTAACACGGTAAAGAAAATTGTAATGGTAATACACTACACAGTGATTCAGAAATATGCAGAAATAGTAAACACACACACACACACACATATATATATATATATATATAAATATATAAATATATATATAAATGTAGATATGTATGCATGTAGATACACAATCGAGGCAAGTGCAACTAATTGCGATGTTTTGTTAAAGTCTTTTGGTATCATATTTATGTACATATGTATGTACACATGCACTCGCATTATATTATGACAAGAGAGGCGCGTGCCTTAACGTTGCACCTGGTTGACTTTGAGATGATTAAACTCGTGAACAAGTGTATTATTATTATGTTTTTCGTACAAATAGCTATATGTAAGTATGCATAAGTTTTCTTAATTCTATAAAATCATATAGTGGCACTAAGTACTCATCAATTTGTACCGTTTCGAAACATATCTCCAATAATACTTATTTAGAAAATCATTCAAAGAAATATAATATATGGTATTAACGTTATGTGTCGTTGACAAGGTTATTGATCTATGGTACATTGTTTCATCTCCAAAACTATACTCTATGTTACAAAATGATCTTTACAGGAAAAACTTCTATGCGTTTCAATTAAGAATCAAGGCGAATTGTTGTGTTAGTAAACAAGATCTCTGTCTAAAACTGTTGTGAAAATTTTAATAATTTATTTTATTTTTTTCTTATTTCTTTTCTATTTTCTTTGATTTTTTATAGTTTATTTATTATTATTTTATTTTATTTTCTTTATTTTATTAAATATTTTTCTTCTTTTGATAACATATTATTTTTTGGGTTTGTTTTTTTTTTTGTATTTCATTTAATTTTTTTGGCGGCCGCAATAGCTGAGCATCGCGTGCTACCATTCTGAAAGCAATTACAGCAAACTAAGTTTTCTATTTGCGGTCGCCCCTCGGTCACCCTCAGAGTCACCCATGAAATAAAAATCTCCTATAAAAAATACAACGGCTGTTCAGAAGAGGCTTAGAACAAATTGTAGGTCCCTCTATTTGTTGGAAATCATAAAGGCGCTTACCACAAATTCTGGGATGAGCTTCTTCGAAAATCACTACAGCGGTTATAAAGCGCTAATTATATATATATGTATATTTTATTATTCATTCATTTTATTTCATTATTTTTTAGTTTTTTTATTTTATTTTATGCACGTTTTTCAATTCATTTAATTTTATTTTAATTTCTGTTATTTTATTTAATTTTTGTTATTTTATTTTGTATTATTTTATTTTACTTATATTGTTTCATCTTATTTTTTAGTACTTCATTTGATTTTTTTATTTTACTTAATTTTATTTTATTTATTTTTTTTTGATATTTTTATTTTTTGTCTAGTACTACGTTTTTTTATATTGTTTTTAAACTCTACTTTATTTTATTTTATTTTCTTTAATTTAATTTATATTATTATTTTTTTTTTTATTTTAATTTCTGTTTTATTATTAAATAATTTTACTTTAATATTTTTGTATTGAATTTTAAATTAATTTAACTCATAAACCCAAATCTATTTGAAGTTTCCCATAACAAAAAGCTCCCTCTTAGAGGCAAATATCGAATTGCTTTGATTAGAAAGAAAGAAAAGCTATCTCCGGCCATGCTGAAATCTTTATACCTTTCATGGCCATATAAAATTTATGATTTTGGTGTCAAAGTTTATTTGTATCCAATCTGAATGGTTCCGACAAACGATCGTTTAAATGTACTAGTGCATCTGTGTACCAAGTTTGGTTGAAATATCTCGTAAACTGTAGGAGTAGTTTGCGTATAAACAGATGGACAGTCTATCTCTTCTCCTTCTGGTACTTACATACTTCGGTCAAAAGGTATAAAAATAAAGACCTAATTTAATATGTAATTTGGTCATACATCATTTTATTGATAATCGTCACTCCATATGTGTCATATGTGGTTGTACATTCTAAAATATATACCATAATATATAGGTATATTTGGAGGAGCCTACTGTTTATGCCAAGCCTCCTACGAACGACCAACGGATTTCTACGAGATGTTTTCATTTTTTGTCAGATATACCATACACTCGGAGTTTTTAATATTGCCTGCCGAAGGGCGACGGTAATTAGAAAATTAATTTTCTATAATTTTGGAAATACACACTGCTAACAACTATATCCTAAACAAAAAAGTGAGGAAAATCGGATAAAAATATACATTTTATAAAGATTAAAGCTTATACATATTATATTACGAAATAGAGCGTTAGCACCTTTTAATTCAGCGACGTTATACGAGTATAGTTTACCGAAGTCAAAATATCATTAAATCGCTTTATTTAGGTATCCTTTTCTCCAAAGGAACATGTGTTTAGTTGATGTGGACTTAAAATATGCCGACCAAAAATAGTAGGTATTTTATTTTTTAAATAGATGCTTTGAGCATCTGCAAAATCCAATCAATACATAACAGTTTTTTTTATTAAAGTATTTTTTATTTTCTCAAAACCACATAGTACTTAAATTTTGCAGTGAAGGGTATCAAGCAAATTATGATTTACCGGAGTGTTAACGTGAAAAGCTCCAGCAAATTAATTATTTGATTTGTTGTTTGAAGGTAATTTCTCTTTGAAATTATTTTAACCTTGAATTGGTGCCATCAAAAGTGAACTTGTATTTGGAGTAGGTTCATATGTGTGTAGCTAAAAACTTGTTTTTAAAATTTATACTTTTGCGCATTTTAACTAAAAATTGTAAAATTTCACTCTACCTTAGTTTCTCTGGGACAGTGTGAAAGGTGCGAAAAGAAATTTTAATATACTTACTTGTAGATACATGCATAAGTACAAAATAGAGAATTTCTTCTGCATTTGTAAACATTTCACCACGTTTAAAATAATATAAAAGGGTTTACTAGTTGCCTTTATCAAACTGATTTAATTGGTTTATTCACACTTCCAACAAAAAAAAAATGTCCAAATTCCATTCTCCTTTAAAATTATTTGTGAATTAAATTATTGTAAACAAGAAAGAAGAGCTGTCTTCAGCATTGTCGAAGTCTTTATACCTTTCATAGCCACATGAAATTTATGGAATTTCATTTCAGGATTAAATATTAATTCTCATATCTGAAAAAGTTTTCCGATTTCGATCATTTGCGGTGTCAATGTTTACTTGTAGATACGTGTGAAGAATACCAAATTTCTCACTCTCAGATGCATCTTTGGGGAATTTTTGACCCTGAACAACTTGGTTGCATGACTGATATCGGAAATTATCGGTAATGATCTTTATTTATAGACACGAATGTATTACCAAATTTCATGCTCTAGGATAGTTTTTTGACTAATTTTTTAAACGGAAAAATCGGTAGTATAAGTAGTCAAATGATTATTTTAATGTAACAATGAACCTTTGTAATAAGCCTGAGATACCAGTTTTCGTACAAATAGACGGATCGGTATAAATTTAGATCCATTCATCTCTTTTCCATTTGACACATACATCATTCATGTTAACGAAAAAGTTCTGATTTCGTAGAAAGAACTGTCTGTCTCTCCATTTGTTGGAAAGAAGTAAAGACGCACTCCACAAACACATGTACATACACATACGAGGGGCGGTTATTAGAGTTCTCGACCTAAAGTCATTACTGATAATACTAATCGCGGGAATCATTATTAGTTTAAATAACACAACTTTGTTTTATTACATTCATTAACATTTCGTTCCTGGAAACTGGAATTCCTTGTAAAAATAAGAAGTACGCCGGTTCTTCAGGACTCTGCCCCTTCAAATGCGTAGGTGAAAAAATGGGCTCGGCTGTTTCAACAAGGAAGAGAGACCTATGAAGCTGACCCCCGTTCGGGCCGCCCAGTGACGGTCGTGACCGAAGAAAATGTACAGAAAGTCAAAAAATTATTACTGACTGATTGAAGAATTAAATTGTGGCAGATAGCAGAAGGATTACAGTTTATCAAAGAATGAGATAGATAGATTTTGCATGAACATTTGAATTTGAAAAAAATTAGTGCGCGCTGGGTACCGCGAATGCTCACGCCGCTCGACAAGCAGCGACGATTGAGATGATTTGGATGAAATTCGCACCATCATTACAACAGATGATGAATCTTGGATTCGTCAGTATGATTCCGAGTTCAAACAGAAGTCGATGCAGTAGACAGAAAAGTGGAAACCGCCAAAATATTTTAAATGGAAAAATCGGTGTCGATGATACCATTTTCTGGGAAAGGGAGGGAATATTATTAATTGATTAATTACCACAGGGGAAGAATATTTTTTAAGTGGTGCAATGGCATTGTATTCATGATATAAAAAGCGTACTTCACTTGAGGGAGACTATATTGAAAAATAAAAAACATAAAACTATACATTTGTTTCATTAAGTACTTTAGGCCGTGAACTTATCAGCATGCCCTCGTACTTATGTCTGCTCTCGTGTCACGCATGTGCACAATGAATACCTATACTCATGCTAAGCAGTTAAAGCCACACTCGTTCGTTGCTCTATAAAAGAAATTTATTTTTTACAGTTTAACGACTGCACAAGTTTTCTTTACTTACTTGAGCGCCCAATTACAATTTCATTTAACAAGAAAAAAAAACGAATGATGAGTCAGTTACAGAAAAATTAATATTACCTCATGGTAAATTTTAATGCCCTCGAACTGAATACTCGTACATATGATTACTCTTAATATGGTTCTTATGAAAGCAATTTCATTAGGACCGGATACGATAGCAATAATAGTGGAATTTAACCGAATTCAAATATATTTATGAAACTCTAAGGTTTGTATGAGACAACTTTATATATCGATGATGATTGTGCGCAATGAACTCCCCTGTTGCATTTCCCGGTATAACTCGTTTCGTTAAGACAATAGTTAATTCGTCAGTATTTTAGGACAAAGAATTTTATAAATATTTTTAAATGGTTATATCTCGAAAACAATAGCGATAAGCCCATTTTTGTGAACTTTTACCCCGAGTAAATTTTTTTTTTCAGATTATGTTTTGAACAATCCTACCAACTTTGAGCTGAGCGCGAATCATTGTACCCTCAAATGTCATAGCACAAGCAAACATATGTAGCTGTGACGAAATTTTCGTTTAGCATCGAATTTTTAGTTGAAATTAAATTCTTTGTATTCTTGATTTGCTTTTTATTCGTAGCAATTTAACGTAAATTTTCGAATATTTTATCGTGAATAAAAATAACGGTTCCTTGGATGAGAAAATTTTCAGCTCTTCATAAAAAACCATCAGCGGTTCGGAGGCAGCTTTGTATGAACTACATCAAGATGCAATACCCACAAAAACTTTTTGTAAAGACAACTGGACCAGATGTTGAATGTGATTAAGGCAATATTTTATATTTATATTTTATTTTATGTTCTTAAAGTCGTATCTGGTATTTTTATCAGTGCCAGTTTTGTAATACTAGTATATCTAAACCAAGGATGTCCAGAACATAGTTGGAACACTTCTGGGGAACACTTCTTCAATCTGCTGAATTGCAGTGAAAGCACAGCACCCAGAGATGGTGAACTCGAAACTTCAATTGATGATGATGAAAAAGACTTTCCATTATCCGATTACATGCATAAAGAACAACAAAATGGCCGAAGCTTATGGCTTACCGGCAGAATTATTAAAGCATGGCGGCGAAGAACTGACAAGATGCATGCATCAGCTTCTTTGGAAAATATGGTCTGACGAAAGCATGCCCGACAAGTGGAACCTAAGTGTTCTCTGCCCGATCCATAAAAAGGGATACCGCTGCGCCGATTACAGTAGAATTAGCCTCCTAAATATCGGTATTGTGTGAAAGTCCATCGTCAACAAACTGATTGGAACTTATCAGTGTATATTTAGACCTGTCAAATTCACCATTGACCAGATATTCACTATGCGTCAAATCTTGGAAAAACTCCGGGATAAATATCAGTTGAAATTTGCCGGTTTTTTCGATAAAGAAAACACTTAATTTTCAGAGGAATCTCAAAATTTTTTTATTCAATCTCTCAGGCAAATTATGGATAGCATTCCAAAAAAAAATTTTCTCTTTCGAGGCAAACCATTCGACGAGCCATTTTTCGACTTCTTCAAAATTAGCCAAGCACTGCTCTGCAAGGGAGTGTCCCATCGATGCGAAAAGGTGATAGTCGGACAGGGCGAGGTCTGTTTTTAATGTGTCTTTCACCAGTTCAGCGGTATGAGACGACGCGTTGTCATGTTGCAAGATAACTTTGCCATGTCTTCGGGCCCATTCCGACCGTTTTTCGATCAACGCATGATTCAAATAGATCATTTGTTGTCGGTAGCGATCCGTGTTCACCGTTTCACCAGGTTTTAACAACTCGTAGTACACCACACCACACTGGTCCCACCAAACACAGAGCATTGTCTTACGGCCAAAGCGATTTGGCCTTGCAGTCGATGGGCCAGCTTCACCAGGTAAAGCCATGATTTTTTTCGCTTCGGGTTCTCAAAATAAATCCATTTTTCGCCCCACGTGACAATTCGATGCAGAAAAGATTTCCTTTCGAATCGTTGAAGCCGCATTTCACAAATGGTTTTTCGATTTTCCATTTGTCTATCGTTCAGCTGGTGTGGCACCCATTTTCCATACTTCTGGATCTTGCCCATGGCTTTTAAACGTTGGCAAATTGCTCCTCGAGTTACATGTAGTGTTTCTGCCAACTTTTGTTGCGATTGGGTTGGATCAACATCCAATAACGCCTGCACTTCCTTGTCTTCGAACTTTTTCGCTGCACCAGGATGTTCATTGTCTGTCAAATCGAAATCTCCACTTTTAAATTGACGAAACCATGTTTCACATGTTCTAATCACTGGAGCATGTTCACCATAAGTTTCTACCAGCAACCGGTGAGCTTCAGCTGCTTTTTTCTTTTGATGAAATAAGAAAAGCAACGAATGCCGCAAATGCGATTTACTTGGAACGAAACTCGACATACGTGTATTCACTGAGGTAAACAAATATGACGCTATTATTTTGGCGGAATGTGACTTGCGTATTTTTGTAGGTTAATGTCAATAGAAAAAAATTACATACATGCCAAATCATAGAAATTTATATATATTGCTAACGACATCTACTAGTAAAACCGGCACACTTCAACAAACACTCCTGGTAAATCGCCTTTACATCGATTTTAGGTATACAGACCTGCAAAACTTATACGGCTATGTAAACTGGCGTTAAGCAACACCAAAAGTTTTGTCAGGATTGAGAAGGAGAGAATAATAGAAGGTACAATATTTTACTGGCGTATGCTGATGATATTTATATCATTGGTCTCAAATACCTCGCCGTGAGTTCCACTTTCTCCAGATTGGATAAGTAAACGAAACGTATGGGTCTGGTAGTGAACGAAGAGAAGACGAAATATCTCCTGTTATGAAACAAAGAGCTGGCGCACTTACGTCTTGACTCCCACGTCAGTCATAACATCGAGGTTGTAGATAACTTCGTCTATCTAGGAACCAATAACATGTCAGCCTTGAAATCCAACGTACAACCACTCTTGCCAATAGGTGCTCCTTTGAATTGTGTAGGCCATTGTAAAGTAAAGTTCTACCTCAACGAATAAAAATAAAATTCTATAAGTACCATATCATTCGATGAACTGTACATTGACATTGTTCAACGAATAAAGAGGTAGCGGATATGTTAGCAAGCTTTGAAAGTATTCGATGCAGTACCTGCTGGTGGAAGAGGAAGACCTCCAATCCGTTGGAAGGATTAGGTGGAGGGCGACCTGGTTTCACTTGGTATTTCCAACAGCCAAACAACGAAGAGAAGAAGCGATTGACGCGCTATTGGCGCTACGCCAGTGAAGAAGAAAAGTGGAAGTATTTAAAGAACGCTATGGAAGCGCAATGGGTTATTTGATATTTTTTAAAAATCATTTCATTTCTTAAGGAATTTTAATTTTTTTGGAAAACACGTATTCATGTATGCGTTTTGCTCTTGTACAAAGTTCCAAAGGACAAGCTTTAATAACTTAATAAAACCACTTTATAGTAAATTTGTAACACATCTAATTACTTTCTTTCATATACCTTACATACGAATGGATATCCACATGCATGCGTAGATAAACTCGTAGATGTGCGCTGATGAACATTCTCATATCTATATAGTTTACTTGGCCATAACTTTCATTGCGCGACGGGTGGCAAGTGAGTAAATAGTGATTGTCCGCCTGCAGGAATCGCCCACAAATGGTCTGTCAATTTACCGCATTGCATTTTGTCACTGCTTCGACACCTTGACTGTGGAAGTGATATTCTCCACACTGACTTTGTCTGCAGGTGACATTGTATCTCACCATTGGACGTACGAGTATGTATTGTCTAACCATGTGAGTCCATCTCATTACTTAATTGCCCTTTGTTGCAAATCTATTGCGAATCCAATTCCACTAAATTTGAAGAAGCGCTCGAATGAAAGAAGGTTCATATAACAATAAGTGTAACTCAGCGGCTGTTAACTTAATTACTATAAAAACTTGTGTTCACAACAACAGTGTTGGCAAAAAAATTTTTGATATGAGATTACTTTAACTTTTCTAGCACTAACGAATAAGGGAACGTAAATAGCTATCAAGAAAGCATAAGAAACGCCGATTTTAAAACGTTTTCAAAATTCACTCGGAAAATAATTCTAAATCTTTCGTTAATAAAGTGGGCTTCTTCAGACGTGTGGTTTTCAATGAGGCTATACTTTTTTCAGAGTTAGTCCTTTTGATGTCTGCTATTTGAGTTATACTCAGTTTGGTTATCCATTTCATAATGAATAAACTTCCTTCGGAACAAAGTTTGGTAATCGACCAGCAGAGTCGGTAATTCGAGCAACAACTCTGGAGTAGAGTATCGAAGAAGACCCGAATGAATGAATGATCCAGATTTTTACTATAAAATTTTGTTCAGCGATTTAGCTCACATTTGGGCACATTAATAAACAAAATTGCCGCACTTGGAATGATAATAATCTGTTGAGACATCATTACATATATAATTGGCGCTCTACAACCGCTGAAGGGATTTTGTGTACGTCTTGATATATTCCAACAAATGGAAGGACCTACACTCGGAGGGCTTGACATTCCCAGACGAGGGGCGACCACAATTAGAAAAATTAAGTTCATTTATCATCTAAATTAATTTCCTATATGTTTTTGATGTTAGTTGGACCAGGATTCGAACCCAGGGCTTCCAAGTGACAGTACACAATGCTAACCACTCGGCTATCGCGGCCGCCACATCCCTTAAAAAATCACTTTTTGGTGTGCTCTATGAGTAGAAGGAATCATTGATCCATATTTCTTCAAAAATGAAACCGGTCATAATGTTACATTCAATGAGGAACACTAATGACTTTTCCGTGCCTGATTTGGAGGAAAGAAACTTTTGGAGAGCGCGTCTCTCTGAACCTCTGACGTAACCGCTGAACTATAACGATTACGCACAGGCCTTTCAATATTTCAGATTACTTGAGTAGTTGCAAGCACCTAAATTGGATCACCATTTTTGTAGTGAGTTTCAACAATTTTCTATTCCATTTTCATAAATGCCTGACTTTTAGCTAAAACAAAACATATTTGCTTTTTCAGGTCATTGTTTGTTGAATTGTTTTTGGGTTTTCGTATGTAGGTAAAAGGAAAAAAGTGAAAAACAACAATATGTGACAGCGGCACACATGTAATGGGATAACCATTGGCTCGTGCTGTGGGCATCCCAAGTTCGAATTCCGTTCGAACAAAAGGTGTCTGGAAAAAGAAGTCTGATGAGGAAACGTGGTGGTTTCCAAAATAGCAGCTATAACTTCTACCGTCCAAAACTATTGTTGTAATTTTTTTCACTATTTCCAAAAAATATGTGGTCTGAAACAGTTCCATTTAAACGAAAACCCAAAACATATTTGGTTTGACAGTTAATTTTGACAGATGTTATAACACAGCCCTATACCTTTGAAACTACGAAACGGAATGCTAAATTTACATAAGATTTCGGAGCCATATAACTTATGTCAAAAGAAACTCTAAGATCTCAAAATTCCTCAACATTGAGGAGAGCGTTCATCGGAAAGATTATATGAGAATGGGAAACAGTTTCGAGACTTCGAAAAATAATGAAGGCTTTTCTCAATATTAACAGAGAGTTTGTTTTTGATGGTCCAAAAGGTTTGGATATTTAGATCTTGTTGAATTGTATTGGTGAGAATAGGCTAATGGATCTGCAATCGGTAAGTCACATTACCTACTTACTTCCATTCGTGGCTTTGGATGTGATATCGTCTACATGATACTTCTCAAGGAGTCAACCAGTCTAACCTAACCTAACCTGAAATTTTCAAATGCAGCACATGTAGGTGAGCGGACATCTGAAGAAAACGTCTCAGGTATCCCCCGTGCAGAGAGCCAGAAGAGTTAAATATGAAGTAACTATCGAAACTCGCAAAGAGCGTTGATAGACAACCATCTGGTATCATAAAAAACTAGTAGGTCCTTTAATATTTTTAAGAAATTCATAAAATATTTTCGCATTTCAAATTTGAAAGTGAAAGTGTAAATTACATTTAGTGAAAAGTTACCATTCTTAATTACCAAAATGTCTAAAAAAAGTGTAATTCGTTACGATGATAGAGTTAGAATTCAAGTTCTAAGTGAAGAAGGTAAGCCTCAGGTTGAGATTGCCAATTTGGTGAGATGTTCGCGTGCGCGGTCCAATGTGCTATCAGGCGATTTGTGGAGACGAAATCCCACAATAATAAATCAAAAAGTGGAAGAAAGCGTCTAACCAGTAAACGAAAAGACCGAATACTTATACGCGAGTCTCTCAAGGATCGCAAAAAATCTTCTTCTGCCCTTACAACTGCCCTTTCGGATAAATTTCGTAAACCAGTTAGTGCTCGAACAGCTAGAAGAAGACTTCTGGAAGCAGGTTTAAAAGGATGTAAAGCCCAAAAGAAGCCGTGGCTCTCAGAAAAGAGTAGAAAAAATCGTTCGGAATGGGCTCGCCGATACCAACATTTCACAGAAGAAGATTGGTCGAATGTTCTGTGGTTTAATGAATCAAACTTCGAGGTAAGCTTAGTTAAGATCGTCTTAAAGTATTAACAGCCATAGCTTCTTGCCCTAGAGCAATTTTGAAGACATAATACAAATCTTATGAAAACATTATTTTTTCTTTTCTACTGATATTTGGAACACCTGGTGTGACGTTCGTGAGGCGACTGGTTGGGGAAGAATATCATCCAGATTGCGTGGTACCCACTGTTAAGCATGGAGGAGGCTGCATGGCTGCTGATGGTGTCGGCGAAATGTTCGTTTGCGAGGGTCGCATGAACAGTCAAAAGTACATAAATGTATTAGAAGCTGTTCTTCTGCCTTCGTTAACGCGAATTTTCGGCGATACTAATTTAGATGGGGTTCAATTTCAGCAAGACAATGTTCCTTGTCACTAATCAGCGACTAAGATGCGTTGGTTTAGAGATAACAACATTGTTTTGTTAGATTGGCCTGCACAGTCTCCAGATCTTAATCCCATTAAGCACATGTGAGCTATTTTAAACGAAAGATTAAGGAACACAGTATAACATCAAAAACTGCCTTCAAGAATGCCTTAATTAACGAGTGGTACGCTATAAGTGCGGACGAATGTGCAAAGCTTGTACGCAGCTGGCCTAGGAGAATTGCTATCGTTATTAAATCGAAGGGTGGACCTACTAAATATTAATGTTATTATCACTAATTCATTGTATTTTCACTGTTTCACTAATAAAACTTCATTACTACACTTGTTAAAACAAAAAATTCAGTAATTAGTGGGGTGCCTAATACTTTTGGCCAAGGCTGTATTTAGGTTTCAAAAACAATTTTTAGTATCACAAAATATTGGAATTTTCCAATGTTGTGATGAGTTTTCTGAAGCGGCTGCTGTCTGAACTCGTGAAACGGTGTCGGTGATAAAGGTCGTGCGATGCATCTAAAACAGTCGACCCAATTTTCTTTTCTTATATTTATGAGTGTATCTTCTTATGAACTAAAAAAATACCGAAGAAATTGGAAAATTCGAAATTTTTATGAAGTTTGAAAAAAAAAATCACTTTTTTTAAAAAAAAAACACTTCAAGTTGCAAAAAAAAAAAACATAGTTAAAATAATATATTTGTCCACTTTTTTAGTACAAATAGAGATAATTTAATACTGAAGCTAGACCACTTGAATCCATCGGACATACACACATATTCTTTGTGCTATCACCGGCACTGTTTTCTAAGGCTTGTAAAAATGAAAATTCGAGAAAAATCTGCCCGAGCATTCGAAATTGATCGACGTCAGTAAACATGCTCTAGCTTCTAAAATATTGTATGTGGCATTAGCCACTGAAATTTCGATGAAATATTGTTGGATAGTTTTATAATAGATTAAAGAAAGAAAGAAAAAAATTTGAAGCCTCGGAAGCTGACTACTGCTTCACTCTCTAGCAGGCAAAGTAACATTATCTTTTATAAATATTTTTTTTGCCAAGAATTTTTCACTTTACAAATTTCCCTTGCACATATACATACATACATACGAGTACATATGAATTTACCTACGCGCAACAACTTCCTCATCATAACTCTTACTAACTTATCACAATTTCCTGCTGCGGATTGACTAACTTCCTCAATTATTTTCGTGTACACAATATTGATCCCAACCAATCGGTTGTAATTTTATGAACTTCCTTCAACACTGTAGCAAATGAACGCCCCAACACGTTTTGTTTACAACCATTCTATTTGCGCTTGCATACTCGTATATGTACAGAGTTTCAATAAAATATTTACATATAGATATTTATTTTTAATACATATACATATTTCTTTTTCAGACGAATTATGCTCCCAACGTTGGCATCTTGGAAAATTTGCAATTAGAGGATGTAGTCAATAGTCAAACATTTGCAAGGAGGAATGATAATGCAATTGTGAGTGTAAGTAATGCTGCTGCTGCTTCAATCCCTGATACACCTGCGCCTCTAACGACAACAAATATTCAGAATATGACAAAATCTACATACACTCATTCAAACAATAACAACAACACCATTAATAACAGAGATACAGTGACGCGAAGAGAGGAGTGCATCGAGTCGGCACATTCACCAATGGAAGCCGAACAAAATGTTGAATTGCCCAGCACCACGTACAAATCGCCCTGCTGTCTAGCGTTCCCTTTGCCGTCGGTGCAAATGCAGTCGTTGGCACCGACACTATCAATCACATCACCTCTTCCAGCATCGGCGGCGACTAGCAATGGTATAATTGATAATAAAATTAGTATTAAATCTAAATATAATTATTTACCAGAGTGTTTTTTTATGTTCGCTGAATGAGAGGGTTGTTGTAGGGGGTGACTAGAACTAGGCTCATTAGGATGGTAACGTGTCCAGTGACTTATAATTAGTATAAAACGAGATTTCATTGTTGTTAGGCAATTAGTTTTTGAGGTATCGTCAACCAAGCAACATAATCGGGGTAAAAAAGTGAAATATGGAAAAAATCGGATATCTTGCCGTTTCCTTATCAAACAAGGAAAATCAGTTACGACCATATTGAATGAGATGCCATTGGTTTACGGCGACTCTTGTACGAGAAGAGAACCATGATGTGCAAGTGGAATCTCTTGAAGATGACCCGAAGCCAGGCAGGAGCAACCAGGTGATAACGCCGAAACTTATCTAAAGAGTTGAACCTTACTCGATGCTGCTCGATAAAAGAAGAAACAACTCGCAGAAATCGTTCAAATATCTGATACAACCATTTCTAATGCACGATTATCTTCGCCTGACTAAGGCCAGCGCCCAATGGGTTCCGAGAATACTCCGCAAAAAACAACAGTCGCGTTGCGTGTACTGCCGTAAGAAGGGCTTCGATATTTTGAATCACTCACCCTACAGCTAAGACCTGGTCCGGAGTGATTATTCCCTGTTTTAAAAAATGAATACAGAGCTGACAGGTAAAAAGGGTCACCGATTATGTAGTCAAGAAGGCAGATTCGGCGTATTTTGAAGATATAGATAAAACATTTTTTTTTTGAGGGTATAAATTAATTAGTTGAAATAGCTGAATAATATATCCGTCTGGCAGATAAATATATTGAAAAGGAAAAATAATTTGTTCTTTTTTTATTTCCACCCCTCATCCCCCATTCCGCAAACGCTAAAAAATCGCTCACCTATATATTTTTACTGTTTAATAGAAATTTTTTAATTTATATTTTTTATTTATTTAGCTTTGAAATAAAAAAGATAACCTCTTTACATAAATATTTTGCAAATGAAAAAAATAATTTCCACAACTTAATAATAAAACTTTTTTTCATTATTATCAATGTAGATTTGAACAGAGAGCATTGGTATGCACACGCCCATGTACACGCCCATCCGCATCCACATTCACATCCGCATCATCATCATCACCACCATCATCACCATCATCATCAGCAATTGAGCGAAGATTTGGTAGTGTATACACCGCCAGTTGTCTCGGCTGCCACATCCGCTTCGGTGACGCCGGCAGCGTCGACCAGCCCGACGTCGATTGGGAAATATGGACTCGATAGCTCCACCGATGGTTACCTTAGTGCCCGTGTGCATGCAACAACAACATCACCAACAGGCAAGCACATACCTACATACTTACAAGTATATAATATAAATAAATACATAAGTATATATGTGTATATTGTACCTTGCTGCGAGACTACCACATGGATATGTTAAAAATTACTCCATTTAACACGGTCAAACCTATTACTCGACGAATATTCCCATACAAGTTTTAAAAAATTATTTTAAAATTACATCAATATTACTTTGGCATTTTATCTAATAACTTTTTTTATTTCCTTTGTGTTTATCCTTTTTTCTTAGCTTTATTTGTTTGATTTTTTATTAATGTGTGCTTAATATTTGTTGATATTCATCGTTTTGTTTATTTGGTACATAAATATTTTTCCACCCCCCAAAATTTTCGCAGCTCTTTAGCAACATTGCCACAAGCTATTTGTTGTTGATGCCTTTAAAATTAAATGAATTTGAAAGCAAACAAAAATTTTCGCGTCGGTATTAAAAATTTACTTATGTAGGTATGTATGTATGTTCGGTTAATATCAAAGTATGTTCATATGTACTGTGGGAAATATATCTCTAATGCAAAAATTAAGAGGGTGGTCTGTATTGCTACGATATTTGCCTTAAAACTCTTTATTGCAATTTTCTTGTAAACCACTTTGCTTTCCCGAAACGTCGCTTTCTTCTATAACAGCCGACTGTTTTACAACAATGTCCTTTAAGGTGACACTTGTATTACTTTGAGAACGTCGGAATCCGAGCAGAAAATAGGGAACTCTGTTTAATCTACAAGAAGTAAAAGCACAAAAGGTTAACCCCTTCAGTTAGGTCCAACATAAACCAGAGAGGTCCTTGAGAAAAGCTTGGACATACTATATTTCTTCGCCACTTTTAAAGATACCCTTAACAGGAGGAAAGAGATAGCCACTACTTAGCAATGCCTATATTTGGAATAACTTGTACGGCTATGTAAACTGCCGTCGACTAAGACCATTAGCTCCGCCGGAATTGGAAAGGACTTCTCCGAACAAGGTTTCAAACGGAATTACTCTCTCTCTCTCTTTAATTGAATGTTGGCGAAAATCATACGGGTTGCAGTACTACGTGTATGTGGAATTTTGCGTCTTGATGTTTTTTCAACAAATGGGGGGACCTACAGTTTATACTAAGACACCTCCGATCGGCTGATGGTTTTTTATGAGGTACTTTTTTTCATGTCAGAAATACACTCGGAGCGATTCACATTCCCTGTCGAGGGGCGACCGCAATTAGAAAATTTAACTAGTTTTTTTTACGACACCAGGACTTAGACCCGAACCTTCCGAATGGCAGTACGCAATGCTAACCACTCGGTTGCCGCGGGAATGGTAATGTTGTCGCGTACCATTGATTTGTTTTGTCCTCACCAACCGCGATGTTAATTCTATTTTTCCCAGACTGGATAAGTAAACAAAGCGAATGACTCTAATAGTGAACGAGAATCAGGCATTCGCCTATGTACTACAGATAACTTTATTTTGGGTCTCGATGGAGTCGATCAGCCTCAACCCATGGCATGTTTCGCCGTGGTAGCTGAATAAAAGACATCTTTTGTAATATTGTCGAAGCATGACCGCAAATCAGCGATATGTTCGCTTTGTTGTACATTTGTGGCGACGCGAGCCGGGATCTTGGCAACAAAGTCTCTCCCCCATCCCGAATTATACACCAAATATGCGCTTCTTTATATGCCGCCGTAGTACAATACATGTCACAAGGACTCATTGATTTTCGTTGTTTTCTTCATCGCAATTCGAAGACATCAACCCGGTGGGTAACGAAATCTTTCCATTTAAGTGACTGGACATGCTAGCTACATGCCCTCAATTCATAGTCCTTAGTGCATTTGTCATGGTCGTCATCATTCGACGATGTTAATGTTGTTCATTTATGCTGGTTTCTGAATGTTGAATCTCAGTCCCAGCACATACCCTTGCTACGCAAGAAGATGTAGATTTTATATATTATGCATTGCCACAAAACTGACTGCCCCTCTCAGCCGCACCTCTGGTGAAGAGACGATACAAAAAGACTGTAGTAAACACTTAAACCGAAGATATTGGAATGTCTCTACTCAAGCTCCCTCTCTTTTAGCTGTGCTTAAGGGCTCCACACGGATTGGTTACCACATTTCACAAACGATTTGTTCACAGTGCCCATAGTGTGCCACGAGGAGGCAAGAATAAGAATTGGGTACAGCCCGGCAACTGTAACTGCATACCCAATAGCTGAACTTCACCCTATTCCACCGCAGAGAAGAGAAATACTTTTATATATTGTATTATATATATATTTGGCGCTTTGTAACCGCTGAGGCGATTTTCAACCGAGCTCCTCCTCCAATTTGTGGTTTTGCGTCTTGATGTTTTTCCAACAAATGTTTTTCCAACAGTTTATACTAAGCCGCCTCTGAACGGCTGATGGCTTTTTACGAGGAGCCTTTATTTCATGTCAGAAATACATATTAGAAAATTTAACTTAATTTTTTTATTAAAATTAATTTTCCATAACTTTGGACTTTTACATACAAACAAAAACAAATAAAGAATTCCATTTAAATGTTGGATCTTGGAAATCTCTGTATATAATATATAGTTATATGGACATACATATGTTATACATATTGCGATAATAATCCTGAGAGAGTAGAGTCTAGCACACGAGTATTGGTAATTGATAAAAAATTCTTAAAAGGTTAAAGTTAGGTTGAATAAGGAACGATTTATTTTTATAGAAGTGAGCTAAGAATACAAATAAAATTATTAAAATATTAATTATTAATTCTTCAAACATTTTCTAATATATCTTTTTCTTAGAATATTTTTCGCATAAAACACCGCTGAGGCAGGTGTGGTTTGGCAATTTTTTTTTGCAAATGGATTGCAATGTACCCCGGAGCGTGGTAATCTTACTCAATTTTATTGCACAATAGCCTCTTTATTACAACAAATAAAAAGTGTGTGCTCTTTCTTTATAAGCGTTTATTTATATGTGGAAAAAGAATAGTGAATGTATTGTAGTCAAAATGTTGGTGTAAAAAAAATAAGTTAAATGACTCATCTGCGGTATAAGCTGTTTGTATATACATACATACATATGTACATATGTATAAATATTTGTTGTATACTTGTTTTCGTTCATAATATAACTTTTTCAAAGAGGTTAAAGCATTTTTTCTTTTTTGTTCATTTCTTAATCTTTAATGTCTCTTGCAGTCAGCAGCAAAGGAATACGTCACGAAAGAACATCCTCAACAACAACAGCATTTTTCGATATTCCCGCTGTGACACATCCTTATTGCTACAGGTAAATACAAATCAGTTAAGCTAAGAAGTGACTTCAGTGAAAGCCTGAACGTATTTTAGTGAAATGAGTTCATCTATAAGTATATAATGCATACTTGCATACCTACATCACAACCCTGCAGGGAGAGAATAGGCTTCTATTCAAAAATTCTAGTCAAATACTAGTATTTTGAAGATGAAAGTAATGGAAATAATAAACATTTTCACCACCACATGGTGTTGGCTGCTGCATTAGCCGAGTGGTTAGCATTGCATACCAACATTTGGAGGTCCAGGGCTCGAGTCCTTATTCCACCAAAAATCCGAAATTATAGAAAATATTTTTTTCTAACTATGGTTTCTGTAGGCAGGGAATTTCCAAGTGTATTTCTGTCACCACCATACGGATGCGTCTTAGAATAAAATGTAGATCCCTCAATTTGTGGAAAAATATTAGGTCAAGTATAAACTTCGTTCGGTTTTTATCTAAGAGATGGCGTTATTGTCCATAGTACTGGTGTTACGTGTCGCATAATGCCATACTATGCGGCGCTGAAAACGTGTTTATTCGCGCTAAAAGTTTGTCTTTGACAGTTTTTCGATTGATTGACTCAGTACGTTGTGAGCGCTCGTCAAAGATGGACACCAGCAAAGAGAAAATTCGCTATATTTTACAATTTTTCTTCGATCAAGACGAAAAAGCAGCCAAAACGGCTGAAAAAATTAATTTAGTTTATGGGCCCGATACTGTAAACGAACGTGTAGCACAAAAGTGGTTTGCTAGGTTCCGTTCCGGTAATTTCGATGTCAAACATGCACCACGCGTCGAGAGGCCTGTTGTCGAAAATTGCGATAAAATCATGGAAATAGTGGAAACAGACCGTCTCGTGAGCACTTATTTAATTGCTTAGCCAGAAAACCGTTTGGAAAACCGAACGAACTTTATACTTTACCTAATATTAAGACGCACACAACATATTGTAGGAGCAAATTGTAAAAGGAGCTTTGAATGTGGTGAAGTGGAATTCAACATGCGTAAATGAACTGGTTACTAGTCGGACAGTTGACACTTCGCAGACTTCATGGTGTTCAAAATACCAGTTGCTTACATGAGCAATATATGGAGAATGAACTAGTCAGTGCTAAAATGCAAACTTGTGGGATTCTAGTTAACAACTAGCATTTTTCCCTGCAGGGAAATAATATATTTATATAGATCATCATCGGTGAGAGTAGAAAATACTTAGTTTTATGTGTGCAATTTTCTTATATTTGTCTTTGGTTGTTGCATAGCTATTTGTAGATACCATTTACGATTAAGATCAAAGCAACTGGCCCACCAAGTAGTTGAGCAAATAAGTTGTTTTAATCATTATTTAAAGCTACCGCGAGAAATCGCGATAAACTCCACATTTTTTCTTTCTTTTTTTTTGTTTTTTTTTTTTTTGACATTTCAACATCTTTCTATAATCATGTTCCTATATTGTTGTTCAATTTTTCTTATTATTTGTTAATAATAATATGTACATGTTGTTGTATTCTATTAAAAATGCTGCCTTATCTGCACCCTTCAAGATTCCCATCAACGCCACCCGCGGGGATTCTTAAAAAGAACGACCAAGGTAAGAGCACAGCAAATAAATCGAATTCATACACATACATACATACATAGCGCAACCAATATTGCATAATAATAATATGAAAATCAAGAAAGTACATACATACATACAAACATAAAAGAAGGGAAAAAATTGTAAATGTAACAAAAGTAAGTCATCAGTAGACAGCTACGCAGGTGGCATACAACGGAGAATTCCATTTATTTAAATTATATGCATATTGTAAAGGCATCAAGAAGCATCAGGCAACAGGCATCAGGCATAAAAATGTATCAAACCTAACAACCACCTGTCATATCTACTGGTATTTATGCTATGACGGTAAATGGCTTGTGCGATTATAATTCAATTTGTTTTTATTTAATTTGTATCTAATAAAAAATACGCGGCACGATTTACAAATGCAATAGGCCACAATAACAGCATTAGAAAATTTAAAGTATTTGTTTATAGAACAACAACCGCATAATCGCTAATCCAATTGACAATCGATATTGTTGACACATCCGTCCGACATACACGTACTCGTACTTCAAACGAGTAGCAATAAGCAAAGCCTGATTTTTATGAAGATGGGTCAAAATTTAAAACTTTTTGCAAGAAAGTTTTATTCAGTAGATTTTAATTAAGTATTAATAGTTAATCATACTCATGCAGGGTCCAGAGAGGATATCTGGTGAATGAGCCCCAGAGTATATTGAGTTTATGGACGGAAGAACATTTCTCCAGCTTGTTGAAAGTCAGTGAAAGTGGAGCATACTAAGCGGCAAGAGCCAATGGTTTATCAGCTGAGCTATTCAGTTATGGATGGCGAAGAAGTGTCAAAGGGCATGTATCAGCTTCTTTGCAGAATGTGTTCGGATTTGTGCGCAATTGGTATCTAAGTCCTCAATCAGCGCCAATTATCATAAGACAATTCTCCTCAAAGTCGCGTATAAGGTCCTACCCAATATGTTGTGTGAAAGTCTAAAGTCCACCATCAACGAACTGATTGGACCTTATTACTGTGGCTTCAGCCCTGGTAAATCTACAGTTGACCAGATATTCACTCTGCGCCAAACCTTGGAAAAGTACGTCTGATTTTGATATGCCTTAAAACTTATATAGCTGCATAAAATGTAGCCAGAATCGAGAGCAAGTGAGGTTTCAGACAAGCTGACCCTTTATCCTGTGACTTCTAAACTTAATACTGGTGAAAACAGCATGAGCTATAAAGCTAAGCGGATATGCGGGCAACTGCTAGTGTACGTTGATGATATTGACATAACTGGCCCCAAAAAGCGCGTCTGGATAAGTAATCGAGGCGAATGGGTCTGCTGGCACTTAACGAGGACAAGACAAAATATTATATCAATAATATGCCAGTCTTGAAATCCAACGCAGATTAACTTTTGGCAACAGAAACTACTATACATTAGACTGAGTAAGCAATTAGGAAGTAAAGATCTCTCTCGACGAACGTAGACCAAACTACTATAGGTATAGTGCAGAAGCCTGAACGATGTCCATGTCGAAGTTGATGGAACGATGTACGATATATACGGTGACATTGACATATGTAGTTCAGCAAGTAAAGATGCAGCGACTAGGTGGCTAGGTCATGTGGTTCCCCCGCTGGAAGCAGAGAAAGTGGAAGACCAGCACTTCGTTGGTAAGGTCATGTGGAGAAAGATGTCGAAAGGAAGAAACGACTTTGATGCCTACGCCAATAAAGAAGAATAAGAATATTTATTTTAACTACATACATACGTGTATGTATGTTAAAATATTTATTTCATCAAACTATTCTCATTTTTTTGCAATACATATTTGCCATTAACATATATCGATGTATGAAACTTTGCAATTAAATGCCCGTAAACTTGGATATCGCTCTTTTCCATTAACTAACTCGTGAAGCATTAGCAATTCTCATCACCTTTAACATCAACATTAGCACCCGTTTTTTTTTGTTTTCAATGCCAACCTTCTTCAACCCTCTTGCAGTACTAACTTAGTAAGTAGTTGAGTATTTTCCTCCCCATGGGACTTGATCATAATACGGCTCTTCCATTCCAACAGTTTTAATGTGCCACAAGTGCAGGCATACATACCTATATTGTTGTTGCTGTTTTTGTAAAACAGATTTTTGTTTTTTGTTATAGAAAATTACGTAGCTGATGGATTATGCACGGCGAGCCAAGGTATCTTTTGAATTTTTAATAGACATTTGTAAGCGAAATATGTATATATATGTATGTGTGTATATATTTGAAATGTGTAAATTGTTATTGTGATTAGCATTATGTCCATACTCACCTTATGCTCAATGTTAATTTATAACATATTGAACATTTAAGAGTGTGCATTAAATGGGCATTTTCATAACGGTTAAATGTTGAAAGGTAATTAGTGAGGTAAAAACACGTTTGCAAACTCAACTCAACTGCATAATTACTACTGGCAGGTTTTAAAATTTGTCTAGACTTAAAAAATGTCTTCTTTTTACCAAAAGAAGAATATGTAAAAGTTCTCTAGCATCCAAAGCCTCCTCGAAGTACTTTTTGTTCCAAAAGACTGGAATTGTTAAATAAAAAAAGTTTACAGACATAATCAAAAATATTTCAAAATCAAATTTTTTTCACAGACCAGTTGAACACCAGTGGAACACAATTATATCGATATTAGAGTATTCATTGATCAAAAACAGTACTGATTATATAAAATTCCCTCAACATGTTAGAGTAAGTTCCGAGCTGATCCTGCTGCATTGAAATTCTCATCGTCGATATTTTTGGAAAACAGTTATGCAAAATCCCATTTCTCGCATTTCTGTCTCATAATTCTCTACTACATAGGGCAAAGGTTGGTTCCTCATTTAATGGCGATATGGCATCGGGTGCATTCTGACCAACTTCAAATTGATATGAATATTGAACAGAAATCTAAGAATCAGCCGCGGGAATCTTCAATTCACGGTAAACTATCTATGAGAATAATTCAGTCTAGCTAATCATAAATAATAACAATACGTAGGCTGCTATATATAGGTCTGGCCTAGGCCACACTATTTATTGCCAGGTGCAATCTGACATTTCCATTGGAAATTTTGACATTTTTTAGCATAACATCACTCAGAACGTTTTGTCATTTAATCGTGAATTGTTTTATTTACAGGGAATTAAAAAATTCATCTCGGCCAAAAAATGGAATTAACTCGTGAACATTTTCGTGCGATCATTTTTCACAACTTTCGACGTGGATTATCACGACAAGAGTGCATCGATGAACAAAAATCTTGGTATGGCTTTGAGCACCATCCTATAGCACTGTGAAAAACTGGTACAACGAATACAATCGTGGTCGACGCTCGCTCAAAGACGAATTCCGTGAAGGTCGTCCAAAAACAGCCGTTGTGCCAGAAAACATCGATGCCGTACGTGAACTGATAATGCAAGACCGTCATGTAACGTACCTTCAGATAGAGGCATGCCTATTCATTTCTCCCACCAGCAGACATTCGATATTGCATGAACACCTGGCCGTAAAAAAGGTTTGTTCTCGTTGGATCCCGCACAATTTGACAATCGCTCAAAAAAAGGCTCGTGTGGATTGGTGTAAAGAAATGTAGAAAAAATACGATCGCGGTACTTCAAAAGGCGTTTAAAAGATCGTCACAGGTGACGAATCATGGATCTATGCGTATGAGCCCGAAACAAAACCGTGTAGGTCCTCCAAGACGAGCCAAATCCAAAAAAAAACCATTTTCGTTGATAAATATTCGTATTTTCATTATTAGGCCAGAAATATATTTAGCAGCCTACGTAGAATGCTGGAGTACTCTCAAAACGCACTTGAAGAGAGCATAAGACTATCTCCTAAAATTATAAACTTAACACTGACATACTTGCTTCAGCAGACGCTGTACAAAATAGTTAATGACAAAGAGAAAATAATCATCCATCTGCTATGTGATTGCTCTTCTCTAAATAAAAACATTTTAAACATTTTCAAGCTGCTTTAGACAAAAAGTACTTCATTTTGGAAAAAAGATTTGAGGCTACGTTAAAAAAGGGTGTACGTATATGATGCAGAGACGCCCAGTCCTACAACAACACGTTAAGAGCGTGAGCAGCAGTATCTCTTGCGACGAATTCAGTTTCAGACAAATATTGAGACTGACGTAATGATATGGCGTTATCGAAGACGAAAACTTTAGCGGCAAAGAATTCGGCTGGAATATATCAACAAATACATTGATACCCAGCCAATAGTTATAGGACATCATATTAGGTCATTGGCGGCTGCAATAGCCGAGTGGTTAGCATTGTGTACTGGCATTCTAATTGCGTTCACCCCTCTGCATGAATATCAAGTCCTCTGAGTGTATTTTTGACATGAAATAAAAGCTCCTAATAAAAATCCATCGGCTGTTCGGAGGCGGCTTAGAAAAAACTGTAGGACCCTCCATTTGTTGGTAAAAATATCAAGACGCATACCACAAATCGGTGGAGGAGCTCGGCCGAAAATCGCTTCAGCGGTTATAAAGCCCCAGTTATACCAGGTGTGTTAGTTGAAATTTGCCGGTTTTTTGCCATGTCTTCGGGCTCATTCCGACCGTTTTTCGATCAACGCATGATTCAAATTGATCATTTGTTGTCGGTAGCGATCCGTGTTCACCGTTTCACCAGGTTTTAACAACTCGTAGTACACCACACCACATTGGTCCCACCAAAGACAGAGCATTGTTTTACGGCCAGAGCGATTTGGCCTTGCAGTCGATGGGCCAGCTTCACCAGGTAAAGCCATGATTTTTTTCGCTTCGGGTTCTCAAAATAAATCCATTTTTCGTTCCACGTAACAATTCGATGCAGAAAATATTTCCTTTCGAATCGTTGAAGCAGCATTTCACAAACGGTTTTTCGATTTTCCATTTGTCTATCGTTCAGCTGGAGTGGCACCCATTTTCCATACTTCTGGATTTTTCCCATGGCTTTTAAACGTTGGCACATTGTTCCTCGAGCCACATGTAGTGTTTCCCCACTTTTTGCTGTGATTGGGTTGGATCAATATGCAATTCCACGTCTTCGAACTTTTTCGCTGCACCAGGATGTTCATTGTCTGTCAAATCGAAATCTCCACTTTTAAATTGACGAAACCATGTCTCACATGTTCTAATCTCTGTAGCATGTTCACCATAAGTTTCTACCAGCGACCGATGAGCTTCAGCTGCTTTTTTCTTTTGATGAAATAAGAAAAGCAACGAACGAAACTCAACATATTCACTGAGTTAAACAAATATGACGCTATTATTTTGGCGGAATGTGACTTGCGTATTTTTGTAGGTTAATGTCAATAGAAAAAAATTACATACATGCCAAATCATAGAAATTTATATATATTGCTAGCGACATCTACTAGTAAAACCGGCACACTTCAACAAACACACCTGGTATATGTAATGTTTGAAGCCATAGAGACCTGTTGATTTAACCTAACCAGTATATACCAATGACGGTAAAGAGTAAACATATAAATTGCCGATAGCACAGGAAGAAAAATCATGGGAAAATTTAATGGTATATCCGGAAGCAAAACAACGAGAACTTGGGCATAGAGATCGTGGGGAGATACATCCAAATTGCAGGAACTGTAGCAACACGTTAGAACACATTCCCTGTTTCTATCCGTAAAATGTTTCAGCGTATATAGGCTTTGCAGTTTAGAGAGTTTGTAAAAGTTAGTCATCATCAGAGCGTTGGTATGACGACCTCTTCACCTCGATTAAACGTGATTCTCTATCAGGCGCTAAAAAGGATCAACAGGTGTACAATCGTATATGACGTGCCAGCCGCTTAGCATAATATAACTTAACCTAATGTTTGTCCAAAAGTTCTAAGTGAAATTTAACAGGGAATCTGAGTGCAGAGATTACGAGCCTTTAGTCTGCAAGTTCACAATGAGCCTTAATCTAGTGCACACATCTAAATACATAACAACAAATTTTCATTGAATATCAAATTTTCAATTTTACAGAACCAACACTGTCGTTTTGCAATAACCCAACAACTGCTACAAGCACAAATATGGTACCTATGAGTCATCATTACCACAGCACCAAAGTGGAGCATCCCGATTCGACTACAACACATTTGAGTGGTCATTCTCATCAGCAATTGGCACATCATCATCCAACTCATATGCATATACAGCCACATCCACATACGCATCCCGAAAGTCAACAACCACTACCAACGCACACACATACACATCCACCCAGCCATCCTCACGTACACTCTAGTATGTTACATCAACCGCATCCCAGTAGCCATTTATCCACCCACGCATCCGCTTTCAAATTCGGTCATGGACCCATCATATCAACCGGTGTTACAAGCATGTATCATCAACATCCTTACAGTACAAGCAATACCAACTCCTATGGTCTGCGTGCCAGCGGCTCACTCTCACCTACACTCACATTGCCATCAACAAGCTCGGGAGATGTTGATTTAAAATACGACAGTCCCTACAATTCTACCATATCATCTACTTACGCGCTGCGGCCAGTCACAGTGGATTCCACTACAGTCTCCTCTACCGATGGAGACATGAAATACGATAGTCTCTATAACAATGCCATTTCGACCAGTCAAACGGTGTCTCAACGACGCGGCTCGTTACAGTTGTGGCAATTCCTAGTGGCTCTACTCGACGAACCCACGACGAGGTAAGCTCAGTCAGTAGTGACATTAAATCAAAACTTATTAAATTTAAGGAATTTTTCTACAATTAGCTCAAGTTGTATTGCTTGGACTGGACGTGGCATGGAGTTCAAGCTTATTGAACCCGAAGAGGTGGCGCGTCGTTGGGGTTTACAAAAGAATCGACCAGCCATGAATTACGACAAATTATCCCGAAGTTTACGTTACTACTATGAGAAGGGCATTATGCAGAAGGTAAATGGAGAACGCTATGTATATCGATTTGTTTGCGACCCAGAAGCACTTTTCAATATGGCTTACGGGCATTTGGCGAGCGCGACGAGCAGTGCACCGAACACAGCTAAGAGTGACCATCACACGCATATCTTATCTACGGCAGCAGCGGCGGCGGCGGCAGCAGCAGCAGCAACATTATCCGCAACGAAGAATTTATCAGAACCGAATGATCACAGTGGGAACTTGTTGAGCAGAAATGAATTATCAATTAATGAGGACCACACGTTGGATCACAGCGGTGGGGAGAGGGAAAGGAGTCTCGTGACTCAGTTGAACGCTGCTAATGTAAGAGCCAATAGCGAAAGTCTCTTCTACACTAGTCCCATTCACAAATACTAAGAGCCCAATATGTATTAAGAAAATATGTGTGCTCTATATGTGTGTATGATGTGTAATGTATGTACAATAATTTAGCTGAATGTTTGGCATGTTTATGACTAGCAATAAATAAAAAAAAGATAGTCTTTGCGGGAATGTTCCCAAGTACGATAGACAGATTTTATTTATCTCAAACTTTATATTCGAAGAATATTAGATATATAAATAACTGAAAAAACATGTACGTACATATGTATGTATGTATATATAGAGTTTTGAGATATGTAAGTATACGGAGGTATGTATGTATGTGTTTAGACTCTGTTACATTACAATTTTCAATTTGTGTTTTCATACTTATTTGATGCTTATAAAATTGCATAAGTACAAAAGATTTTGAAATTTTTTCACTAATTACTCTGTCTTCTTCTTCTTTTCCGGTGTCTCACCATTATTATCCCCATCATCTTCGCTATCATCTCCCTCAGAGCTGGAGCTATCACTTTGCTCTATTTTACGTTTTTCAGCCTTTTTCTTTGAGATCTTCTCCACATATGCCTTCACCTTATCTGGCTGTGGACTGTATGCCCAGTGTATGAGTTCCAAATGAATTTCTGTTGGTGCCCCACTTTCGGCATCGAACAATTTAGCCTCCTCAGCTTTAAGTTTTTCCATAATTTTCGAGATATTTCGATTACGTATAATATCCCATGACGTCGAATCGTCAGCTTCGGGATACATGGTGCGTAAGTGTTTATAATTGCCTTTGGCTTTGGATCCACCATAGGCCTTGACAAATTCTGCTGCCAACTCATCTTTCGCCTCAGGTAGTTGTTCAATAATAGAATATGCGAGGTAGGCACGATTGTTTTTAATTAGATTTTCTGTTTCAAACTTTTCCAAGAAATCCTCTAATATCTTAACACCTTCTTGTATGGACTTAATTTTATCTTCATTTTTGGTACCGGAGAGTACACGTTTTGAACTGCCAATTAAACCTCTGATTGCCAGTTTTTGATAATCTGGATCACGACCTTCGAGTATTCTGAAAGAGAAGAAAAAAAAAAAGCATTTTTACTCTTGAATTTGAAAAAATTTTATCTTAGTATAATGCTATAAACAAAGAAAGAGGTTAGGGCCTACATGGGGCCTATTGTCTGGCCTTACGCATTGGCGTTACACAAGTCAACTTTGATTTATTGTGCTCTGAGGTGGTGGATCGCCGCCAGCAAAATCACTTACGGGAAACCATTGGAGCGAACACAATGGCTCGGTGAATTTGCATAACAGTTATGTCAAGAACCAATCCAACGTCTGCATTGTAAATGTCAACTATAAGATTAGCAGTATTGAGTGAATTTTCCACAAGAACCTTCGGGCATAGTTCGATAACCAGGGGACTGGTGGACAAAATAGACCACAAGCCCACCTGCTTTATCAGGGAAAGAAAATTCCAAGTCACATTTTGCAGAGGAATATTATGCAGATGCCGCAGGAGCATACGAACCACCAGCGGAATTTGCATCATCTACATGGAGAGATCAAAAATGGAAGACGGGGAGAGCGCCAAAACATATTGCGCGGACCCTCCAAGTTACTGTTCTCGCGGTTAGAAAAGCTGCTGAGATATTTAACAAGGTAGAAATCCACATAAAAATATCAATATATATGTGCGTCGATAGACAAGCGGCAATTAAAGCAATTACCTCACATTATATTGCATCAGAGAATGCCGTTAGAAGCAGGGAGGCGATAGATGTGGCGGCTTCAGAAAGCGGTTGCATATAAGATAAGTTCCAGGTCACAAGGGCATACTGGAAAACGTGAAAATGTGCAGGAAATACGCAAGTCGCTGAAAACGATATACAACGAATTTACGTACAGATCAGGTTAAGACAAGCAGGATCGCCAAGATCATATGCAAGAGCATCAGCTTTTTTTCTCATGCGGTCTTGAAAGGAAGAAAGGCTTAATGATACAACTTACTAATATCAGACGCGACCCGAATGAGCTTCAGTAACGATGATACTTGGCGGAAGTGCTCGGAAAAAAGCACGACTGAGACACTGGAATATGTCATCAGCTTCTGTCCGGCCTGATCTATAACTCGTTGTAGATATCTAAGGGCTTCACAGTTCAAAGGACTAGATGAAGTACCAAAGTTAAATACAAAACTTAGCGAAGCATTGACGGCCTATATGATGACTACTTTAGCTCGAACAGCATTACAAAGGACCAGCATCTCTAAGTAGCCAGCCAATATAATCTAACCTAAGCTAATGTTATGGAATAAGTTAAATAATAATAAATTAGAGGGTCTATTAAATAGCCAACTAAAAGTGAAAGAAATATAATAAATTTTGATTTAAAATTATTTAAAAAAAACACCACTATTTTATTTACTTATTTTCTGTGATTTTATAGCAATTTTATATATTAAAAAAAATATTTCCTTTCCGTATTGTCCTAGGGCGCTTTATAGTACTCCCAGCTAAATTAAATATCAATATCATATTGTAAATATACAGGTTTCTTTCTAGGTACAATATAGCAAGCGGAAGAAATTTTCAAAAGACAATTTTTTGTGTGTATTTTTAGACTACTCTAATGAACATATATTTACCTATTTCATTCTTATTATAATCCCTTTATTATTCGATTGAGTTGCATTTGTATTAACACCTAATTGCTAAAAGGTAGATTGTAATCCGATTTGTCATTACTATATATATTATATATGTATATACATATGTACCTATATCATGTAGACGAAATTTTTAGCTTCCCACGTGCTTATCGGCACATATGCTAATTCGCAAAACTTACTAAATAAACGACCTTCGCTGCTAAATGAATATTATTTATGAAAATACATACACTCGTACATATATGTATAGGTATAAAACACTACATAATAATATAATATAATATAATATAATATACGGTTCAGAATTGTTTTTAGCTCTACGAACGCATTGGATTCGGCAGATGACTCTTAATGATAAATATGCATATAGGCGACATGTCTACATGCCATGTACATACATACATATGTAGAAAGTTATGTACGTCGGCTATGGTAAAATAATGATGTTAAAAAAAAAACTATTGGTCGTGTGAATAGTTCTTAGTCGCTAAATGATATGTATATTAGCATTCCAAAATAAACTATGCAATCATAATAAGCATACATACTAAGTACAATATGTAACCACAAAAGTATGTGCTTAATGAGGGAGCGGTATATAAGTAAATTTTATGTAGCTATGACCAATTTATATATTTAATAGCAATATATTTAGGGATTGTTCAAAAATCACATAGTCATATTTTGAGAACTGCCTTTTTTCATATGATCATATCCCTCTCGTCATGTAGCCCTATGTGGCCTCTTCTGATTCTTGTTTTATCTGAATAAAACTTCTTAACTTTGCTCTCACTGTCTCCCCCTGGTTACGTGGCTATATATGTATATATTTGGGGCTTTATAACAGCCCAAGCGATTTTCGGAACTTTTATTTCATGTCATACATTCGGAGGGGTTGACATTCCCTGCCGAGGGGCGACCACTATTGGAAAAATTAATTTTCTACAATTTTGGATATTGGTCGAATCAGGACTCGAACCTTGGGCATCCATTACATGGTACGCACTTAAACTAACACCCTTTTTGGCTTATGAATGCTCGCTTAGGAAACATACATGGTGTGTCCCAAAAATAACCGAACTTTTTGGATATAAAACAGTAAAATACACATTATATTAATTTTGAAAGTTATTATTTATTCAAAATAGGTTCCATTTGACTCAACACAACGTTTGGAACGATCAACCAGCGCATGCATAGATTTTTTTATAGAAATGTTCTTCAGTACCTCGGTTACGGCTGCTTCATTTTATTCAATTTTTTTTTAGTTTTTTAAACTTCAATTTCAATTTTTTTTTTCAAGTTTGACACAAAATCTTATATTTGCTCTTTGTCCCATTTTTTTTTTTTTGAACCATTAGCACACTTTTGGTTTTATTGAAATGGCTGTCACTTTTACATCTGTCATCCGACTTACATGAAGTTAGGTGCGTTTGAAAGAGGATGAATGTATCTTTTTAATGTTGCAAATTTTCAATACATGGCGCTGTATGTTTATGATTTAAATATAAAGTTCGGTTATTTTTGGAACACATCGTGTACATATATAGTTCAATTCATTACGTGGTTTTCATTTGCCTTCCGCAATTGTCATTGCTTTTAATAGAACAGCGGATAAGCGCTGTTCGAAAAGCAATTAGTAATTAGCTCGGTAGGATTTCTTGCTTAGCTGATAAAAAAACACTCAAATTCAACTATTACAATAACATTAATTAGTGTATATTTGTGCATATGTATATTTATTTATTTTTTATTTATTTATTTAAAAGAGAAACAATTATTAATAATTATTCCACTTACAAACTAAAGCACTGGCTGCCAGGGCCTTCGGCTTATATGTATATTTAAAAGAAGTAATTATCTATATATCGAATGTTTGTTTTGGCGCTTGGTAATAGTGTACGACATGGCGTGTACGTAACTTTTTTTTACGCACACCTCCAGGAAATATGTAGTGACTTCGAAGGGTTATTTACTGTTTTCCCCAAATCATTACAATGAATAAAGATTTTGTGGGTTAAGATTGTGGACATTTCCAAACTCATAATCCATAATTGGCGATTTTCGGCCAAGCTATTTCTCCGATTTGTGGTGTAAGTTTTGAAGTTCTCCTAACAAATGGAGGGACCTACAGTTTATTCTAAGCCTTTTGGATGTTGGTCGTACCAGGACTCAAACCCTGGGATTTGGAATGGTGATACGCAATGCTAACCACTATTGGAAACTCTTGCCATTATTATTATTCACTGACATTAAAATATATAAATTCACTTTAAAAAACTAGAAATTTCTATTTAATACAGATTTATAAAAATAATCTCTGCAGGGAGAAGGTAGACAAGAGTGTAAACATTCTAGTTAAATACCAGTATTTAACAGATGAAATCATACCAGTTGGTTATTTGTATATTGCAACTGTTCACCAGTACCGGGAGTAATAATAATTTCCACCACCGTTACGCTCTGTTGAAGTGCCCAAAATCAAGTTCACGTCTCGATAGCCGAGTGGTTAAAAGTTATCGCTGTCGTGCGTTAGGTTCACGGTTCGAGTCTTGCCGCAGACAAATAAATTTTTTTTTTTTTTTTTGGTGAAGTAGAAATTTTCACCACCACGCTAATCGTATGGTCTTGTTATTTTTAGTAAGCCCCGACTCAGTTTCATTGCCTTATAAGCTTTGCGCACTTCAACCGCAGAACTCGTTACCGTCTGCTTCATAACGATAGCCTAGTGGTTAGAGGTTATCACTGTAGAGATTCGAATTTCGCTACAGGCAAACTTATATTTTTGTTTTTTGTTTCTCTGTGAAATATAAATTCAACATGCCTAAATGAACTAGTATTTAACTAGTATAAATCTGATGTTTCAGTTCGTAGAATATCGATGTGTTAAAAATACCAGTTGTTTAAATAGCAAATACGAGATGGAGGATGAACTAATCAGTGCAAAAAGGAAACTTGTTGGATTCTAGTAAACAACTAGCATTTTTTCCTGCAAGGATGTTGAAAGGTAGTATATATATTGTTGTCATTATAATTATACACTGTGTGAAATTCATAAACGTGCCTTACTTTCCAACATATACAGTGGTAGACATTCGTATAAACTCATATTGAAATTTTTCGAAAAAAACATATTTAAAGCACATTATTTCGTAAAACAGATTTGATATGTCAATTACTGTAATGCTACATGGTACATCAATGATTGTTTATTACTGATAATTTCGATCATGCCTAAATGATCTTATTTGACCCAAGAAGAACGTGTGTCAGTTAAATTATTAACGTTAAATGGACGAAATTGAAGAGCAAGCCACGTTTAACAGCACAGCACAAGCAAGGAGTGGCAGAAAATTTTTTTTTGGGCGAGAAAAAATTAAATTTAGACGGGCCAGATTGCTACTGTTGGGACGCTAATAAAAAAAAAATGTGGTGCGATCGAAGCGAAATTTCGGAGGTGAGAAGCATTTTACTACGATTCCAACCATCACTTGCCGCATGAACTCCACAGCATACACATACCTACTCCAACAAAACCTCATACCATTTGTAAAGCAAGGGAAAGAAATCGAATACGTATTTTAACTGAACAATGTCTTGATGCATGCTTCTGGGCAAACAAAGGCATAGTCGGAGAGTCACGAAGCGCCTTTACTTGATTCACCGGATTGTAACCCCATAGAAAATCTGTGGGGCGTAATGGCAGGGAAAGTTTACAGTAATGGGCGTCAATACAGAAGCGTCAATGAGCCAAAAACATCTATTCAGCAACGTTGGCTTGATTTGAGCAGAGATTTGCTCAAAAATCTTGTTGAGTCTATGCAAAATCGCATTTTTATTATTATTGAAAACCGCGGTGGCTACCAAGTACTAAGATTTAGTTTAAGTTTGGAATTTTATTTTATTTTTGATACGAAGTGAAGTGCGCTTACAGGAATATCTACTTAAAAATGCCGATTTCTTACTAAGTTTTAACTAAATACTGTTGAATTAATGAAACTTTAAGTTAAAAATATAAAAAATAATAAAATGAATAAATTCTCATCTTTAGATGCAACAATTAAAGCTTTTATTTGTTAAAAACTCAACAAATATGTGTGCGACTAAACGAATGTTTACCACTGTATATGGTATGTACATATATAAATAGATAAGTATTGCTTAGAAATCATTAATTTACTTCAAAACATACTCATTCTCATGAATTAATGCGCATGTACGTGCTTACGAATGTATGGGGTGCCTAACCCAATGAGAAAAAAATGGTCAAATGTTTGTTTGAAAGTTTCGTGGTTTAGAATAACTTCAGAAGCAAAAAAGAAGCTTTCAATTTCATTTGTCAATATATTTTTGATATTTAAATTAGTTAATAAATCAAAGACAGAAGTTCTGGGGGGAAAAAGTGCAAATTTTTCTATAGTTTAAGCGTTCTATGTCTTTAATTTTTAAACAAAGAACTAAAAACTAAAAAAGAAATTAAATTACATCGTGCCGACACATGATCTTATTTTGGGCCCCTTCATGTGGCCCAACGACAGTTTGGCGATAACAAAATAAATGTCATTTGTCATTTCCAATTGAATTTTTTCACTCAAAAATATTCTTTTACTGATATACCAAGCTCAAAAAGATAACATAACAGCTGGATTTATTTGAAAGTTAAATTGTAGGAGTATATATATATATGGTAATATAAAGTGATTTTCGGCCGAGCTCCTCCTCCAATTTGTGGTTTTACGTCTTGATGTTTTACCAACAAATGGAGGGACCTACAGTTTATACTAAGCCGCCTCCGAACGGCTGACGGTTTTTTTGAGGTGCTTTATTTCATGTCAGAAATACACTCGGACATTCACTGTCGAGGGGCGACCGGAATTAGAAAATTTAGCTTAATTTTTTATTTAAATTAATTTTCTATAACCTGTTTGGATATTAGTACGACATATCGCTGAAGCGATTTTCGGCCGTGATACTCCTCCAATTTGTGGTTTGTGTCTTGATGTTTTTCCAACAAAAGGAAAAATATGCAGTTTACCATATAATAATCTGCCCTTGAGCTTTTATTTTGTGATTACTTTTTTATAATTTTTGATGTTGAACGGACCATGGCTTTAACCCTGAATTCGGAATGGCAGTATGCAATGCTAACCACTCGGCTATCGCGCTTGCCTATCAATAGTCAATAGTTATCGTTAAAAACTACGGCAATACCGAAACTTTTGCCAAGACGTCGCTGTTTTGCATCAACGCCGCCAACCAAGAGGATTTCGAATTTTTCAATTAAGAAAATTTCCTATAGGGAACGTTTACACGATGATTGTATTTATTTTGATGATCTCAGTGAGAGAGAGAAACAACACGGCGATGTCAACATCGTGTTTTAGTAAGCTTAGGTACGTATGTTTATGTACATAAATACACATAATCTATTAATATACAAACAATAAAATATCGTATACATACGAGTATGTATGTATGTTCATACATGTACACATGCTCTTGTAGTTTACTTCATAAAAAGCGTCATTAAATCGAAATTAACGATTTGAATCAATAATTAATATACATACATACATTGCATTTGCAATTAAACACTTTAAATTACCTCAAAGTGGCTTCCGCCGCTTCTTTATCCTTAAATCCTAGGCCAGGTACTGTTTCGACTTTGTCTTCTTTATCGGTTTTGGCATTCTTATTGGCAGCACCACCGCCATTCTCCTCCAGCCACTTCTCGAAAACTCCGATTGCTGCATTGATATTTTTAAGCTTCTCCTCAGACTTCGTCACTGTTGGGTTATTTGGAGTTGGGAAGATGAGTAAAGTAATTTTAATAATTAAATTATAAACAGAAAACAACAACAAGCAATCATATTTTACAATTAAAGGATTCATGTAAATATACGTACTCGTATGTACATATGTATGACAAAAATAAAGGTTAAATTGGGAAATGTAAACACACTACCTATGCTTATTCATACATACATATGTATCTAAAGAAGTACATAAATATGTGCGCGCATATTTACGCCTTAGAAGTAATTTATTGTACTCACTGGTAAGGACACGTTTGGCGCGTCCTAGTAGTCCTCGTACTGTTAATTTCCTGTATTGCATATCATGACTTTCTAACAACTGTAAAGTCTCCTCCGCCTTCTCCTTGTCCTTGAAGCCGAATTTTGACTCACCGTTCGCTGCCTCGGACATTTTTGTGCAATGTTTTATTTAAATATACTAACGGATATGTATCGGTTTGTATGTAATAATTCAAATTATTCACCAAAAATATTTTCTATTTATTTTTTATATATTTTATAAACTTTATAACAACACAACCGTTCCACACGATACGCAATGCACAACTAATAACAAGCGAATGTCTAACGCATTTGTAGAACCTGAAAATATTTGAAACTGTCGAATATTTTTTCGCTTCTGCTATGTAAGCTTTTGTATAAAAAGGGACCAAAAACGAGGTGGTGGTGGTGGCAGCGGGGTGATGGTAAGGTAGCTATTCGGAAATGTGTATGCATAGCGCTCACATCATCCAGTTCGGGCGACAAAATATTCAGTATAGTATTTTATAATTTTTTTCTTAGTTATACATATACAAATGTACATATACTCGTATGTATGTATGTAAGTATAAATATAAATGAATATTAAGTATTTCAAAGAGAGTCATAAGAAGAAGCCGGTTCTTTTAACAAATTATTGTTACAGTCACATGAACATACATACATATGTATATTACCTACTGTACAAAAGAATAAAGAAATATACTCGTATTTTCAAGAGCTCAGTGGGGCAATTGAGTGCACTGAAGGTAAAAAAAAAGAAAACATTAGATAAGCGCGGCAATATAAACATGATGTCATATGGCACAAAGAGGCAAAACGAGTAAATTTTTATGTACATACATAAACCTTTGCAAAGAATTGGAAGAATCAAAACAGAAAGCTAATAATGAGCTACATACGAATACATAGATACAGACATACATATATACATATATTCATTCAAGTATACAATTGTAGATTTGTGCAAATGTAAGTATGTAAATATATAAATGAATACGCGTATGTACCAATAAATTAAAAAAGTGCGTACTAGGGTTGTCTTTTCTAGACTTCCATGAGCGACTCCCGTATAGAGACTATAACTGAACATGTAGTAGGTACATGAATGTCACAGCGTTGATCGAGCCTTCCGTTTCACAACCTCAATTACCGTAATACAACAAAATGGAGACGCCTGGAGTTTATTCAGAACCGCCTCCGAAAGGCTGATGGATTTTTATGAGGAGCGTTTGTTCCATGACAGATATACATTCGGAGGTCTTGACATTCCCTGCCGAGGTACAACCGCATTATATTATTAATTCAATACCTTTGGATTAGCTCCAGATCGCATATATACAAAAAATTAGCCACATTCTGAAAATTATTTTTTCTCTCCCTTGGATAAAAACAATTTATATATGCTGCATAATTCAATGAAATTGCTCACCTCGCATCGTTGCGATCGACAAAACACGTGCGGGGTGGGATAGATACCGAGAACTGAAGAGGGAAGTAAAACGCGTCTGCAGAAAAAAAGAAAGAAGCCGATATGCGTGAGTATGAAGAGCTTGAGAAGCTGGCCGACAAGAGTAATGCTTGAAAAATTCTATGAAAAGATACGACGGTTTACAGAAGGTTTCAAGACCGGAACAGACCCTTGTAGAACACAGAGGGGTGATTTAGTGACGGATGGCCAGAGTATACAGAATTTATGGAGGGAGCACTTCTCCACCCTGCTGAATGGTAATGAAAATGAAACAGTCGGAGAAGGTGAACTCGAAACTCCAATTGATGACGATGGAAAAGTTGTTCCATTACCCAACTATGAAGAAGTCCGAATAGCAATCGCCCGCTTAAAAAACAACAACGCGGCAAGGATCGATGGATTACCGGCCGAGCTATTCAAATACGGCGGTGAAGAACTGATCAGGTGCAAGCTTCAGCTTCTTTGCAAAATATGGTCGGATGAAAGCATGCCCGACGATTGGAACCTAAGTGTGCTCTGCCCAATCCACAAAAAAAGCGATCCCACAGTCTGCGTCAACTACCGTGGAATAAGCCTTCTTAACACCGCATATAAGGTCCAATCAGGCGTATTGTGTGAAAGACTAAAGCCCACCGTCAGCAAACTGATTGAACCTTATCAGTGTGGCTTTAGACCTGGTAAGTCAACCATTGGCCAGATATTCACCATGCGTGTGTTCTGCTCTCTCCAAACTGTATAAGTCTGGTAGTGGTCGAAATATCTCCTGACATCAAACAAACAGTCATTGCATTCGCCACTCGGCTCTCACGTCATTATTAACAATCATAACTTTGAATTCGTTGATAACTTCGTCTATCTGGGAACCAGCATTAACACTAATATTAACGTCAGCCTTGAAATCCAACGCCGAAACGCAGAATCACTCTTGCCAACAGGTGCTACTTTGGACTGAGTAGGCAATTGAAAAGTAAAGTACTCTCTCGACAAACGAAAACCAAACTCTACAAGTCGCTTATCGTTCCCATCCTGCTATATGCTCCAAGGTATTGGTAGTTCTGGTAGATGCATGGCGAAGTACATTTAAGTAAAGTTATTAAGGCAACAAAATGAGTGTCCTTCTGGGCCAAAGTGATGTCGATGCCACTCCAACCTAACCTTACATGATGCTTCCAATTCATGAAAGATGCCAATCGCACAAAAATTTAATTTATCGGTTATGCCTGAAAAGTTTCCGTCAAAATTCAAATAAAAAAGTTAAATATACAGTGAAATTAAGTTGATTACATATTTTATTGTTATGCGGAGAAATACGATCGTACATATGTATATATGTATTTATAGTAACTTTATGATTAACGATTAAGCACGTCTGCATATCTGTATAACGCATATATTTGTTAATATGTATACAATGTTTTTATATATTAATATGTAATAATGAAAGATACAAAACTTGTCCAGTGCTTGTCAAATTTAAACTCTTTATAGCTAACCACCATTATAATTCTAGATATCTAAAAATTAGATATCAATGTGCATATGCAGCATAAAATTGTATTATTTGAGTCATTGTGATTTTTGAAAAAAAAAAAACGTAACATCTTCTGTTTGGTGCTATTTGCCTGTATGCAATATTATTACGTCTTTTTAAAAGAAAAATTGAATAATAATTTCTGAGATACTATGCATTAAGTACCGTCGTTCAACATTTAAATTTAAATTAAAAAAAAAACTGTAGTCATTAAATCATTAAATCAATTATCCTGCGAGCTAAGGTCATAAAATATAGTAGATTCAAAAATAATGTTTCCCTCGCATGTTAAAAAAGCATATAAAGAAGCAAATATGTATTTAGTAGCAGCTACGATGAATCTGTAGTGCATCGTCCATCATAAAATTACGTAAATGACATAATGCTGTCACAGCATCCTCTGTGTTACCACCGGCATATTTGCCCAACCAATTGGAAGGTAAAGTGAGGCCCGGCCTGACAGTCACGTCTGCCGGTGTTACCTTCTTCAATCCAGTTTTCCAGGTGGGCTTCTGCGATGGACCTGAAGTGTTTTGCAAACTTTCGATATATTTAATGTACGCCTCGGAGTGAAGTACGCGTTGAGGCCTTGGTGGTACTGTTACAAACATTGGCTCAGGTGGTGGTCCCAGAGCTGGCAATGGATGCTGTGATGTAGCACCATTCTCGCCATTATTACCGTTACCACCTCGAGGCGACATACCTGATTGTGGAGCTTGATGGGACTGTACATTTATTTGCATGCCTTGCGAAGGTTTTTGATTTTTTCTGTGTACGAAATTCTTACTGCGTTCATTTGGTAGAATAACTTTTCCACCCTTGTTTAAGTGTACCTCTCTGACATGCTTAATGAGACGCAACAATGTTGGAAATGCTTGCATATTTTTCTTCATACGAATACAACCGCGCCATAAGCAAGTGAATTCGGTATCGTTGCCTTGCATAGCGGTACGTTGAACATGGCCAATGCTATCTTGTATGCAATGCTCCATACAGTCTACACTGTCCTCGAATTGATAGTCGCATTTATCCCATAGACATTCAAATATATGACCGTTTCCTTGCTCACTTGGGCCTGGACTACCACTCGCCCCACCCCCAGCAAAATTTAAGCTTTCATCTATTTCCCGACGTGCGGCTGACTCCTCGTTTAGTCGTGATGCGCGGTCTTCCCAACTCTGCTTTACACTAGCCGGCAAATTCTTCCATTCAGTACCGACCATACGTGAAATATCGCCAAACGAGGCTTCGGGATTACTTTGACTAATACCTGTAAACAATTATATGGTCGGAAAACAAAACTTTTAGCATGATTAATATTTATTTTATAAATTTGCATTGTAAACTCACCTTTGCGCACCTCACTCGAATAAAGAATATAACCAGTAAGACTCTTTTTAGAAGTTTTGTTTTTTACTTTCGACGATATGGGTGTAGAAGACACCGAAGGTGCTGGCGACGATATTGCAGCTATATCTGAGTTCACTGAAGGGGGATTACCATCTAATGAATCTTCAAGTAAACACAAGTTTTCTTGACCCTCAGTGCCCTTGATCTCCTTAATAGGCTTAATAGGTGTTTTAAAATGAAAAATCTCATCCTGTGTTACCTCACAACTGTATTGAAATTTACGTAAGCCACCGGTCGTATTAAGTTTACGTAGAGATTTCCTCAATTCATCATAAATTGACTCACAAATGTAGACATCACTCTCTGGTATTTCCGTCGGTCGACAACTAATATATTCATTACATTCCAATACTGCACAGCGTCCAACAATGGCTATAAGTGGACTAATGTCCTCAACGGTTGATAGTAAAAGTTCTTGTCGATAGAATTGCTTGTTTGATGGAGATACTATCTCGCTTGGTGTTAAGAGCCAAGGGCCTTTAAAATATGATTTGTTTGAGTTTTCCCATATTTGATGAATTTGCGCAATGGACTGTTTTCCACTTTGTGTAGCTACATATACAAAGTCGCCAACTTTAACTGCACCACTGCAAATAGTGTTATATTGCTGATAATACACACTGTTAGGCTCAACATTTGTCGGTGGAGCATCGCACACTACATTAGCTTTTTCCTTCTCTACCAATGTCTCCTGCAATTTAAGCTCTTCCAATTCACCTTTGTGCTTTTCAATGCGTTCTTTAAAAACGGACATGACCCTACGCAACTCCAAGGGTTCCTCCCGGGGTATAAAACGTACAGGATCGTTTACACGTACGAAGGGCCATATCTTGAATTTTTTGAAGCAACGTGCTCGGCTATTATACTTTGATTCGCAAACGAAAACATCTTTATCAGCAAAACCTTCTGGACGCATTTTTATATAATCTTTAATATGCATTATGTAGCACTTCCCAAGCACTTTATCCATTGGTATTGTTTGAGAAACACTACTCTTGAAAACTTCCATTTCAAGAAACTTACGTGTAGCCACATGGTACGTTTCATGTGGACGTAAGAATACGGAGCCGTGCATCCACTTTACATTATCTGTTGTAGTCCAAAGACGTTCAATATACGCAATACTGGGTATTTTGTTTTCGGGTAGCTGAAAGTATACAAAATCTCCTGGAGAAAATACCTTATGATTAATAGTCATACTTTCTCCTTGCATCGCAGCGGTATCTAAATCGTCTTTATCCTCTTGGTCCTGATCTTCTTGCGCAAGTTTTTGTTGGCGCATCGCCTCTACTTCGGCTAATAAGTTTTCCACAGTGTAGAGAAGAGCCGGAGAGCTAAATGTATCTCTGCACAACTCATCTCTTTTCCTAATAAAGAACGTTTGTAGTTCAATTGAATCCTGGAAAACGTCTGAATCTGTACGAGATAAGCGACGTGCCCGTTCAAGGCATGAAAACACATCTTCTTGAAACACGTCTAATCGCTTATATGCAAGCTTATCTAAACGCCGTTTTATTAAGTCTAAGGAAATTCCTCGAATTTTACTCAATTTACCGCTGCCATCAGGAAGCTCATCATACTCAGGCACTTCAGCCAAAGAGTCTGAATAACATCTACCTGCTTCGTCTTGATGATTGTATAGCTGCGTAAACAAACTGAGAAATAATTCTTGTACAGCAAGTGCTATATCTGGTGTTGAAGATTGCTCACTTCTCAAACTCTGTTTTAATTGCAAAGTCAGTTGTTGCAGCACAAGCGCATCCTTGTATATCTGCGAATCTGGTTCATTATATTTACAAGCATTCTCAAGCATTAAGAGGAAGTCTGCACCTAACTCATCTACGCTCTCATAGCTACCTTGCTTCAATTTCTGTGCTATACGCTCCATATCAATCGGTTCTTTTATAATATCATAATAATCTGGGTACTCACTTTTCGATGGTAATTTCGTGAATATTAATGATAATTGTCGTTTGCCTTTTGGCTCTTGATATTCTCGTATTGTCTCATAAAATTGCCACATTTTATCAACGACTGCAGTTTTCCTGCGACCACTTGGTTTGGTCAATTTTTGCAATGGTTTCTTAATATCAGCTAGACCAGGGAATTCTTTTAGTTTTTCATTTAATGCTTTTTCCAAATTATTGGCATCTTCATATATAGTAGAGCCTTCCTCATTATACTGTCTACAATTAGAAAACATTAGACGGTAATCTGATACTACATCTTCCACCGTGGCATATTTATCACAGCGGATATTATGATCAATCGTATTCATATCAATTGGATTTTGTATTATGTCATAGTAGTCGGGATAAATTTTTCTTGGAGGTTTCTCCATGAACAATTCAATTGGTCTGCGATTACTTATAGTAAAATCAACCAAATATTTTTGAATACTCAATATTTTCTTTTTTATAGCTGCATTTATTGGAATCCTACTAGATTTGGGTGAATTGCTTGTGGGCGCATTAGATACGCTCGTACTATTGGAATTAATACGTGGACGTCCTTTCTTCTTTTCTCGTGGCGCACCACTACTATTTATTGTATCCTCCAAATCTCCATCAATATCGCCGTCGTCCTCCATATCGCTAGTTTCCGGTTCTAAGGACTCTTCTACTAATTTCATATTCATTATTTTTAACATCTTTACAGCGTCCTTGTGTGTACGATGTGACGGTGGAAATGCCTTTTTTGCATTATCTAACATTAAGCAAAGGTCAGCTGTAAGATCACTTATATTGGCATAGTCCCCTTTTTTTAGTTTAGTATTTATTTGAGACATTGAGATTGGTCGTTTAATAAGTTCGAAGTACTCAGGGTGAAAACGGCGAACTGGCAATTTCCATAAAGATGTACCCAAAGGAGGCCCGGTTGCGCCAGGGTGCTCAGACGATCCAGGGGCATTATATAAGTGATCAAAAAGTGCCCACATTGGCCCTTCACCTTTTTTGCTTGTTTCTTCATCATCGGAACTATCAACGTCTTCTTTCATAGCTGAGAAGAAAAAAATTTTCTACATTGTATATTTTAAGATTCATTTTATCTTAGACATGGAACTTACCAGATATTGCTGCGCTTGAGAGATTTTTTATACGACGTGACGGTTTTACCTTGCCACTCTCAATATCTATACGCCTTTGCGTAAATAAACGCTTAAGGGTTTTTGCGTCTTTATATATTTGGGAACCCGGCTCGTTGAATTGGCAAGCATTTTTGGTCATCTGTAACAGATCCCTTTCCATTTCAACTAAGCTCGAATAGGCATTCATTTGAATTTTAGTTGCAATTAATCTTAAATCTATTGGATGCTCAATAACGTCGTAGTAATCGGGATACATTTTTTTGGAAGGCAGTAGAAGAAACATGCGGTGAAGCGGTCGATCGTTCATGCTCGAGTCCACTGTGGTCATTACTGCAGCAAAAAGTTCTTCGTAAGGATTAAAATCATCGTCAATTCGTATGCTGTCGCCTTCTAGCTCAGTAGAACCGTTGTTACTAGTCGATCCAGTCAACCGCCTGGGATTGCGACATAGACGTTTTGCCTTCGGTTCATCTTCTACTATACCATTAGAATCTAAGATTCTATGTTTATTGGCCAGTATATGTTGCCAAAGTGCATTAGCATCCTGATGCTCCACTGTGTCCGGCTTGTAGAATGCTTTAGCATTCTTGACAAGGAGCTCAAAATCTTGCATCAAATCATCGACATCATCATAAGAATCTGTTTTAAGTTTTTGTTGAATTTTTAGTAAATCAATAGGATTGGCAACTATGTCATAATATGAAGGTTCCTGTCGTCTTTTCGGCGCACGGATAAATGTATCGCACAATGTAGCGCCATCTTCTTTTTTAATGCTTCGTATTGAATCGTACAACTGCTGGCACAATTCACTTGGGTCAGGCCGGCGTTTCTTACGCACAGATGTTTGTAAAACCGGAGATTGTTCTGGTGTAGAATCGTCCATTTGCAAAGGATCTTCATCTTGCTTGCTAGAAATAGAGCTAGCTCGTCTTTTACGACTCATCATTTTTTAAATAAATTAAATAGAACACAAAAACACACCAAACAATATGTAGTACACAAGAAAATTTATAAACGCTTTTTCTGCATTCAGCACGCTGTCAAATAATAATAGTGTTGCCAGAGGAAAATAACATATATGAATAAGAAGTGGCATGACGATCTCGTAAATTGGCCAAAGAATTGAATTCATATACGTTCTTTGCCCAGGGGTTCGCGTCCTCTTCACAACATTCGTAGTTAGGAGGGGTGAGAACGTTAATACGTAAACATTTACGTTTTCTGGGAGGGGCGATATATTGAAGTGAAACCAAATATTCGCTTAAATAGTATTAAAATAAAGTTAACGTACAGTTGTATGAGATATAGTATAAATTGGACGAAACGGTGAAAAATGTCAGCAACTGAAAGTTTGTTAAAATATCTACAGACAATTGTAAAAAATTAAAAGTCACATTAACAATTCATTACGTTGTTTCTTATTTAATTGTAACGTTTGAAGCTCTGGCAGCTCTACCGTTAACTCTCCAATATTTTGACAACTATTTATTTACAAATTACACAAGGGAAACAAAACTAAAATGCACTTCATCAATTGTGAATGCAATAATAAATGCAGAGAAATACAATAAAACAAACAACCCGAAAACATTTATTTGTAATACAACGCCACCAGACATGAGCCAACGGCAAATACCCATCGCGGCACTGAAAATGTATATATACTAACGCACAACTTGGAAGCTGCACAGTACCCAAACATGCATGCGTATGTTTGAAAATAATTCACAAATTCTAGTTTTTCATCTTTGGCTTTGATCGTAGAAGAAAATTTCTGAGCAGAGTTCATAAAGCCAAGTTGTGTGGAAAAGGTGAGCTTGGCTGAAATGAGAGTAGACAAGAAAACGACTATGTCTGGCTAGCATTTGCATTTGTGCAGTGGAGTGAGCGAGTGTCGTATTAAAAACGCCCAGTTTAAAGCAGTCTACTTATTGAAAAGTGAAAGATTAAAAATAAGTTATTTGTAATGCAATAGTGGAAGTTGCAGTTCCTACATAATTAGAACCTAGAATTGTTCACAAGTTGGAAGGCGAAATACATTGCAAACTGGCAAAAAAAAATTATAAAAATTGTTTGGCAGGTTCCTACTGAAAGCTGGATTTTTTTATTAAGATAAACTAAAAATTTATGATCCGTAATAATGTCTATGAACAATTTATCAATTGATGGTGAATTCCGTTACATCATACAGTGGTTTAACGAGTGGAGTGAGTTGCAACGTGATGACTTTGTACCGGTGTTGGTGGAATACCTGCAGCAGAGTGAATCAGGCGAAATCTATATGAATGGAATCGTTAATTCTGTGGCTGAAGTTGGCATACAAGATAAACCGATGAGTTTATTCCAATGTAGGGTAAGACATTATATCTAACTATGTAAATTATAATAGAAAGTATAACGAAACAATGCATTATCTAGCGTAATCCTTATTTTCTTTCAATTAATGCGCTTTAAAATATTTTTTGGTATTGAAACGAATTAAATAACGAAGCGTATTGGTAAACTGATTTTAATACTGCTGGAGCTCTAAATTGCTCACGCATTCGTTGCGACGTAATGAGCATGTAAATTATTACACTTTGTTCTTTCCTTATACATATGTATAAAAACCTAATAAGTTGTTTTTTTTTTTATTTGTAGATAAAACTATTCCGCGAATGGAACAAAAAATGGCCATCAGACCTAAAGCATAAGCTACGTGAAAAAGTTTCCGAAATAGATTCAAAAGTAGGCGAAAAGATCACTAATGAAATTAAGTCTAACGGTGGCGAACTTATAAATGGTACAACAAATGGTTATAACGGCGAAGAAGCTGCCTTGGAAACACCTATTGAATCTAATGACAACAATGCAGAGCATATATCTGCTGGTACAGCCGATGAGCGTAATGAGGCTGTAGAAGCGTCAATACATTTGGATAGTCAAATTGTAGCAGCTTTGAATAATGAAACACCAGTCGATGACAATACAACACATGAAAGCGTAGACAATGAGACCGCCGACACGACTACAATTTCCACAGCGACCATAGCTACTGATATTGTAAATTCTCCTATTGCTACGCAACTACAATTGGAACCAGATGAGCAAGTTCATTTGCCAACGCAAAATGCATTAGAAGAAAATGTAATAGTCCCTGATAGTATTGCAACAACTACTGCCACTGTCGCATAGAAACTATATTATATTACGGTTCATCTTAAAAAGCAGAAAAAAACTTCTTTGCAAGGCAGCTATCTACTTGCTTTATCAAAGCCACATAATGAAACAGGAACAATATCAAACAGAATTAATTACCTACATACATTCGTAAGCATCTCAAAAGACTACCATAAATGGCCTAATTGGCTTTGATTACTCTTTAACAGTGTATTCAAACACCGTTAGAGAGAAAAGTAAAATAATATATACATACATATATAAATGAGGCACAAGTATAATGCATTTACAAGCAGTTTGCAATTAAATATACATATATGAATGTATGCATTGGAAAAAAACGATTGATGTTTATTTGTATAATCAAAATATTTTTATATATTAGAGTACTCAATACTTCATTGCATTCCCAGCTTGAATTTGTGTTTAGAGCGTTTAATGAATTAAAATTTTTTATTGAAGAAATTATTTTATTATATCATTCCATTTGCATTATGTTAAAAACATACCATTTCCATCCTTAATCATAGACTTAAGCATCTAATATACTTATGTAGACTTTTTCATGAATGAAACAAATACATACATACATAAATTCAAAATCAATTGTTTGTAGAATTTTTCTTAATTGAAATGGATTTTGCTTGACTCACACAAACTTTTTACCTTTCCAAAAAAAAAAAGTTTGCCGTACTGCTCTTTCTATACAAAGCGCTTGCAAGTATCCGTTTGAACTGGCGATTGACGTTTTTGTTACTAATAATCAAAAACTATCGACATATCATTGCGGAATATAAACATTCATATACAGCACATTTCATATATGGTAAATCTACTTATGTAAACACAATGTATTTATATTTCATATTCAAATTAAAAAATCCTATATTCAATAAAGTAGATTGTATATGCATATGTACAATAGCATATACATATGTATGGTGTATGGGCATGCAAATATATTTACTATACATATGTGCACATACATACATACATACATATAAGTATGCAGGTAATTGAACATGCAATCGAGCTAGTCTCATCAGCAACTGTAATAAGTCTTGTGAACCCTCACAGTGTTTAAAACTCGTAACTTTTTTGATTAAAAAAAATTTGTAAGCATTATATATTTATTTTTAAATGTGAATTGAATTTTTGTTGAGTGAAACTCTTGTTCAAGATTTCTTAAAAATTCTTCGTTGACCGTTATTATTCCAAATTTCAAACAATTCGAGCCAAACATTTACTTTACTTCCCGGAAGAAGATGTGCTCCTCATGTTAATTTAGACAAAGAGATATCTCTGTACCAAGTTTTATGGAAATCACATCATAAATATAAATTTTTCGAATAGCTCGGTCCAGCCCAACTTTCCGGAAAATCCTTTCTTATCGGATGTTTACCACACACTTATAATACGCCCAGTCATTAAGGACAAATTCTTATATATATATATATACATATACATACATATATGTATAAATGTATATATGGATAATTTATTTTTATAATTTAAAGAAAAAAAACATTTATATAAAATTTATGAATTCGGAAAACTCTTTATTTTGATAGAAATATTCTTTAAAATTAATTTTCACTAGTCAAATGCCAATTTCAAGCCACTGTGCGACCCGGTGCCACCTCTTTTATGCTTATGATATACAGATTTACTGCTCCGGTTTCGCCACACAGCTCTTAAGGTTAACCGAAATGGGGCTATTCTTTGCTACAACACAACTCAGTGAATACAAAGAAAAAATAAAAATAAATTTATTCGCCGAATACGTGTTGTTGTTTCGCAGTATATTTTATCATTCATAAGTTTGTTTTTTAATTTTTATTTTTTGCTCCGTATTTCCGGCAGTTTATACACTCAAATGAACACAAGTTTTTTGAAACTGTTTCAATAGCGTGTTGAGCGCGAAACGAGTTGGTTGATAAACAATCGTGGGAAGCTGTAAAGTTCACCACATACATATGTATATATATGTACATATAAAAAATAAATTTGAAACAATTAAATACAAATAGTATTATAGTGAAAAGATTTTCATGAAAAAATACAAAAAGAAAAAATAATAATAATATTAGTGTATAGAGTGCGCGCCTATGCAACTGAAACCAATTCGAAATCAATTTGTATGCACGAGTATGTATATATGTAGGTATATTGAACTAATTAAATCATGCCGTTTTCGCAGCTGGAAGCTTGAACTTGTCTATCAGCATCAATTGCAGTGACGCAGATCCATACGTAAATAAAAAAAAAAAAAAAACAACAAGTATAAGAGAATTAGCAAACAATTAAAAATATACAAGAAAACAAAAAATAATTTTAATAAAAAATGCAGCGTTGGAGTTGGTTACTGTTATTCTGTTTGCTTTATGAAAGTGAGTATATATGTAAGTATGTACATATGTACATATGTCTGTAGATATGTATGCATAATTTACTTGTAGTTCCTTGTTGAGTGGGAGTGTACTTAAATTCGTAAAAACTAAAACAAAAAATAATAATAATAAAAGAATAAAAAGTTGAACTTCTCATATTATGAATAAATGCATTTATAAGATGAAAAATTAATATAAATTTTTTAAAGTTTTATGAGTTTCCAAAAATTAAAATTTTAACAAAATAAATTATTAAATAAATAAATAAATAAAATAGAAAATACAACACTTTTTGCTGCAATAAGCGCAATTTACAGGAATAAAAAATTAATGAAAAGCATTTTAATAGCAATGTTAATTAAAAGAAAAATTAAAATAAAAATAAAAATAAAAATAAAAAAATTAAATTTAAAAAAAAATAAAAAAAAAAATTTAAATAAAAACAAAAAAAAAATGCAATACCACAAGCAAGTGTTGTGAACCGGCGCATCTGAAAAAATATAAAAAAGTGAATGTAAAATTGATATTCTTAAAATTGGATGCATAAAATACCTAAATACTTTACCGTTAATTTTAAGATTACTGTGTGCAGAGTGTATTTAATTTCGTAAAAAATTCATACATATATAACAAAATAAAATAAAAAACTATAAAATAATATAATATAATATAAAATAAACTATGAAGAAAAAATGTGCACTTCCGCTATTTCGGAAGATAATTTTTTTTTAATTTTATGCATTGTGATACCTAAAAATCGTAAATTTAAAAAATAAATAAATAATAACAACAAGCAAAATACAAAATAATAATAAATATAAAGGCAAAAAATTGGTTTTTTTTCGTTGCGTTCAGCACAATTTATAAGCATAAGCAATTAATGACAAATGTCTTGATTGCAATTTTAATAATTAAAAAGTTAAGAAAAGTTAAATAATAAAAATGATAATAAATAAAAATCAAAAAATTGAATAAAAACACAGAAAAAATATTAAAAAAAGTTAAAAAAGACAATAAAAAATGTATACATTTCCTATTGTGAATGAGTGCATTTTATAAGATTAAAAAACGAATCAAAAAATCATATTTCTAAAATATCCATATCGAAGAAGTAATTTAAATAATCTTAAGTGACATTCGGCTTTTCCAAAGAATTTCTGAAGGTCTGCTATCGTTAAGGTGACAAGGGCGCACGATGACACACACCGATTTGAAAATAAAAACTGAAAAAACAAAAAAAAAAACCATCTATGCCGCTGATCCGTTCGCAGATGCGTAAGCTGTGTTAATTCGTGTTAATTATTTCTTTCATTCAATTCAATTTGCTCTGTTTAAATGTCAACACACTAATGCAGAATTAATTGTAATTGGCTTTTAAAGAGCGTAACGAATGTAAAAATACATTCATATATACTCATACACGTAGATATGTTTCTGCATTTATTTTCATGTTATCAAGTGGTACATATGTGGTACATATGTAATATGTAAATATGTATGCCACGTGTGTATGAACTATGTAAGCATGTACACACATATATTACATTTAAATACATGTTCATATGCATACACGTATGTGCCTTGCCCTTGGCTGTGGCGACGCAACGTGCCGGTTGGAGTATGGCAAAACAAAAGACTTATGACACGAACTTGACAGTTGCACAGTGCACGAGTATAAGTCATTTGGTATTTTTTTCACATAAATAATTGGGAAATTTACAGTTATATTTTTACTGTAAGTTTTATGGCGGCCAACGCCGGTAATAAAAAAATAATACAATACAAATATATGTATAAGAATAATTATTTTAGCTTTGTGTCGCACCAGTTATGCAAATATTCCAATTTTTGTTTAAAAAGTTCGATAAGCACAGGCGAAAACTGGTTTTAAATTTTTTAACTTTTGTAGCTTAAATATTCCATTGAGTTAATTATTTGAAGATATTATTTAATAGTGGAGTTGAAAATTTGAGAAGTGGTTTATTTTGAAAAATATTTACGATATTAATATTTCGAAAAAAATTTCAGAACATATTTTCCATGATTTTTGGTCGAATCGACTATTGGCTATGCATTTTGATTTAAAAGCAAAAAAGCTGTCTTCGGCAGGGGCGAGGTTTTTATACATTTAAAGCTTATATCAAATTTTTTGCATTATATTTTAATTTTCATATTTGAAAAATCGGTTGTAGAATGCCAAATTTAAGGCTTTCATATGATTTTTTGACGGAGTTTTGATCCAAAATCTCATATCTGATTAAATCGGTCGTATATGTGCTATAGTGGTCCGATCTGGCCGGTTCCGACAAACGATTGTTTAAATGAACCAGCGAATCATGGCGAAATAAACTCAACTCGTCATGCTAACCCGATCGATATAAATTTGGATGAGTCTAGCTCTTCTCTGGCTGGTACTTACATACTTCGGACCAAAGTATACATTAAATGGTATAAAAGTTATAAAAATTAATTCGCCAAAGCGAACTTCCAACTAGAAAATTAAGTTTTGATAAGTATAAATGCTGACCAGTTAAATCTAAGATTAACTATAAAATAAAAAGTACGCCATGTTGTATGATCAACATTATGTTAAAGAGTAAAAAATTTAAATTAAAACAAAACGCTTCAAATTTTTTTCTAATACCGAAATATTTATTTTTTTCTACTTTAAAAGTTACTAGAAGTATGGGAAAAATTTCGATTCTGCGGGTGGGAAAATATATCCGTAGGTGGTGTCTGGTGTAATTAACGCCGCACAGTGGGGTAAAAGTGCTCTAAATACGCGTATTAGAGCAAAAACTAAAGTAGATGGCAGGACATTTCTTATTTATCATACAATAGGTGATAAAATCGAACAACGCGTTCCAGAGGTATGACCGCTTAAAGTTGTGCAATCTAGAGTTGAATTTTAAAAAAGGTACAAAAAGATCTATAAAAAATACATTTCTCAACTAAATGAGTATATGCTTCGCACACGGTACCTAAACTTTAATACAATTAATCTCTTGTTAATATATTTTTGGTGGATTTTTTAGTTTAGAAAATATAGCTGTTCTTATAAAAAAAAAAATCACTTTTTTGGGAAAAGTAACAATTTCCTTTGGATCATAACTTTTTTTACTCATCGCAGATCAACGAAACACTCCATAAGCTATAAGCTTTTATGAAGCAAAGGGTACCAAACTTATCTGCAGAGTCCTGTATTATATTGCAATATTTCAATTTTAACTTCAATTTGCTAAATTGAAAAATTTTTATATGAAAATTTGTTGACATACACTTTTAAATTTTTGAAATTGAAATATCGATGTGGCAGGAGAGATTCAAGAATTAATAATCTTTCCAATATTTGTAATCGTTTTCTTAATAATGTCAGACCAAGTTATGAAGAATTTGTGGTATAAAAAACCTAAACCTAACCTAAACTTTCATTTGTAAGAAGGATATATAATATAGTCTTCCGATTCCGATGGTTTTCACTGTAAATACTAATTTTAAGTGATCTATTTAGAATGTCAAATTTAATGCTCTTCTATATTTTTTGCCGGATTTATAACCAAAAAACTAAAAGACGGTTATAAATATGTAAAATATAAAAGTATCAAATAATCAATAGGTACAGTATAAATATACCACTGCTTACCAAATTTGGTTGAAATATGTCCAAAACTAACGAAGTAGTTTGCGTCCAAACAGACGGAAAGATAGGCAGACGGACAGCTGGTATAAATATTGTTGGAGGTTCTTATTTTACTTCTTATTAAAATAAAAACCATACAATAGAAGAAGTTAATTAATAAAATAAATTCGTATTAATTTTTACAAAATTTTTCAAAACATGGTCTTCTTTACTAAAGAAATCCGCAAATTTAAGTTCCCATAAAAAAGTTTTCACATATTATGGACTTTGAAAAGTATAGTATTTTGCCTGTATAATGAGAAAATAACCTCAATCAGTTGAAGCAAGTGAGCAGTGAAACAGCTTGATCGGGATCGAAAATTTTGCCATTCAAATGGCTTTGAAAGGAGCGAATGAAGTGGTAACCTAATGATGATGTTATAAGATTTCGATGATTTTCGGTATAAGTATTTACTTGTACATACATATAGAATACTAAATTTCACGCATTTAGGTATATGCCTTTTTGGCGTATTTTTGACCCGAAATTTCGCATCGGAAAAATTTGACACATCAGCTGATCTGTTGATGTTAAGTTAGTATTATAAGAAATAAGTAAATCAGTTCCTAATTGGGCTTTGATGAGTTATCCTTTTCAATTGGCTAGTTCAGTGTTATAATCTATTTGAAATTATTATGAGGCAAATTTTTCTTCTCCTTATTTTATTTGTTTAGATAAAGATAAAGAGTAGATTCGGTTAACCAACGATTTGAGGCCTTATCTTTTCCAAACATCTATTGCAACTTTGCCCTTATCCAGATTTCCTTCGATGTGACATCTGCTAAAAGTCGCTTCAGCGGTTACAAAGTGCCAAATCTAAATATATAACAGTCATCAAGGTATATGATCATTTCATTTTCTTCTACTAGTTGAAGGGGTTTTCAAATATTAAAATTAGAAATTTTATTATCACGAAGAAAATTTGAATGCCAAACACTGCTTTTATAACGAACACTACTGTAATTCGCTTAACAACTTTTGGCACTCTTTATTAACGTGCATTATTTCTACATTTCATAGATGGCCTAACTTCATCTACTTTCAAATGAAGCGCTTATAAGACAACACAATTCAATCTAAGCAATCTTACATTTATCTCCACACTTTTTACCATTTGCAGCCGTCAATGGCATAGCACTGCCCACCACCAGTCTGCCCAAATGTAATTGCATACCGGTGAAAGAGTGTGAGCCAATCGCTTATTTACTCTTGAATCACAAACCACATGAGGCTGAAATGATATACAAAATCGTACACAGTGCCGGTTGTGGTTACACCGGTCTGGAGCCACTCGTCTGTTGTCCCACCACCTATACAAACCACAAAGTAGTGACACGAATACATACAACCATCAACAGTGATGACTACGGTGGAACAGATCCTGATGTTTGGGTTTGGGGCAACACACAACTGCCCACACTCACGGAAATGCTGGCAGCGGCTAGTACAGTAGACGGCAGAAGCACCAAGCGCCGCTCAAAAGAGTTTTACGACGAAACAGATATTTTTGATTTCAAAGATCCGAAAACTCAAAGAAACTTTCCGCATTCGTTTTACGAAGAGTCAGTGGTGTTTGATGTAAATGATGATGATGATGATGATGATGATAATGATGATGACTGTAAGAAACATCGTGGTTGTGGTGGACTCGATGAAAAGCACTTCAAACATAATCAACACAGATATCGCCCACATTTTGGTGGGCACAAACATTATCCACATAATCATTATCACAAACATGATGAGCACAATCATGGCAATGGATATGAAGGCAATGATTATGTTGATATTAATGATGAAGAATATCCGCGTACTATTTTTAGACCACCAAATGATGGCGCTATTGTTTATCCGGATGATAGGCGCTTGCATCAACCGCTACAATTTCCAGTACAAAGTATAACAACAACGTCAACAACAACTACAACTACTACCACAACTACAAAAAAACCAGATAGCAAACCGTTAGAACAATCCAAAGTGAATACGGCGCGTTGCGGCATACCGGATATTGACACGACCAACGGCGAACGCTTGTATCCGTGGATATCGCGCATTGCTTACGTAAATAAATGTGAGTGTTGTATTTTTTATTAATAAAAAATGATAAAATAGTTTTGTTTTAGACTTCACATAATTTCATTGACCACCTTCTGCATCTTTTTGGTCAGTACAACGCCAAAGAGAAAGACGAGCGTGCATTTTAATAGAGACCAGTTGCTTTCACTCATTTGGAATCGACCTTCTCTATTTGTTAGAGATGAAAAAGAATTGGTTATTTTTGACATTAGATTCGATTTGTCAGCTTCAGCGGGCGTTGCCACTTCGCTCATTTCGGTGTTATCAGCCATGATGGGTTTCTTTGAGGGTGCTATATTTAAAATAAATTAATAAAAAAGTGAACATTACACAATGATTTGTAGGCCATAGCCAAATAATATTTATATCGAGATACTCTACGTAAAATGAACTACATTTGCTCATTTAATGAAGATTTTTTCGAACAGATTTAATATCAAGAACTTGTGATATTTTACTGTAAAACTGCTTTGGTTATTTATATAATATAACCGCTAACCTCTGAAGCGAGTTTCGAACGAGCTCTTCCTCCAATTGATGGTTTTTTTATGAGGAGCTTTTATTTCATGTCATAAATATACTCAGAGGGGCTGAAATTTCCTGCCGATGCCGACGGCAATTATAAAGTTTAACTTAATTTTTTAATTAAATAAATTTTCTATAAGTTTTGGGTGTTGGTCGTACCAGGATTTTAACCCGGGCCTTCTGAATGCTAGTACGTAATGCTAACCACTCGGCTACCGCCGGCCGCCGCGCTCACGGAAAGTTCTATAAACTGATTGTTTCCTATACTGTATGCCATGTAGCGCGGCATTATTGGAACCAAAGGTCCTCCATATCAACATCCCCTCCAATTAAGACACGATAAAGTCATAAATAATGGCTCCATAGCGTTCTCCATTGACTGAAATTATATGGCAGGGTTCATTTTTGGAGAAATATGTACCAATGATTCCCTCTGCCTAAACAGAGCACACCAAACAGTGACTTTTTAAGGAGTAAGTCTGTTAGTTATGAAATGTCAAACCAAACTGAGTACAAATCAAGTAACAGCTGTCAAAAATACCAACTCCGAAAAATTAATGGCTCATCCAGAACCACACGTCTAAAAACACCCTTTATATAAGTGTGTAGAATATCAAATTTCTCGCTCCAGAGGCTCTTTTGGTGTATTTTCCATCTAAAACCTCATATATGAACAAACTGTTTGTAAAGGGCTTTATGATATGGTTCTCAGATTTCGATAGTTTTCATCCCAAGCATCTTCTTAGATACTACTTTTTTAACGGATCTATGATTCGAAATTTATAATCTAAAAGATCGGTAGTATATATGCTATAGTGGTCCGTTCTGACTCGTTCCGACAAATAATCGTTTAAATGCAACAGTGCATCTGAGAACCAAGTATGCTTGAAATATCTCAGAAATTGAAGGACTTATTTGCGTAAAAATAGACGGACAGACGGACAGGCTAAATCAACTCAACTCATCATTCTGACCTGATCGGTATAAATTTTGAGTACTTACTTACTTCGGACCAAAGATACGTGAAATGTATACAAAGAAAAAAGATATTTCGGTATATTTTTCATTTCAAATTAATATTGGTTTTCTTAATTTTTTTTCAGCCAACAATTCCATCAGTTATCGCTGTTCCGGTTCCGTTGTGAGTCAGTCTCACATCCTAACTGCGGCGCACTGTGTTATAAATCTCGTGAGCGATCTACAACTGTGAGTATAAAATAAATTTGCTCTTTCCGAACTTGAAATAATTCTAAGCGTTCACATTTATGCTCCAGATCACATGTGCGCATTGGTGGCGTGGCGTCCAACTGTACTGCCAATATAAATGGCAATTGCAGCATTGCTTCACGCACCTTTCAAATCGCCGAAGTACGCGTACACCCTAACTACGATCAGCCTAAATATGCTAACGACATTGCATTGGTGAAGATCGTTGGCGAGGCGAGTGGTAAGTTTATTTACACAAAGTGGAAATATTCTTTAATAAATTAAACTCTTCACACATCTTTACAAATGAATACATACATACATATTTACAGAATATACACCAATTTGTTTACCTCCAAATTTATCTGTTTCTGTGCGCGATCAGCTTATAGGCAGTCCGGGAATAGCACTTGGTTGGACGGCAGATCTTGAAGGTAGGATTCTCTGTTTTAGTTCGTTTTTCTTTAGTTAATACTTTCGTTTTGCTTAATAAATTTTGCTCACGAAATTTGTGTAGATATTTTTAATTTCTATTTTTTCATCTGTTGATATGAAACTTCAATTTGGTATTTTATTTTTATTTTTTATTTTTTTTTTTCATTTATTACAGGCGGTGAAACAAGTAGTCCACGAGTGCGCTATCTCAATCTACCGATTGTCAATACCACTGAGTGTGCGATCACTTATGCAAAGTTCAGTGAAAATTTCAACGATCCCATCGTTATTACGCCTTCACAATTGTGTGCTCAGGGCGGTCCAATGAATGATGTTTGCAGGGGTAAGACAGTTCAACGAAGTCTTTTCATATATAAAAGATAGAAAAAACAAATTAAGAATAAATAAAATATTAATAGATTTCTAAGGAATGTTTTAAAATTAAATATGTTTTATATATATATCCACGCAGGTGACAGTGGCGGTCCGTTCATGGATGAGGGCTCTTCCGGTCTGATAAATTCAAGTGGCCGTCATACGCTCTTGGGTATTGTCGCCTTTGGACCTACAAAGTGTGGAATGTCTAACATACCAGGAGTTTATACGCGCGTTAGTTCCTATCTGGGATGGATCATAGAGAGTATTAGTTTAAGCTAGGCTAGCTTTGGTAATGCCTTATATTCTTTTAACTGTTTATAATGTTTGTTATGTTGACTGAATAAATATTTATTTAGATTTAGTAATTATATTGGCATACCTTTTAAAAAAGCAATAATAGTTATAATTGTAGACGTTGGGAAAGACCTCTCCGAGTCGTTCGATAACAAAAGAGGTATCAGACAAAGATACTCCTTTTCGAGTGACTTCTGTAATCTGCTGATGAAGAAGAGAGCTAAATAAAGAAGGTACAATCTTCTATATGAGAGTAAAACTGCTGGCGTACATTGATGATATTAACATCATTAGTCTGAACAACCGCGCCTTGAGTTCTGCTTTCTCTAAACTGGATAAGGAAGCGAAGGATATGGGTATGGTAGTGAACGAGGACAAAACGAAATATCTCCTGTCGTCAAACAAACAGTGGGTTCTGCCTTACTGTTGACAGTCTACAGCTGTAGACTATTACGTCAATCTTGGAACTAGTATTAACACCAACAACAATGTCAGCCTTGAAATCCAAGGACCATAAATCGTTCGCAAAACTTTTCTCTCGAAGACTCCTAGAGCCGACTCATCAGATATTCACATCGTCCACACTTCTGCGCCATATAATAGGACCGGTATGATGAGCGACTTGTAGAATTTGGTTTTCGTTCGCCGACTTTACTTTTCAATTGCCTACACACCTGTTGGCAAGAGTAATTCTGCTTTGGATTTCAAGGCTGACATTATTATTGGTGTTGATGCTGGTTCCTAAATAGACGAAATTATCTACGTCCACGAAGTTATGCCTGTCAACAGTGTCTTTGGAGTAGAGTCGCAAATGCGATGACTGGTTGTTTGATGACAGGAAATATTGCCCTTAATCACTGTCAAGTGAAGTAATCAAGTTTTGAGAAAGCAGAACTCGCGGCACGGTTTTTGGGGCCAATCATCGGGCATGCTTTCATCCGACCATATTTTGCAAAGAAGCTGATGCATGCACCTGATCAGTTCTTCACCGCCGTATTTGAATAGCTCGGCCGGTAATCCATCGGCCCCTGCCGCGCTGTTGTTTTTTAAGCAGGCGATTGCTATTCGGACTTCTTCATAGTCGGGTAATGGAACAATTTTTCCATCGTCACCAATTGGAATTTCGGGTTCACCATCTCCTGATGTTTCATTTTCACTGCCATTCAGCAGGCTGGAGAAGTATTCCCTCCATAGATTCAGTATACTCTGGGCATCCGTTTCTAGTTCACACCTCTGGTTCCTACAAGAGTTTGCTCCGGCCTTCAAACCTTTCATAAGTCGTCGTATCTTTTCGTAGAATTTCGAGCATTACTCTTGTCGGCCAACTTCTCAAGCTCCTCGTACTCACACATTTCGGCCTTTTGCTTTTTTCCCCTGCAAATGCGTCTTGCTTCCCTCTTCAGTTCTCGGCGAATTTTGCGATTTTTCCGAAATCCAATAGTTTCGTTTGCAGCCGTACGTTGGGAGTTGCTTTTCAACGTCAAACGGGCGTTTTTCGCTACACAGAGGCGCATGCCTATCTTCGCTGCGACAAGATAGTGATCTAAGTCGATGTTAGGACTTCAGAACGTACGCATAACTAAAACACTGGATACATGTCTTCCGTCTATCACATGATCGATCTGGAGACAGCCAGTAGCCTTGTGAATTTTCTTGCGCTACAGACAACCATATTTCGGGCCCCGGCGAAGTGGATTAGCCTCAGCCCATTTGGGGATGTTTCATCGTGGAGGCTGAATTGTCCGACTGTTGTCCCAAAAATACCTTCTTTGCCCACCCTAGCGTTGAAGTCGCCAAGCAGAGTTTTGACGTCGTGGCGGGGACAGCGCTCATAAGTGTGCTCGAGGCGCTCGTCAAAGGCATCTTTGGTCAAGTTATCCTTCTCTTCCGTCGGTGGTGTTAAAAAATTTCGTTTTTATGCGTATTGTGGCGAGAAGTTCATCCACTGGAGTGAATGCCAGTACTCGGCGACGGAGTCTCTCTCCCATACCACATTTGCGCTCCTTTATTGGGTGCTGTAGTAAATTTCAGAAGGACCCACCTTGTTCGGCGGTGATGTCAACCTTTAATTTTATGAGGACATCAACCAGCTGGACAGCGGCACCTCCCCAATTAAGAGACTGGACATTCCATGTGCTTAAAACATTTGGGGGTCGTCTCTCATCCGAGACTTATTTAGATTTTTCATTGGGCTTAGGTTTTCATGTGGTAGGTCCCAAACCCTACGCACAACCGCATGGGATTCGCCTTCTCACTTCAGCTCAACTCCAAACGGATGTTTGTTGGCTACCCAGGGGATACGTGGTCTAAGACAGGAAGTCTTGAGCTGCTTGAACCATATGCAAATGAATCGTTTCTGGCCACTCTCAGAGGCATGTCAGTCAAAAACTTTTCTCACTTGCGTGAACTTCTACACATGACCTCATCCCCAATCAAAATTACCGGAATGAAACCAAAATTGTGCATGATTGACTGTAACAGTATCAGGATTATATGCGCTATTCACATTTTCAGCCGCCTGGCTTGCGTTCTCGCCCTTATCGAAGAAAAACTGTAAAATATAGCGTATTTTTACTTCGCGCTCTCAAACAAAACTGCATCAACCATTCACAAAACTGTCAGAAAAGTTTTTTTAGTACGAAATGTCAACTTTCCAACGCCATTTAGCGGAGCCCGATGGGACTTATACAACGCGAGATACAGATAAATAATGTCATCTATTGGAAAAATAATGGGTTTCTTTTACTACACCTAATATTTAAACGATCATATGTCGAAACAGACTTGAAATTTTGGGTAAAAAGTCCGCCAAAATAAATAAAAAATGAGGTTTTGGTTGAAAATCCTTCAAAAAACCATCTGAGAGCGAGTATTTTGTTATGATTTCGGCTCTTCTTTCTTGTTTTCTCGAAACCAGGACCTTTCGCTACGCTTACAACTGCTTGTCTACTATTGCGGCCGAAATATATGAGTCTTCTGAACAAGCATTCTTAATGAAGAAGGAAACTTTGCAAATTCTTAAAAGAACGTATTTAGAACTTTTTTAAAACGGGTTTTTGGTATTTTTAAACAGAAAACTTTGTACTGAAAACCTTTTGAGGAGTGAGGAGTTAATGGAGAGCAACTAAAAATTCCAAAGGAACCGGAAAAAAATTTTAGAACTTGATTTCGAGCAAAATGTACAACAGTTTCACGTTCATAGCTTCATATTTATTTGTATGTATGCATTTTGTATGTAATATAGTTCAAAAGCAAAAATGCACCTGTTGTTTTATACGCCAATTACTCACGGTATTTCCTGTCCGTCCTTTAATTCTTACTTTACATTTAACGGAGAGCAACAGACGACTTTCATGCTCTCTTTTAATAAATGAAATCAAGACATACGTGTATGTGTGTACGAGTATGTACATATGTATTTTTTTATTTGCTATAAATATTTTGACGTAATTAATTTGATTTGGTTTTTTCAAGATTTCGCTCATTTGTTGTTATCAAACAAGCCGCTCCAATCGACTGGGAAGCACCGCATAAAATTGTACGAGTACATACAGATATACAAGCAGCGTCTATTAAATTTAAAGCCTCTCCTGAAACACTCATTGATAATGATGATGATGATGGCAAAGAGTAATAAAGCTGCTATTTGATAGTAGTTGTAAAGAGATGCTGCCTAGTGGTAGTACTACTACAGCGGAAACGATGATTTCTAGTCTCGACTCAATCATCAGTTCAAAAACAGCGCAGCAGTGAGACGCTTCGAAGATTTGTAAGAATATATTAAAAATTATTAAAAATTTGTATACATCAATACACTAATACATTTCTGTATGTGGACATAAACATTTCAGATATTTATAATCCAATTTCAATATAAACTCGTATGAAATATATTTATTTGTGTTTTTTTTTTTGAGTAAAGGATCGAGACCTTGTATTTACTGTGTAAACGTGTAAACTTGATTTCATTTAAAAATTATGAAAAGCCGGTTGTGTTTTTATTTTATTTTAACGTTTACGACAACACTTTTGATACCCTTTAATGCAGCAGGTGAGTAAATGTTGTGTGAAAGTCTCCTTTGAAACATTTAAATATTGAACAATTTGCTATATATTATATTTACATGCATATATGTATGTGCATATGAACTAGGTGGGATGAAAAGTAACATCCTTGACCGCCAAAATGCGCTGCTACTGCAATAAATGTTATAGTGCCTTGTAGTCTGTTCATATTTAGGCAAACATACCGAATTTCCGTGCGATACTGACCTTAGTTTTGCTTTGACAGCTTATTGTTGTTGACTTTTCACCCCACCTAGTATGTTTGAACATATGTAAATATTTCAAAACTCTTATCAGTGTTTCATTGAGGTGCTGCTTAATGTACTCCTCTTTCATGAAATAAAACCAAATTAAATGTTTATTATTATTATTATTGTTTTTGTTGCGCTGTAGCAGTTGCTGAAAATTAAATACCGTTGGTATCTTTGTATTCGAAAATTATTATTCATCACCTTAAATAATAACAAATTAGTTGCAATGGTATTAAAAATTTTTTTTTTTAATAAAAACGTACAAAATTGTTGCTAATATCATTAAGAATTTTGAAATTCTATAAGAAATTATAAAAAATTGATCGCTTCAAAGAACAATTTTCTTATTTTTATTTATGATTTATATTTTAAAACATTAACTTTTCTTTTGTTTTAATTTTTGCATTTACTGCTCATGAATTAAGGTAATTTATTTTAAAAACTGAACAGAATAGAATAATGCATTTTTCTAAAGTTAAAGACAATAGTAATTTTTTATATGCATGTAAGTATTGGATGAGTGCATAAGTTCCTGCCCGATTCCGCTGGATGCCGTACGAATCGTTTGAGAGTGGCGCTCGTGAAAGAAATATATACATATTATATATCGTTGGAAAGGTGACAGTCCGAACTGTAAATCAAGCATAAAATAACTTCATTTTGATTTGAGTTGCTTAGTGAAAAGACGCATGGAAGATGAACAACGAAAAAGATCATATGCGTCATATTATGTTATACGAATTCCGCAAAGGAAAAACAGTGGGCGCTGCAACTAAAGATATTCGCGAAGTTTATTTGGACCGTGCTCCAGCACTCCGCACAGTAAAGAAATGGTTCGCGAAATTTCGTTCTGGAGATTTTAACCTCGAAGATCAACCTCGCAGTGGACGGCCTTCTGAGCTTGATGACGATGTTCTAAGGACTTTAGTTGCGAATAACTCACGTTTTCGACGGAAGAGGTTGCCAGTGAATTGAACGTCAACAAATCAACTGCGTTTCGTCGTTTAAAAAAGGTTGGGTACACTTTGAAGCTCGATACATGGGTGCCACATCAGTTGAGTGAAAAGAACAAAGTGGACCGTATGTCAACAGCAATTTCTTTGCTTCGACGGATCAAAAACGAACCTTTTTTGGGTCGGCTCGTGACTGGTGATGAAAAATGGGTCCTGTACAACAATGTTCAACGCAAAAGAACATGGAAACAGGCACACGAAGGGGCGGAACCGATGTCGAAAGGTGGATTGCATCCGATGAAGGTACTGCTGTGCATTTGGTGGGATATCCGAGGCGTGATCTATTTTGAGGTCTTGCCAGCTGGCTAAACGATCACTGCCAACAAGTATTGTAAGCAATTGGTCGAATTGAAGAAAGCAATTGATGAAAAACGTCCGATTTTGGCCAATCGCAAAGGAGTTCTTTTCCATCATGACAACGCCAGGCCACATGTTGCAAAACCGACCCTGGCCAAACTGAGGGAGATGAATTGGGAAATCATGCCGCATCCCCCATATTCACCCGACATTGCACCTTCTGATTATCATTTGTTTCGATCGCTGCAGAACAATTTGAATGGAAAAAAATTTAAAAATGTGGAAGACGTCAAAAACCACCTTGACACCTTTTTCAACGAGAAACCGCGCGATTTCTATGAATCAGGCATCCGTAAATTGGTTGAACGTTGGGAGTGGATTGCCGAACATGATGGCGAACACATAATTGATTACTAAAAGCGCTTTCTTCAAAAAATTTCAATTTTAGTTTGCACTTGAAATCGGGCACGAACTTATGCACTCATCCAATACTACCATATTTTTATAGCTACAAACTTTAGCTTCACACAGCTACAGAAAAATCAAGAATAAAAAAGCAGTGCTGTATTTGGTCATGCCGAAGCTTTTATACCTTTCATAACCATATCAAAATTATGGTATTATATTATTTTTATATCCGAAAAATCGGTTGAAGTGATGAACTTTTCGGATTTCCATGATTTTCGGTGACAACGTTTAATTGTAGATACGTGTGTGGAAAAAGAAATTTCATACTTTTACATTCTTTTCTGACGGACTTTTGATCCAATACCTAAGATTTTAAATGGATTTGAACAAATCTGGCCGTTCCAAGTAAATCGCATTTGCGGCATTCGTTGCTTTTCTTATTTCATCAAAAGAAAAAAAGCACCTGAAGCTCACCGGTTGCTGGTAGAAACTTATGGTGAACATTCTCCAGTGATTAGAACATGTGAGACATGGTTTCGTCAATTTAAAAGTGGAGATTTCGATTTGACAGACAATGAACATCCTGGTGCAGCGAAAAAGTTCGAAGTTGAGGAATTGCATGTTGATCCAACCCAATCGCAACAAACATTGGCAGAAACACTACATGTGACTCCAGGAGCAATTTGCCAACGTTTAAAAGTATGGAAGTATGGAAAATGGGTGCCACACCAGCTGAACGATAGACAAATGGAAAATCGAAAAACCGTTTGTGAAATGCTGCTTCAATGATTCGAAAAGAAATCTTTTCTGCATCGAATTGTCACGGGGGACGAAAAATGGATTTATTTTGAGAACCCGAAGCGAAAAAAATCATGGCTTTTCCCTGGTTAAGCCTCCAGCCAAGAGGCCAACTTTCAACACTTTTTACAGCGTTTGGGGTCGTATGTCAACGTGTCGAATATCCTCTTTCGGCTTAATTTTTAAGATATATGTATGGAGCAATATTACCCTCTGCCATAGAGCACATCCAATTGTAACTTCTTGATGATGTATTGACGTCTCAACAATGGCTTCATTCAATCAAAAGCAAGCTTCATCGCTGAACAAAATTTTGCACTGAAAATTTGGAATCGGTGCCCAATTCGTTTTAGACCCTTTCATCGGACATGCGACGCGCTGATTGTCGTTCGGTTTCAATTCTTGTTAGAGTTTGTAACCCGCAAATAATGCACCCTTCGCAAAATCTTTCATAAAGTGGATGGGCAGAGCTCTAATTGTTGCGCGCGATGGCGCACTTTTTCACATTACCCTTTAGAGTAAACGTTATGCGAAATCTATTCATGGTTCCTCAAATTTCCGACCGAGTATCGCACGAAACGCGATGTATCGCACAAACGGAATCATTATTTTTGTAATAAATTTGCAACATTTGAAAACGTTATTCCTTAGTAAGTCTGTTGTTTATGAAATGGCAAACTAAGCAGATACCAAAAGATGTATGAAAAAAACACCTTTTACCTTACCCCACTTTTTTCTTCACTCCAAGGGCGTACTTAAGAGTAAAATGAAAAAAGATTGGCTTACGATCGGACACTCTCGTGCGAGAAATTTTAAAGTTCTCACTATTTTTTGAACGCTCGATATACAAAAGCTTTCCTTGACCATTCATGTCTCCAATACATTTTTTGGTTCAAATTATTCAAATTATTCATATTTTTACTTTCTTTTCTTACCTCTTCAGCTTCAAATTTTGGCGCCTGCATCACTCCAAATCGGGTAGCAGGTACTTGTATTAATTTACCCGACTGTCGCTACCTCTATGAGTTGGTACTTGATCCGAGCCTCTCACAAAACGATCGTAATTATTTGCGTAAAAGTCAATGTGGATACCAAGATCGTAATGTTTTGGTAAGTAAATCTGATGTAGAAATACATATTCGTATACTCGTATATCTACAACAATATTTTTTTCTTGCAGATATGCTGCCCACCAAGCTACCTCACATTAAGTGCCACCACACCCGCGCCGACAGCACCACCTGCTAGTAGTATGATATTTCCAGATTCTGAAGTTTCCATGTCAGTGAGACGTCCAGCCACTTTCGCAGCTAGCCCCAGCAGCAGTTCTCAACGCTCAAATTTACTGCCAAGCTTTCCGCAATGTGGAAAAATGCTCGAAAATCGTATTTTTGGTGGTGTGGAGACCACATTAGATGAGTTTCCTTGGACAGCATTAATTGAGTACCAAAGCAGTATGTATACACATACCTATGTACAAATACACCCAGAAATAGAATTTTTTACATAATTTTAAAGAATATTTTTCTTATTAATTCACAGCCAATGGTTCTCGCGGCTTTTATTGTGGCGGCGCCTTGATCAACAATCGTTATGTAATAACTGCTGCGCACTGTGTCCAGACGACTGATTTGCCACCCGGTTGGAGCGTGAGTGGTGTACGTTTGGGCGAATGGGATACACGCACTGATCCCGATTGCAATGAGGAGGGTTGTGCGCCGAGCCATGTTGACTTCACAGTTGCACAGATAATTTCACATGCAGATTATAGAAAACAGACTGACCCTAATGACATTGCATTGTTACGCCTAACCAGACCCGTCGAATTCAGTGACTACATTCAACCGATTTGTTTGCCAACAATACCGAGTCTACGTGATAAAGACTTTGTGGGTGTGGCAATGGATGTGGCAGGTTGGGGTGCCACCGAAACGACTCAACACAGTCCAGTTAAGTTGAAAGCTGTTTTGAACGTTAACGATTTTAATGTTTGCCGCGAAAAGTATGCTCCACTGAAACAAGTTCACCTGCAGTCGACGCAATTATGTGTGGGTGGTGTGCGTGGTGTTGACACTTGTCGTGGTGATTCTGGTGGTCCTCTTATGACTCCGGAGCTTGTTAATGGTAAAGCTGCTTATTTTCTCGCCGGCATTGTTTCGTTTGGGCCCACCAGTTGCGGTTTGGATGGTTGGCCAGCGATTTACACGAAAGTTGGTTCCTTTATGGATTGGATTGAGAGTAAAATGCAACCTTAGACTGTTAAAAATAAGTACATCTCGTATGTGTATGTATAAGGAATATATAGAAACTAAAAAAGAAAATGGATTTTTATTTACTTCATTCATAGAGAGTTTTTTTGGAAGAGGAGTAATTTTTGAGAAATCTTACGAATTTAACTCACTAACAATTAAGGTTTCTTATTGGTGGTTGTAAGAATAAAAAATATATACAACATATCATATTCGAAACTACGCTGCAGATTATATACTGATAATTTGTAAGTTTGTTCCTATGGTTCCTGGAAAGGTTTGTACGAAAACATTTTTTGGAAAAAGAACCAGAGATGACTCTTTGCTTAGATTAGCAGGAATACTACTTTTCTCCCCGGAAAGTGGACTAGGCAAAAATTTTTTTGCAAAAATATATATATTCAAAACAATCCATTAGTTTTAGTTAAATTTTGGATGATTTGCATAAGTAGAAAATACTTTCGTTGCCTAACTCTATTTGCTCGAAATATAAATTAACATTCTTTACAAAAAAGAGATCACCGCCATATTGACAGATATATTCAGGTTACAAGCTATTCTTTTACGTTCAACTTGGTTGTGATTAAGCATAGATCAGAATGATGTACTTCAAAAGATTCATATTGATATTTTGGTGAAAGACTTTGTGCAGCGAAGAATTGACCCACACATATAAATACCAGGGGTGTTAGTTGAAATTTGCCGGGTTTTTTCGATAAAGAAAACACTCAATTTTCAGAGGAATCTCAAAATTTTTTTATTCAAAGTATTGACCATTGGTTTCTACATATTTCGCCCATCTCTCAGGCCAATTATGGATACCATTTCAAAAAAACTTTTTCTCTTTCGAGGCAAACCATTCGACGAGCCATATTTCGATTTCTTCAAAATTAGCGAAGCACTGCTCTGCAAGGGAGTGTCCCATCGATGCGAAAAGGTGATAGTCGGACGGGGCGAGATCTGGAGAGTACGGCGGGTGCGATAATATTTCCCAATCAAGTGTTTTTAATGTGTCTTTCACCAGTTTAGCGGCATGAGACGGCGCGTTGTCATGTTGCTAGATAACTTTGCCATGTCTTCGGGCCCAGTCCGACCGTTTTTCGATCAACGCATGATTCAAATTGATCATTTGTTGTCGGTAGCGATCCGTGTTCACCGTTTCACCGGGTTTTAACAACTCGTGCACACCACACCACACCGGTCCCACCAAACACAGAACATTGTCTTACGGCCAAAGCGATTTGGCCTTGCAGTCGATGGGCCAGCTTCACCAGGGGAAAGCCATGATTTTTTTCGCTTCGGGTTCTCAAAATAAATCCATTTTTCGTCCCCCTTGAGAATTCGATGCAGAAAAGATTTCCTTTCGAATCGTTGAATCAGCATTTCACAAACGGTTTTTCGATTTTCCATTTGTCTATCGTTCAGCTGATTCAGCTGGTGTGGCACCCATTTTCCATACTTCTGGATCTTTCCCATGGCTTTTAAACGTTGGCAAATTGCTCCTCGAGTCACATGTAGTGTTTCTGCCAATGTTTGTTGCGATTGGGTTGGATCAACATCCAATAACGCCTGCAATTCCTCGTCTTCGAACTTTTCCGCTGCACCAGGATGTTCATTGTCAGTCAAATCGAAATCTCCACTTTTAAATTGACGAAACCAAGTCTCACATGTTCTAATCACTGGAGCATGTTCACCATAAGTTTTTACCAGCAACCGGTAAGCTTCAGCTGCTTTTTTCTTTTGATGAAATAAGAAAAGCAACGAATCCCGCCAATGCGAATTACTTGGAACGAAATTCGACAGAAAAAAATTACATACATGCCAAATCATAGAAATTTATACATATTGCTAGCGACATCTACTAGTAAAACCGGCACACTTCAAGTAACACCCCTGGTAAGTAGTCAAATCAATAATGTAAAAAAAAATCAATAATGGCTTACCGCAGCGATATTAGAGGTTGAACGAAATTCTTAAAATTCCTTCGAAATCGAAAACTGCTCAGTTTGATCAATAAGAAGAAGTAAAATCAATAGAGAACCAAATTCTTTACTTAAGATGACTTTTCTTATCGAACATCCGATGTTATACGTACAAAACCAAAGCAAATCTCGTTATCTACGAGGTTATATATATTATATTTTCGTAGAAAATGTTGAGTGAAATGTAGCTGACCTTATTTATTAACATTAATTTAAATATTTACCGGACGAGTGGTCAGAACGACATCCAAAAATTATAGAAAATTAATTTAAATTAAAAATAAAGTGATGTTTTCTAATTGCGGTCGCCTCTCGGCAAGGAATATCAAGCTTTCCGAGTATATTACTGACATGAAATAAAAACGCTTCTCATGAAATCAGCTAGCTTAGTATAGGCCTTAGGTTCCTCCACAAATCGAAGGAGGTTCAGTGGTTACAAAGTGCCACTTACATATTGTATATATACATATAAATAATATTTAAGTAGGATACACATTTGTTATAAGATAGGTGTTGATGTTTCAACTCGAAAATTTTTAAATAATTAATTTTTCCAAAATTCAGGCCAATCAACATTCAAAACAAGAAATTTAAATTAAACGCAAAAAACAAAAATAAATCAAAAAAAACGTAGTAAAATTGTAAATATTAATATTTTTTTGAAAAGTGAATAGAACTTAACTTATTTTATTCTTATTGTTCCAGCGTATTTGTAAGCAAATGCATTTTATAGTCATTAAGAGAAATCAACTCTGCTTGTACTCTTAAAGTAAAAACGTGTAATCAGTGCTTTGTTAAATCACACTTAAGCAAATTCAAAATGAAGCAACGCTTGAGAGATTTTCGAGTTTACTTTCAGCCAGCATCTTCTTAGTTTCTCAGTCGTCTTTGCGATGTGAAACGATACTTGTCGTAAGTTTCCAGTTAAAAGACAGCGCTTAAGTGCTTTTGCTACAAAAACTCGCCGTGTATTAGGCAGCCGGGTAACAAGAATAAAAGTATATAAGCAAAATCTGAAGATTTCTCTACTAATAAATACGGTTTTCGTTTAGTACTTATTTATTAATTAATGCAAATTGTAAACGTGTTGTAGAGTCAATCGACGTAGTAGCAAAATCAAAATCACATTAATTATACGCATTAAATTAGCAACGCACACACATTTACATACAAAATACAATGATGTTTATGATGAAATAAAATTCTAAATAATAAAATCAATTTGATATATATGTAAGTAAGTTGACTTACAGTGTGTGAACATTTTTTTAAGAAAAAAAAAAATTACTATAAAAAGTGTGAAGAAAATTACAAACACATACGCATACACGTATTTACTATAGCATTACAATAAAGAAATAACAAAAAGGGAACTATTTTTGCATCAACGGAGACTTGTTATAGTACAATATGACAAAACCGGTGTTAATTGGTGTCTTCTTCTACTGCATTGGTGCTTTTTTGTGCGACCTAACATCAGCACGTAAGTTAATCATTCTACATACATCATTTGTACATACACGTATAAGTTTCGCAACTCTTTTACATACCTATAGTATGTATACTCATTTGTAAACAAAAAAAAAAAAACAAAAAAAAATAAAAAATAATAATAATAAAAAAAAATTTCACCAATTCATCAAAATATTAAATACCTTTATAACCGTTATTATTAACGCAGAAGACATATATAAGTACATGTATGCATAGGTATAAACAAATACATAATATACAAGCATATAAAGTTATGAGCGCTGGAACAATTACGCTTATTTATTTATACCTTCCATGTCCATGTAAAACTCATGGTATTTCGTTTTAGGATGAGATATTAATGCTCATATCTGATCGATTGATTCTCGTTGTCATTATTTATTAGGTGTAGTAAAAAGAAATCCATTATTTTTGCATAAAATTGAAGGTTTTAATTTTTACTTTTCGTATCCAGCGTTCTTCAAATGGTTCCAAACGGATTTTTGGTGCAATCTTTAGCTCTTGGGAAATCGAAACAATGCTTACATGACGGCCGGACTTGACAATTTCCATAATTTTAGACATTTTCGACTATTGGCCTTCCACTCCGTGAAGAATTTTTTACATCAAAATTAAAGGAATGAAACCGAAATTGTGCATGATTGACTGTAACAGTATCAGGCTTGCGTTTTCGCTCTTATCGAAAAAAAACTGTAAAATATGGCGTATTTGCTCTTTGCTCGCTCAAACAAAACTGAATCAACCAATCACAAAACTGTCAGAAGTTTTCTTAGTACGAAATACTATCTTTCTAACGCCACTTAGCGGAACCCGATCAGACTTACATATACAACGCCAGATACAGATAAATAATGTCATCTATTGGAAAAATAATGGGTTTCTTTTTACTACACCTAATATTTGTATATACGTATGTAGTATACCAAATTTCACGATTTATAATAGAGTTTTGACCCAAACCCGGAATAAAACCTTTGTATTGGAGCCACATATAAATTTTGAAGGGTCTATTGGCCGTGGTAGCCGAGTGATTAGCATTGTGTACTGCCATTCGGAATGCTCGGGTTCAAAGCCTGGCGTCGTACTAACATCCAAAAAGTTATGGGAAATTAATTTATATAAAAAATTAAGCTAAATTTTCTAATTGTGGTCGCCCCTAGGCAGGGAATGTCCACCACTCCGGACATGCAATAAAAGCTCCTCATAAAAAACCATCAGCCATTCGGAGATGGCTTAGTATAAACTGTAGTTCCCTCAATTTGTTAGAAAAATATCAATATGCAAAAACCACAAAATTGGAGGAGGAGCCCGGCCGAAAATCACTTCAGCGGTTACAAAGCGCCAATTATATACAGTCGTATGTCTTCAGACTTCAGACCAAAGTAAATATACAATGTCATGTACTTGAAGGCATAATAATAATAATAACTATTTCTGTAAACGGAATATTAAACATTTGAGGTATTTTTCAACGTCGCCTTAACTTTACAACACTTGTTTGTTATTTTTACTTTATTTTTACTAAAAGCATTCCAGCGATTAATTTTTCATTCATTCCTTACTGCTGATCATTTGAGGCCAAATCGAATTTCAATTCATTAACTTATGACACGATGGGTTGTCTTGATAGAACACAATTTTTTTCTTGATCAAATGCGTTTTTTTTTGCAGTTTTTATCCTGAAATGCACTATATAATATTTACTATTGACGGCGTTACCCTTCAAAAGAAAGTTGATGAATATTTTCACCACGCATATCCCACCCAGAAATACCGAGCCCATAACCTTCCAAGCCAATTACAGTGTTTTCGGGTACTTTTGACGAGGTTCACCATTCGACGTTGTCTACTCAGATGACTGTCGTTTGATTCCGGTGCGAAGTAATGAATTCAAATTTTATGTAACTATCGCTAAAGTTTCGATTTGTTAAGCTTAAATATGTCCGAACACTACTCAGAATCATCAAGACGTTCTTGTTCTTGTAAACATACGTGTACGCTTCACTCACTTTGAAAAGTGCTCTCTCATAGCGAAATGCTCATGGAATATAAAGCCACGAATGTTCTTTTGATGTTTTTACGATATCAGCAAACTTTTCGATCAGTCAAAGCGATTTTGTTTTTTATGTTTTCCGGTGTTAACGCTTCGTCTACTTCTTTATTTTTTTTATTTATTTATTACTTTTATTTATTATTTTTCTTTGCATGCTATTTTCTTCGCTTGGCGGCATTATTCTCCATCAGGAAGAAGTGTAAAATTGAAACACGAATAAACCGATGCATTACATACTTTAGCTTCGTTTAAAGGTAGTTTCATTCTCTCTTTGCAGTAGGCTCCTTAGCTATCTGACATTAAATATGTGTCGTCGTTTTTGTGCTACCTTCTTCTCTAGATAAACATCTACCACTTTTAAATATTGTTTAAATGTTTAAACATCAAAAATTACGTATTAAATTGTTTTTTTCCAACCCCTAATAGTGGAATTTAACAGTATATGCCTTTCTTGATTATTGTATAACTGTAATAAATTGTTAGAAAGTATCAAAAAGGGAATAGATTGACCCAACAATGTTCAAATCGAATTCAAAAAATTCAGGAGCTCACTATACTTCTCCATATCTATCTCTACGGTTGAATGCAGATCAGAATTTTTTAAACAGGCAGGATATTATTTTAATAATTGTTTGTTCTTAGGAGAGTTGTTTTAGTCGACTACATTTTCCAAAACATTTAAATCTAATCTAACCGATAATTATATTGAAATTTGGAAATATAGTCAGTCGGTTAGTTAAACAGGTTGCTCGATCAAGGAACACTGATCAAGCGCACTTAGCAGTGCTGGCCCGTTGTGATACCTCTGTGAGTCCGGTGAAGGTGACTCCTCTCAACTACTTAAAATAATTTTCTTTATTTTAAGAAGTTTAGAAAATTAATGATGCCTACAGATGCAAGGATATGACACACAGACAATAAAAGAAACGTTTTTCGGTTATTTTGCGGGTTGTTATGCTTATGTAAGTAAATACTATTTAGAAGAAGTAAAAATCAATGAACATATTTTTCTGGCCACTTTGTTCGTGGTGTCACATCATCATCTGCTGTTGGCCGTTCTGGTTAAGGTTAATCTCAACAGATACTTTGGCGAAAAAAGAGGTATGCCCACATCATGTGCAAAGTTTACCGGGGCTATAACTGTTCTCATCGGCCTCACAGTTTCCTGGTATGTCGCTTAGTCCAAGATCCCAAATCTCGGACGTTTCGTACACAGTTGGAAAAACCTAAGAATACAAGTTTCTGAAAAAAATCAAACAATTCTGAGCAAACATGTTTATTGTTAAAAATTTCGAAGTGAAACTACCTTATAGAATTTTTGTATTATGGTTATACATACTGAAAACGTTATGTTATAGGAGTACTACTTGTGTTGTTTACAGTAACTTAAAATATTCATCTCGGCCAAAAAATGGAGTTTAATCGTGTGCATCTATAAACTTAATAAAATTTTTGGTCATTAAACTCATTCAAGCACTAGAGTTTATCGATGGTTGGTAGATCACTCTAAGACGAATTTCGTGAAGGTCATGCAAAATCAGTTGTTGTTTCGGAAACTATTGATGCTGTGCGGAAACTGATATTGCAAGATCGTCATATGACATATCGTGAGATTGAGACAACTATAACCATTAGTGGAACCAGCGTACATTCAATATTGACTGTAGAAAAAATTGTACTCTTTGGAACTCACACAATTTGTAAATCACTCAAAATAATGGCTGGTGTCCATTGGACCAGACAAATGTTAAAAAATACGATTCTTCAAAACACGCGTATGAGCAGTCGACTGTATGGATGTTTAAACATGAACCGAATCCAACAAAAGTTATTCGCGTACGAAACACTTCCAAGCAAATGGTTGCCTGTTTTTTTAGAAAAACTGAACATGTCGCAAATGAACCACTAGAACAATGCAGAACAGTAAATTCTGAGTAGTACACAATCAAATATTTGGCGTAATTGGCGACATTATATTTCAAGAAGTTGCATTTTAATGCATTTATATCTTAAATTTATAGCAAATGAAGAATTTAGTACATTTTTTTTTAAATTATTGTATCATGTGTGTAACATTAAAAATGTCAAACTTTTAGCTAAAGTTGTCAGTTGCCAAATTGTAACAGTAGGGCTGTCAATTCCCGAGGTATGAAATGCCCACCATCGTACCCATCTGCCTATGTGCATACATATATACATACAAATATACATACTTACATTAAAAACAATTTATCAACTATTCTCACACAATATATACGTACGTGAGAACAACCGTATTGTAATGTCTCACACGCGATTCGTTTACTTTTATTCATACAAATATTACTAATAATACGCTAATAATTCTAAGAATGACTAAACCAAAGAAATCTGTGAAGTTTAAGCGCACAAAATAATCGTTTAAACATCAAGTTCATATATCTTTAAATATACATATGTACATGTACATGTATTAATAGACATATGGACATTTCATGCATCTCACTTTTCGTCTGTCACATGCATTTAAAGGTATTTCCCAAAAACACTGAATCGGGTTTTTACTGTGAGTGACCGCTCAAATACTTAATCCATTAATTTTGCAATGAAGTTTTTTCTAGTCTGCCTTTGGTATTTGTTTTATTTGTTGATATGAATTTATTATGTTATCATTAACTTTACTTTATTCATTCTTCTTTCTAAAAATACTTGCATACATACATAATTATGTTAAGTTTATTTTTGAAATTCACTTTAAGTTGTCGGGTATTATCATTTGAATTTTTATTCTAATATTATTTGTATATATACATATGTATATACATATTTGCTTGTATATAATAAATGTAAAATATATGTATAATAATAATATATGTATGTAAGTACATATATACAAGTATTTAATCATATTCACAACCATGATTAACCTTTTCAAACAGATTTATGATCAAATCAATTCCATACAATGAATTATGAATTATTGCGAGTTTGCATTGATTAATAATTAAGAATTTCATTACTTAGTAAAATAAGAAAATTTGTTTTTTTGTTTGAGCTTGACATTGAAGGCTGAATAAGATAAATCAAGTTTTGAAGTTTTAATGAACTCAAGTATTTCAATAAATCAAAATATCATGCTTAGAAAAGTTACTAAATTTGCGTATTTTCACAGCTTTTTATTTATTTTTTATTTTTTTCAAGTTGCCGTCATCTAGCCCTACAAAGGATTAGAAGTAGAAGAGTAGCATTCATTTACACTTATCTTCTTATCTTCTTCTATATATTGTGCCATTATTTTTGCAATAGACGGCTTTAGTGAACTGTATCTCTCGTTCTATAATTGCAATTGGATTACGCTAGATGATTTTAGAAAGATAACGTTTTGCACAAACGGCCTCCAGAACAGGGCCAAGAGGAATTGGTTGCCTATTTAGTGGGATTGGTAGGGAATCATCCACAATGAGTTGCTTCTCTATGGCCAAACTCTTCAATCGGAGCTGCACTGTCAGCAATTGGACCGTCTGAAGGAAGCAATTGCACAGAAGCGCCCAGCTTTTGGCCAACAGGAGGGGAATTGTGTTTTGTTCTGTTCTCTGTTCTTATCTAGGACATCACCTTCAAAATAACAAAAGTTACCGTGCACCGTTTTGCATGTTTGACATAAATCGGATAATTCTAATAAAGTTAAATAAGGCCTTCACTTTAATGCAAAAATGATGGATCACTTTTTACTTTTTTTTAAGGCTTAATATTTTTATATAAAAACTTTGTATTGAGTATATGCATTAATTCGTGCGGTTTTCTAAAAGAGGGCTCTGCTAGTATTATTTCGCGTCGTGTTCATCTGTAGCTATATTCATTTCAAAGGTACTGTCATTTCGCGTCGTTTTCAGTAGATGTCAATTGTTTTAGCGTGAACAACAATTTGTTTCATTTGAAAATGTCGAAATTTGCACAAGATAAAGTGTTTTTGCGGGGAGCTCTTCTTCATTACTTTAACATAAAGAAAAGTGCTACTGAAAGCCATCGTATTTTACTGGATGTTTATGGTGACCATGCTTTAGCCGAACGAATGTGCCAAAAATGGTTTGCACGGTTTAAAAGTGGCAATTTCGACTTAGACGACAGAGAACGACCCGGACAGCCAAAAAAATTTCAAGACGAAGAATTGGAGACATTGCTCGACGCAGATGCATACCAGAGGCAAGAAGAAATTGCAAAAGTACTCCTGATGGGTATTAGGAGTTGATCAAGCAACCGTTTTTAGATGATTAAAATCATTAGGATTCATCCAGAAGCTTGGATATTGGGTGCCTCATGAATTAAAGCCAAGAGACGTCGAACGTGGATTCTGTATGTCGGAAATATTGCTTCAACGCCACCAAAAGAAGTCATTTTTGCATCGGATTGTCACCAGCGATGAAAAATGGATTCATTATGATAACCCAAAGCGCAAGAGATCGTATGTGAAGCCCACGGCAAAGCCGAATACCTATGGTGCCAGGGTTATTCTATGTACCATATTTGGTGGGACCACAAGGGTGTGCTCTATTATGAGCTATTGAAATCGGGTCAGACGACTAATGGGGGCCTCTACCGAAAACAAATTGATTCGTTTGAAAAAGGCTATCGCGGAAAAACGATCAGAATATGCGACCAGACACGAATCAATAATTTTTCATCATGACAATGCTCGGCCACATGTTGCAAGGCCAGTTAAAAACTATTTGGAAAACTGTGGGTGGGAAGTTCTACCTCACCCGTCTTATAGCCCAGACATAGCACCATCCGATTACCACTTGTTCAGATCAATGTAGAATGACCTCACTGGAGTACGCTTCACTTCAGAACAGGGTATCAGAAATTGGCTCGATTCTTTCTTGACCTCCAAGCCGAAGAAGTTCTTTTGGGATGGGAGCCACAAACTGCCAGAAAGATGGGCAAACAACGTAGCTTCCGATGGGCAATACTTTGAACATTAAATGTATAACAATTTTTTCACAATAAAGTCTTCATTTTCGAAAAAAAAACCGCACGAATTAATGCATACACCAAATATGTTTGATTAAATTGAAAATTTGTCAGTTTAAGGGAAGTGGAATGGGGGCCGACCCATTCGAAAAAGTCTTATTTATCTTTTTTTTTTACTTGAAAAAAAATATATATATATACTTATAAATAAATGTAAAGGATTTATAGTAGTAGTAAAATAATAATGCACACATATAGGAACGTAGTACATATTTTTAAATGAGATATATCGCTGAGTCATTTATATGCAAAGTACATGCGTTTTTGCACATTTCAAAAAAAAAAAAATTATTTATTAAATAAAAACGAAATTCCTATATGAGCCATAGTAGTATATGCATACACACGTACTCTTCATAAACCAGTTTTTTTAAGTGTGAAAACATTTATGGATTTCGAAGAATTTTTTAGCGTGAAATACAATTTTTTTAAACGTAAACAAAGAAAACACAAACACTAGACCATACATATGTAGGAGCATGTGTTGCATACAAAAAAACGCAAACGCATTTCATATTCATTTCTCTGGTGATGGCCAATCTTGACTATTTCTTTTAATAAAATAAATTTTAATTTCATTCAATACATCCACATAATAATGTATGTATGTATGTATGCGAATGCATTTCTAGTAGCTAAGATCAGTTATTATTATTATTTTTTTTTTTTTGTTAATTTTCATTGCAGAATTCTACTTTCCCAATGAAAATGCGGATGTGCCCAACTTTGGACGTTGTATCACGCCAAATCGTGAGCGTGCTCTGTGTCTCATTCTGGAGGACTGCAAATATCTTTTTAATTTGGTGCTTCAATCGCCGCTACTAGATTCGGATCGATTATATTTGAGTCGTAGTCAATGTGGTTATCAAAATGGCAAAGTTTTGGTAGGTATTTTAGTATTACGTACTGCCATTCGGAAGGCTCGGGTTCAAATCCTGGTGTCGTACTAACATCCAAAAAATTATAGAAAATTAATTTAAATAAAAAAATTACGCATACTTTTCTAATTGTGGTCGCGCCTCGGCAGGGAAGGTCAACCCCTCCGAGTGTGTTTCTGACATCAAATAAAAAAGCTCCTCCTAAAAACCATCAGCCGTTCGGAGGCGGCCTAGTATAAATTGTAGGTCCCTCCATTTGTTGGAAAAACATAAAGACGCGAAACCACAAATTGGGGGAGGGGCTCGGCCGAAAATCGCTTCAGCGGTTACAAAGCGCCAATTATATATATATGTATATAAATTTGAATAATTTAAGAAATAGAGCATTAACAAGAAGGAAAAGCTGTGCTAGGCCATGCACGAGCTATATGGTATAAGTCCTCCGATGCTGTTTTGACGGATTTTCCAAAACTTCATATCTGAACAAATCGGTTGCATGGGAGAAATATGTTATAACAGTCCGATATCGATAAATTTCAATACCAATGTGTAATTCATTAAATGTGTGTAATATACCAAAAACAAATGTAAGACCCGAAATCGCAAAAATGGCAATCGGTCGTATATATGCGTGTCCGATCTAGCTGGTTCCGACATATGATCGCAGGCGGATAGACAGACATCATTAAATCAACTCAAATCGTCATTCTCATCCGATCTGTATTAATTTTAATGTACGAGTACATACTTCAAACCAAAGTTAATACGAATGCCATGGTATTGTACATTAAAGGTATAAAAAGACTGAATACATTTTCTGGTTAATACTGCTCAAAAATGTTTAAATGAGCGCTCATTGGTTTTGAGCGCAGCTTAGGAGTTTTAAGAACCTCCTTTTAACTGCTAAAAACGTATCTGCCTTGTATTAAATTTTAAAAACTAATCTAAAATTCTTCAATCCACAGATTTGCTGTCCTGATCGTTACCGTGATTACATTAATGTGCCATCTACCAATCCAACCACCACAAAACCACCACCGGTTGCCCCTAGCAATCTCTTGCCACAGCCTGGTCAATGCGGCAACGTCTTGGCAAATCGTATTTATGGTGGTAACGTGACGAAAATCGATGAGTTCCCTTGGATGGCTTTGATAGAGTATACAAAACGTAGGTATATTTGTTAAAAAAAAAAAAATTGAGACAATGAAGATGTCTAAAATTGTTTCATCTAACCAACAGCTAACGGTAACAAAGGTCATCATTGTGGCGGCTCACTGATTAACTCACGTTACGTAATAACAGCCTCGCATTGCGTCAACGGACCAGCTATACCCGTAGATTGGCGTTTGACTGGCGTACGGCTTGGCGAATGGGATACCAGAACGGATCCAGATTGTGAGGTTGATGTACGTGGCGAAAAAGATTGTGCACCAACACATCAAGATGTAGCTGTGGAACGCGCAATATCTCACCCCAGCTATGAGCCGAATTCGAAAAGTCAAACGAACGATCTGGCACTATTACGTCTCAGTCGCAATGTGGCATATACGGATTTCATTCGACCCATATGCTTGCCTTCAAGTAGTAATTTACGCTCAGCTGAATTCGATGGCATCGTTATGGATGTTGCTGGTTGGGGTAGAACGGAAAAGGAAGCAACCAGTGCATTGAAGTTGAAAGCAGAAGTTGAGGGTGTGCCGCTGGACAAGTGCTACGAGAAATATGCAACACAAAATATTCTCTTGCAGTCAACACAAATGTGCGCTGGTGGTAAAGCTGGTATAGATTCATGTCGTGGTGACTCTGGTGGTCCACTTGTTAGCTTGGATAATTCAAAGAAAGCGCTTTCATATTACTTTTTGGCGGGTGTCGTGTCATTTGGACCCACTCCGTGTGGTTTAGAGGGTTGGCCTGGTGTTTATACAAGAATTGGCGGATTTGTGGATTGGATTGAAACCACCATACAGCCTTAGACTAAATACATACTCATATACTTATTAAGATTTTTATTTTATCGAATATGTATGTATGTTTAATAAAAAAAAACTCATTAGCACGTACATACTATATACTCAGTAAAAAATAAATAATATTTGTATTTACTACATACAAACATTTTGAAGTGTATAACTGTGCACAATACAAAGCGATATTTATTAGTTTTTTTTCCATAACGAAGCTTTCTGATTTACACAAATATCAAAAGAAGTACGAAAATATAAATTTTGTAGGGATTAACAATTTGAAGTAGCGAAAAACAAACCTTAAAGCAAAAAAAGGAACTATTGTTATCCTGCACATTGGCCTATTATTCCTTTTTCTTCAATAGCACGCCAATCGTTTCTTTTTTCGCACTTTGACGCCAATCGGAGATTCCAAGTCCTGATCGCTCTTCACCTGATCCTTCCAAAGGAGTGGAGATCTTCATCTTCTTCTGATTACACCAGCGAGTACTGCATCGAATACTATCAAAGAAGACGTGCTTTCATCCATTCGAACCCCATGACTTAACCAACGTGGCCGCTGTTTCTTTATTCGCTGAACCTTGCCAATCCGCAAAGGACCATAAGTCTTTCACAAGACTTTTCTCTCGAAGCTTCCCAAGGCCGACTCATCGGATGTTGACATCGTCCACGGAGCAGGATGGAAATGACAAATGACTTGTAGAGTTTGGATTTGGTTCGTTCAGAGAAGAGTAGTACCCGTTACGAAGAGTTATTCTTAATTCGTTTAGGTTAAAGTGATGTTTTGAGAAGCACGATACATATATTCTACATTTTATTCCTCTTCGCTTCTGGTTTTATTCAAAAAGAAAAGTAAATGAAATTCAATTTTCCCGTAGCTTCCTAACGTCGACTCGGAACACTAACGCAGCGAAAAGTCTATTACCGAACTGTAGTGAAGAACAAAAATATTGCTTACCTTATAAAGTTGCGATCGACCAGATACCGAGGCCTGAAGAGGGAAACAAAATGCATTTGGAGACAGAAAAAGAAAGAGGCCGAAATGAGACTACAGAAGGCTTCAAGACCGGAACATACTCCCATAGTAACCATGTACACTAAAATTGTTTTTGAAATTAATATTTGTACTTATATTTTATTTTGAAAGAAAAAAAATTAATATACAAATTAAAATAGGGTAAGTATACCACTGAATAGCTAGCGACCTTTGCTAACTTTCAGTGGAGGAATTAGTTCAACTATCTAGAAAAATTTTATCAGATATTTAATAAACCTTTTTTGAAGGTTTTATCTTCCCTAGAATTAGCCGATTTACTTAAAATTGCTCCGTTTTGCTGATAATCTTTTGCCATTGGCAAAAAAAAAATTAGGACAATCGAAGCCAAATCATTTGCTATAGACCGTAACAGATGTTAATCACTTGGTGTCAAGGTGGATGCATAAGAACCTTCCAGCCAAGTACTCGGAGTTTCTGGCTAGCCACTATCAATGAGTGTGGCATGACTTTGTCTTTATGAAACACAATTCCCCTCCTATTGGTTGTTGTTGTTGTAGTAGCGGTTCACTGACCCCACTTAGGACACTTAGGACAGGCTTAATCAATCTAAGTCGCCGAGGTCATCTAATGGGAGGTCCCGGAAACGTGCTGTTTCGACGGAGGAGGGTTAGATGTGTCGGCTTGAGGGGGCATGTGAAGAGGTGGTTAGTGTCGTGCGGAGACTCTTCACATGCAGGGCATACGTTGGGTATGCTGGGGTCGAGTCTGGATAAGTAGGAGTTTAACCTGCTACAATGTCAAGGACCTACATTGTGCCAGAGTCACGCGAGTCTCTCGAGGCAACTCGAGCTCGTTGTCTGCAATAGGTGGTGGTTTTACTCGGAGTACACCATTCACGGGAAGAGAGTCTTTGAAGGTGTTAACTGACTCCTGGTGAATGACATTCAGTGCTTGTCTGTTCGCCGTCTTGTCCGGCGGTTGTTGCACATGTTGCTGGATGGCGCTCTTCATATCTAGTACTTCCTTTCTGATGTACCTAGGTGGAGGTTAAGCTGCTTGCACAGCCTATTGGTCAATGCGATCGCTTCCTTTATACGGTAAAATTGCTGACAGTACAGATCAGAATTAAAAGTTTTGGCCGTAGGGGAACAGCTCATAGTGGATGAATCTTTGCCAATCCCTCAAAACATACAACATAACCTTTCTCGCCGTCAATGCTGTCTTTGAGACCGTTTGTGCTGGTTTACTGGCCTTCGACCACTACTGTTTGCATTTAACGTTGCTTTAAGTGATCCACTCTTTCATTACCAGTCATCATCCGCCTTAGAATTTGGTCGATTTTGTTACGATTCAGTATCAATTCGCAAAAAGAAATTTAGTCCGTGAACTTTTTTCTCGTTAAATCATGTGACACCCACACAAACACACATGGAGCTTCTTTATGTTTTCAAGCCTTTTCAAGTGGTCTCAGATTGTTTTTGTGCAATGTGTAGCTCCTGGGCAATCGGAACTGTTCTCGCAGGTCGGCCAGACCAGATCGATACGGCGATACTTTCGACAATAGGCCTTCCCATCGTGGAGCATCTTTTACATCAAAATTACCAGAACGAAATCGAAAAAACCAAAGTTGTGCATGATTGACTGTTACAGTATCAGGAGCATAAACTTTTTTGACATTCTAAGCTGCCTGGCTTGCGTGTTCGCCTTTTTCGAAAAAAATGTATGTATGTGTGTAGTATGTCCATCTTCTTTCTAACGTTATAGGTATAAGGTAATCCAGCCACACTTATGAAACACAGGTTCAGATCTACTAAAAACGTCTATTGCAAAAATAATGGATAACTTGTTACTTAACCAATATACCATTTCATGTTCGTAAAAGGTATAAAATTGCGTTTATGACAAAAATTTTCTAAACTATATATGTGTTCGTAAATTTTTGAGAATTTTATTATTCATAGGGATATTTTAAAAATTCCATTATTAATTTTAAAAGTAAAAAGAAAAAAATAAATATTTGAATAGAATCCTTTGGCTACCTACTAATATGCAGTTTGAGCAACCATTTGTATAGAATACCATACCAAACACATACATATGTATATATGTACGTACACGATGTGTCCCAAAAATAACCGAACTTTTGGGATATAAAATAGTAAAATACACATTATATTATCTTTGAAAGTTATTATTTATTCAAAATAGGTTCCATTTGACTCAACACAACGTTTGGAACGATCAACCAGCACATGCATAGATTTTTTTATGTCGTTTATAGAATGTTCTTCAGTACCTCGGTTACGGCTGCTTCATTTTTTTAATTTTTTTTTTAATTTTTTAAACTTCAATTTCAATTTTTTTTCAAGTTTGACACAAAATTTTATACATATTTGCTCTTTGTTCCATTTTTTTTTTTTTGGAACCATTAGCACACTTTTGGTTTTATTGAAATGGCTGTCACTTTTACATCTGTCATCCGACTTACATGAAGTTAGGTGCGTTTGAAAGAGGATAAATGTATCTTTTTAACTTTGCAAATTTTCAATACATGACGCTGTATGTTGTATGATTTAAATATAAAGTTCGGTTATTTTTGGGACACACCGTGTACTTACATATAAATATATCATATCTATTACACTATAACAATATGAAAAGGATCTCCTACATATGAGTATGTATATATATACACCCTTTAGTCCTTATTTAAAAATACAGTTGACAGCTATTCTATGTATGTATATATGTATGTATACATGTCTGTGGTTTGTTTACATATGTACCTGCGTCCAAAAGAGCGTCTCCTTTCGCTAATACATATGACGACAGTGTCGCTGTATGGAATGCTCTAAACAAGTGGTTAGTATTGTACATGAAATATCGAAACCATGAGTGCAGGTATGGGTTTTGTTGTGTTTTTAAGTATACAAAAATACAGCGGATACACTTCACGCGAAACAGTTTTAAACGTGAATTCAAGATGTTAACACAAGTGCTTTTGAGTGTCCTTTTGTTGAGTGCCTTTACTAGCAGTTTACCGCCGGCACGTAAGTGTCACCAAATATAATATTTAATTATGTGAATTTGTGTAATTATTAGAAATTAATTAAAAATTATTAATTAAAATATATAAGTGCAAATAGTGTATATTTCAATTTAAATATAACGGACTAGTATCAAAGCCATGACAATGATATATAAAGAGGTTGCAGTGCATACTATACATACACGAGTATAGCTGAGTGAAATTAACGCCTGAATATTGTTTGTCCAAAATGAAGCAGCATATTAAAAAAAACTAAATTAATTAAATAATTTAAAAGTGTATATGAATTTTTATAAATGCTTGGGATATACATAAAAATTTGTCTTTCAAGTGAACAATTTAGATTAATTTATTTGTTATGTAGAATTATTTAAAAGGACTAAAAAGGAACACACTTTTAGGATCTTATTGAAAAATGTAATTTTTCGGTTAATTGCTAATATCATTATTGAATGGAGGCCACTAATAGTATGCTCAAGCCGACCACATTTAATATGTTCAAGTAAAAAGAGCTCTTTGCTAAACATGACTGTCCAGACAGTGCTTCGAGTTTAAAGTTTGACAGCTATTTGTTTACAAATTAAATACCAAAAATATACAAAAATTATTTGTTAATAATTTTCAAATTTATTAATAATATGGATAATTTCACAAAAATATTTAATTTATTGTAATCGAAGGAAATAAAAAAGCTACTCCGAGAACGAGAGTAATATTTACAAAAGATGTGGTGGTCAGGTTATGGCTTTTTCTTTAGTTAAACTGATGTGACGTCACAACTACAGTCAGCCAGTTGTCTCGTCATCTTTTTAAACACTTTAGTATTCTGTTTTTTGGTTCAGGAAGGACGAGAATGTGATCTCCCCTCACCCATATAATGGCATTTGCATAAGGCGTTGAGCACTTGATTTGCTTTCATTTTTAATTTTCTTATTGAATATAAAGTTTCAATTTTGTTTTATTTTCAATAAAATAATAGATTTAGACTTGTTTACTTTTTTAGGGAAATACAGGTGTCTTTTGTAACTTACATATGTATAACTAGTCATCTCATATCTTATTGAAGTTTTTCATAATTGGTTTGTTGTAGGTATCATGACCAATATCCGAAACTATATTTCAGTTTATTATATTTCGTTTATCTAAGTATGTATGCTTTTAATTTTCAGAGTTCCGAAGAAATCCTAATATAAGAGCGGGTAAACTTACTTATGGACCCTGCAAAACACCAAACGGCAAGCCCGGCACCTGCATACTTTTGCAGCAATGTAAAAAACTTTACTCTTTGGTTATGACCCAACAACCACTGCACGACGTGAATAGGATATATCTGACTCAGAGTCAATGCGGTTATCTATATGGTAAAGTTTTGGTAAGTTGCAAAAAAAAAAAAACGAAAATAAATAAATATTTATTACTATTATTTTATTTAATTTTTAGATTTGCTGTCCCAATCAAAATCCAATCGCAAGTACTACTGCGACACCATCGTTAACAAAACCGACTCAATCGAGAATGGGTTTAAAAAAATCCATTTTAATAGATAAAACTTCCATGGAAAAGACTAAAACGAAGAAATTTCCACGTTCCGGACAATGTGGCCAAATGACCTCGGGTCGTATTTATGGCGGCAATGTCACAGAGATCGATGAATTCCCATGGTTGGCTTTGATTGGTTATAAAAAACGTAAGTAGTCCACCTTAAAGACCTATATCCAGTTCTTAAGTAATGAGCAAACTCCATATAAAAAAACGCTTAAGTTTATGTTTAAGAAAATTTTTGCTTTCATGTGAACATACCATTTCAAAGTTCACTGCTCTTAAGTTAGAGAATCGATAACGTCATACCTTTTTTCGATAAAATTTTCATAAAATACCAATGTGGAAATCCGTGCGAATTTGGCAAAATATATATGTATGTATGTCAAAAATTATTTTCTTAAGGAAGGTATAGTAACGTTTTTTCAGAAATAGAGCTCACCGAGTTTTCGAAGCAAAATTAAAAACGCCAAAAGCGCGCCTTAATTTTTCTGCGGAGCAAAAGCGCAAATTAGTGGCTGAGGTGAAGGCGTGGCTCAAAACTTGGGCCATTGTATTTATATAAATACATATAAATAATATTTAATCACCTCTTTGTATATATCTTGCTGATATTTTTTACACTTTCCTCCACAAATTAAATTTACTTTGTTATTTTCCACCAGCTGATTGCGGTAGGGTAGCCTATTTTAACAAAAGTACGTAAAAATTTTTCCTTAAGTAATTATATACCATTGTTTACGTGACAATGAACTTAAGAACTGGATATAGGCCTTAAAGAATATATGAAAAATGTATTATTTACAAGTAGGATATGCGCTTAATCGATTTTCAGTATAATCGATTAATTAAAATTTGTACAATTTGTACATTAGTCAACGAATTAGTATTTTCAATTTATTGCACTTAACGAAATGATAGTTAATTAAAAAACTGATAATCAATGAAATACTTTTTAATAATTATTAAATGAGAAAATGAAATTTTTGTTAGATTTTTATGTAATACATTCCAATATATTATTTTCAAAAATATAAAATGTTGTTTTTGGAATGGTACAATAAAAAACTTTTTTTTTCGAAACACAATAATCACCAACCCTCTAATTAATTAAAATTAATCAGTTTAAAAAATTACTTATGCCGATAGTAAATAGAACTTTTTTGCCGCGTGGCGTGACAGCTTGACTTTGACGTCAAAGATGCTCTAACGATGCAACGTAAAAAAGTCCTATATGCCATCGGCTTAAGGATTATGACCAATCTACTAGTTACTTGATTAATCGCACAGCCGCACTCACCCACAATTCGTAAGAGAAGTCATTTCAAGTACTAAAACTACAATATTACAATTATAGCTTTGCCTTGTTATTTACAGGTTTCGGACAATTTGGTTACCACTGCGGTGGTTCTTTAATCAACTCCCGTTATGTCATCACTGCCTCCCATTGTGTTAACGGCAAGGCTTTGCCAATTGAGTGGAAGATTTCCACAGTACGTTTAGGCGAATGGGATACCAATACGAATCCGGATTGCCAAGTAGATGGGCGTGGTGTGAAGAATTGTGCGCCGACGCATATTGACGTGCCTATTGAAAAGGCCATACCACATCCAAAATTTGATCCACAGTCGACAAATCAAGTTAATGATATAGCGGTCTTGCGTTTAAAGCAAACAATTACATTCACCGATTTTATACAACCAATTTGTCTGCCTTTGAGTACTAATTTACGTAACGCCGCTTTTGACGATATCATCATGGACGTGGCGGGTTGGGGTAAAACGGAGGCGGAATCTAGAAGCAATGTTAAATTAAAAGCCGAAGTTACTGGCGTGCTATTAGAGAGTTGTCGGAAGGTATATCAGCAACAAAATATTGTACTCGAGTCGAGCCAATTGTGTGCTGGTGGTAAGAAAGGCGTAGATTCATGTCGCGGTGATTCAGGTGGGCCTCTTATCGGCTTGGGTACGACCGGGCGGGGAAGTACCTATTACTTTTTAATTGGCATAGTGTCATTTGGACCAGCTTCATGTGGTACGGATGGTTGGCCAGGTGTTTATACTAGGGTAGGCCATTTTATGGAATGGATTCAAGCCGTAACTGAAACTTAAGTGTGTGTATATATGTATGTGTGTGTGTAAAACAAGTGAACACACTAAAAAAAATAGTAGAGACTTTGTACACTCTTTGTTGATGTACGAGTATGTATATATGTAAATACATATGTACAATACCGCACTTAATCTTGTGTGCTGGATATTTCTGTGAATATAAGTATTTATATTTCTCTATTTGTGTGTGTTATGGCTACTAGTCTTGATTTCCAGCTTAGTTGGATATATTATTTTAGTTTTAAGAAGACTACCTGTATTATATTTTCCTTCCTTTAATCGTTAAGAACACCTTAGTACAAAGACAAAGTATATACATATGTATGTATGTAGACGAGTTTCTGACGAAAAATTCCATACTATAAACAAATGGCAATAAAGATTTTGTTGAGAAAGGTAACCTTTGAAAAGAAAAGGTCCATGCAAACATCCGTATATATGTATATACATATGTATGTATATGAATATATTTAATATTAGTCTAGTTCCTAGTAAAGAATTTACTTAATACTTTAATACTGTTGTTATATGTTAGTATGTAAGTATATCTGTATTTGTGGATGTGTATGTATAATAAAATGTAATAGAAATGTTACTTATTGGAAAACCTCTGTATTTTTGCTTTATACCCCTCTTTTTTTTAAGGCATATGGAAAGCCAATAGCTCTGTTCGGTGAGAAATATCAGTAAGAATTACCCTGTAACGAAATGTCAAAATTGAGCTCTCCAGCTGTAAATTTTATTGGCTCTTTGTGTTACCGAACACGGTTCTGCAAAAATTGGTAACAATTGTTACTGCCGATCAGCTCACCGAATAATGCTTATATTAGCATGAAAGGTACAGACCCTCTAGGATTGGTGTTGTCGTTATCACATCGAAGAAAGCTTAATATCGTCTCAGCTCCTTTTGAATGTTCTCTTAATTGGAAAATAATTTCCTTATAGTTTCTGCAAGCTTATGACAGAAAGCGTGTCAGTGGTAGGTTTACTGAAGCATTCTTTTTCCGACTCAGATTCTGCTTTTTTCGGTACGTGTATACGTGTATGTGTGTGCTAATCTCATTTGAATCATTAAATAACAGCTCTGTACTCTCATATTTGATTACATAAGAAATGTCAGATAAATCAGCTGTGTGACTGTTAAGCAATTTCTTGAATTTTTGGTTTGGTTTTGGAATTTAACTTCAGCTTTTCGGAAATTATTCAATAAATATGTTGAAAACATGGAGCTGCAATGCTATTAATTTGCTAAAAAGTACAGCAACGTTACAACAACAAGTGCGGGTAATGTACACAATTCATTTTTCAACAAAATTACTTGGCGACTGATCAACTCACATGCGTTATTTCTTGTAAAAATTTTCAGACAACTTTTGTGCTAAAGCGTAAATATGATCCGTTGCTACATAAAACTAATGAGAGGCCAAAAAAGTTACGCGCTAAACATTTTATCTATGAGTTAGTCGAGGATACAGGTATTAAACGACGGCCAAACATAGAAGTTGTGCTGAAAACATATGTGGAAGGAGTAGGTGATAAGGGTGATGTGGTTTCGGTTAGACCCAACTTTGCTTACAACAAGTTATTGCTCCCCGGATTAGCTGTATATAAGACAGATGAGAACTTAATATTGTACGCCAAAACTGAGGAAGATGCGAAGGTCGTTAGCCATAGTTCAGCATTTGCACAGCGAGTATGTATAAGTTTAATTTTTAAGTCAAAACATTATTATGTGCTTTCAATTGCAGACGGTCAACGTTATCGAACGATTTTCTCTCTCAGTAGTGATGAACAAAGATCATCCTTGGGTAATTGAACCATGGCACATCAAAGCGTCGCTTCGCAAGGCAGGCATTCACTGTCCGGAAGAATGTATAACTATGCCGGAGGAGCGTATTGAAGGTCCCGATTTTAATAAAGAGGGTAAAGAATTTTATTGCACAATAACTGTGAATAATCTTGAGAAAGCACGCCTACGCTGTCGCATTCATCATTGGAGCACAGATCCCAGTGACCGCCTACCATATGTACCGGAATATTGGAAAATGCCACCAGAACCATTATTTGGTAGTGAAAGTTTAGGTGAAAATGTAGAAACCAAAGTGGAGGAAAAGTAATCCTTTTAACTGAATTACAAAAGATCAATAAACTATAGATTAAATAAACAATGCAAACTTCTAATCTCAAATTGTTGTTGAATGTTTTCAGCAAATTCAAACCAAGCTTTTACAAAAGGATACTTCGTATATATTTCATATATTTCTAGTGTATTCGTAAATAATAAATGGAACATAGCTGTTCAATTTCAAACGAATATTAGTACATACGTTTCAGGTTTTTAATGTAAATTACTGCATCAAACAAAAAATATCAAAAGCAAGATTTTTAACTTATAAGAAACATTTAATGAAAAATTTGTATGCGTTCTACTGCAAGGTTTTAATGCTAGATACTAAACAAAACAATTTAAGGAATTTTTAAATCTAATGTACTCCTTTTAACTCCACCTCGAAAACTAATGTGCTGTTTGGTGGAATTGTTGGTGGTGAACCACGTGCTCCATATGCCATGTGTGGTGGACAAGTAATGCGACGTTTGCCTCCGACCTTCATGCCAGCTACGCCAACATCCCAACCTTTAATTACTTCACCGCGACCAAGTCCAAATTTGAAACCTGCTCCCGTTTTCAAACTGTCGAAAACTTTATTGTTGGACTTAAGTCTTCCTTCATAATACACTTGTGCTCGTTTGCCGCTTTTAGCTTCTGGGCCATTGCCTACACGAATATCCTCAATTTTTACACCTCCTGTTATTACACGTTCGCCACCAGCTTTCTGCTGTTGTGGTTGCTTTTGTTGCTCATTTTTGTTTGCCTTTTTGTCTTTCTTGCCCTTCTTTTCAGTAGAGACATCTTTTGCTACACCGTTTTGTTGCTTTTGGGGTTTATCCAATTTAGGATGTTTGGCCTTTGGTTGTTGGACCTCTTCATCTTCACTTTCTTCGTCTTCCTCCTCCTCATCATCTTCGTCGTCGTCGTCATCATCTGTAAAATCAAGATATATTTGAATCAACGAAGATTATTTATTATTTACACTTGATGTTACCATCATCATCTTCATCGCCCTCTTCGTCATCTTCCTCAACTTCATCTGTTACGAGAAATAAAAACATATCTCAGATTACACACTTCTACGAATAGTTTATGTACCCACCTAAGTCTTCGCCATTGAAATCACTGTCATCCTCATCTTCATCATCCTCTTCTTCTTCATTGCTAACAGCTTGCTTCTTTTGATTACCCTTTTTGGCACTAGCTTTTTTGTTCAATGCCTCACGAAGGTCTTGAATTTCTTCTTCCTCTCCTTCTAAATCAGAGTCTTCTTCATCATCCATGAAGTTGAATTTATCGATGAGGTAACCAGTCAAACTTACATTACCGCTACCTAGGAATATGGATACAATGTACACAAATATTTCAAATTTATTTTCTCTTATAAACATACCGATGCTCTGGAAACATATCTCATCGCCTTCACCGAAATTTAAATCCAGCATAACTTGTTCGCACTTTCCTTTGCGCAACGTGCAAATTAAAAATTTCTGATTATCGTGATTAATGTAAATTTGGTTGGCGCCATCATCGGAGACTGAATCGGTTTCCAAAGATGCCAGGGAAATGTGGAAAGGTTTGCTGGTTTTTTGCGTATATTTACGGTTGGGTTTCAAATTTAATCCTATGAATACAAAGAAACAGCTATTAAACTTTTCACAAAGATGGCGTGGAGCCCTATCGGCCCGCGCGATAAAACACGTGGCGTTAGTTTTTCTCAATAAACTAAAAATTTTATTAAAAAAAAAATAACTAAACTTACCCCAAAACATTTTGTTTGTATATTGTGATAAATAATCCTTTACAAAATGAAATGTAATTTAATTATTTTACAGGACGTTGAAAATTCTATGATCAATGCCGGTAACAAAACGATAATCAAATTCCTTTGCAGCTGAATGCCAATAGTGAACGCGATGAATAACCGCGTGAATTTGACAGTGGAGAGTTAGGGTTGCATTGACTACAGCACACTTATAAGTACAGGGTGGCGAATAAATTGGGACATAACTTTTTTTGGATTTAAATTACTTTTTATATATTGTGGAGAAAATGCCATATTTAATTACATCAGGATTATCATCTACTTAGGCGTTTAAATGAAGTATCCTAGTTTATAATAATACGAAAATAATTATTGCAAAAAATCTCAACGTTTCCAGCATCTACTTCTTTATATGTGGAGCTTTCATCTACACGGTTCGCTCTATAGACTAGTCTAGTTAGGAGTACCGCCAATTCACTGTTGAGTTTTATGTTGCAATTCTCCAGCTTCATCTATTGTTCTTCCTATCATAGCGTCTTCATAATTTCTAATTATCTATCTCACGATCAGGAATCGTCTGGAATTTTCGTTGAATTTGTTCTCAATTATATCCCAAGGTATGAAAATCCGTGTCGTTCCGGTGTAGAGACTCGACTGCCCGGGAATTTTTGGATTTTAGTCGCCTCTTACAACAGGATTGCCTTGCCACTGGAAATTTTTGGACCTCGCAGACGATACGCGCTTTCTAGTTTTGCAACTGTCGTAAAATCTGCGATAACATCTCAGATATTCGGTCATGCTGTGGTTTTGCATTTTGTAAAATGAAACATATGTTCCACATTTTAAGTAAAACCTAACCATATTTAGAAACTTTTCGAATAGATGGGTTCCAAGTCCCTTTCCGGAAGCTCAAAGTTTCAGGTCTCTATGATTAGTGGCTCAGGCTGTGTGTTGATCCGTCAGTCATTCAGGACAAAGCCTGATATAATTATACTCGTATGTATATACATATACATATAGATATGATACAACAGGGCTTTTTATGTCATTCGGCGAACATATTGTTTTTCATGTATCTATGCTTATGTGCATAATTGCAATTCTCAGGTGAGCAATGAAGCAATAAACTTAAAGTGTCTATTAGATGCTTAACTCAGGGTGCTTGGATGACATTCGACAGCTAGCATTATTGCATGCTTAGATTTTTGCCAGCCCCAGGGACTGCTGAAAAGCGCCAGTTCTTAAGTGGTGTAAGCTTGACTTACAAACCACTGGAGCACTACCTTGCTGCACAAATTTTGAAGAGCCAAAGCACTCAATAAATTTCCAACGTAACAATAAGAATGGTCTTTCCGCACCATATCCAAAATCTCACCAGGAGCTCATCCCTGAGCTCTACACAACAAATACATTGTGTATAAAGAGGGATGGTCACCCCGCACCACCTCTAATTTTTTCCTATGGAGTTCACTTTCGAACTCCGTTGAGAGCCAAACGGCTCTATGCATACATTTAAGAGTATTATTAACCAACATCTTTCCTACCCATAAACATCCTCTCCATCCTACCCCCCAAACTAAGACAATGGGTTCAACAGTACTTGGCGAACATTTCGCTGGATGAAGAGCTTTTTCCTTCATTTCAGGTTAAACTAATTCAGCCCACATAATATTTTCTTTGACCAACACCAACATTTGGCTCGGCGAAAAGAGGATAGGTGGGCTGGAGTTTAAGGGAAAGTAAAAGAGATAATTGTAACGCACTTGTAAATTACGAGCCAATCGATGCTCGATTTCCTTTTACTTTTCCTATCATTAGACCCGCTTAATACGTGGAGCACGCGTATAATTTTATATATTATATTAATTGCAGGCTACAATAATTTTGCTACACATCCGTTAATTACTGGATATACGTGTATGTATGTATGCAAGTTTTTTTTTTTAATTATATACCCAGTTAGTTCGAAAAAACTTGTGAAAAGGAATATGGTATGGTTACAGAGATCATAATTCTCAACTAGTTTAAAGAGCTAGGTTAGGTGGAATCTCGCAAACGGATTTTTAAGTAATAACCTCGATTCTATTCCGGTAAGATTTATCTGAGGATTTTAAAGAAGACTTAGATATTTAATACCAACATTAATAACTCTTCCTTTTTGTGCCCCCTTTATCCCCCTTTGCATGCGCCTCTGCTCAAATGCTTGATATCCAACCTTTTTTCAATGCTATAAAAAGCATTTCTTAAAACATATTTGCCACATACCGTCTACCTGCGCCATACACGTATTTGCAAATCTTCGCTGCTATTATTATTAGCCAAAGAAAAGAAATGTTTGAATTACTTAGCGGTCGTGGAATTGGTAATTGTCCGTCATCGTATGCATTCATCTATCTCTTCAAGACTTTAACTTTTTTGGGCAGAAACCCACCCAAGGAAGCTGGTCCGCTCTATTACATTTGGTCTGCCTTCATGTATATATTTTGCATAATGCTTTCACCAGTTTACGGTGCCCTCGGCTTCGTCATAAAATATATGCAGAACACTATAACGACTATGAAGTTTTTGAGCGGAATACAGGGCGGATTAAATGTGATTGGCATCCCACCGAAATCTTTAACTTTGACATTCTCTTTTAAACGTATGCGCAGCATTGAACCTTTATTGGATGTTATGGATGCCAGATACACAGATCCCGAAGATGTGGCCTTAATACGTCAGGCAGCGATTATGGGTAATCGAATAGTATTCGGTTTTGGCATGGCATATTTGACATATATGCTGTCAACAATAGCACCAACATTGATCAGTGGTAAAGTGCCTCTCTCGATTTGGATACCTTTTTTGGATGAGAATCAATCGACGCTGCATTACTTTATGCAGATAGCTGTCGATGTGTTTATAATGTTTTTCCTATTATTCCATCAAGTGGTGAATGATTCTTACGGTACGGTATATATCTATGTTATTCGTACACATTTGCAATTGTTGATACGTCGGGTTGAGCGTTTGTGTGCGAATGACGAGAAAAGTGTCGAGGATAACATGGCAGATCTGGTGGATTGCATCACAACGCATCAACAAATATTAAGGTGAGTCACAAATTTTATTTTCACTGAAGATTGTGTACTCGTATTCGTGGATGTCACGCAAGAATGATTTACATATTGCAGATTGTGGCCTTAGATTTTGTTGTTATTTGTATATACTCGTACTTCATAATTTCTATGCTGCTCCTACCAGACTCTAATGAACACTCCATGAAAAAGGGGTTTGTCCTGAGTTTTGGTGGACGTGCTGGGAGTTTCATCAAGCAGTCTATGGACTTTATGTTTATATTTGAAATGATTTTATTTTATTTATTATTTACGTTTGCTTTCGAAAACGCAAACTCGATCTTTGGTTTCGATAGCCAGCTGCTCATTATGAGAGCTTTTAAATTACATTCCCTTATCCGTTTGATATAGTAACTAATTAACCGTTTATTTCTTCTTCTTCTTTTTTTTAGCTTACTGGAAACTATTGAACCAATTATTTCAATAACGATGTTTACACAATTTTTAATTATTGCCATGATTTTGTGTGTAACCATGACAAATATGTTCATCTTTGCCGATCTCAGCACACAAATTGCATCAGTCTTTTATTTCATGTGCGTGTTGATGCAAACATCGCCATGTTGTTATTTTGCTACCGAGCTGAGGGCGGATAGTGAAAGGTTGCCGCTTGCCATTTTTCACTGCCGTTGGATGGATCAAGATCAACGTTTTCGCAAAGTGATAATATATTTCATACATCGAGCTCAGACTCCAATTGAACTGACGGCTATGAAATTGTTCCCCATTAATGTGGCTACAAATATTTCGGTAAGTTTTGTGCGTTTATTTTTAAAACATTTTTTTTTTATCGATTATCACTTATCGACTTGTCGATGTAAATCGCTAATGTATATTTTGCTTTTAGCTTGCCAAATTCTCGTTTACGCTATTTACTTTCATCAAAGAAATGGGAGTTGGTCAAAATTCAACTGAATAAATATTTTAAACACGAAAAGGCGGACAATGTAAGGAGAGTATTTAATGGTTTTGAAATGTAGTTGCTTGAAATTTCGCACTCAACTTTCTTTGATCAAATTTTATTAAAATTATGCACTTAGAATATTATTAAAAAAGAAATAAAAATAGAGAGATTATTTCAGTTGCATTCATAATAAATTAATCAAGTTGTTACACAATATTCATTGTGGCCACGAGTCCATAATTATCAAGATGAAGTACTGGAACATCTGATTTTACTTATATATTCGAGTCAATTCTCGCAGTCCGTCTAAAACCAATAAGAAAATAGCTTTAATTTTTTGTTGTCGTGCTATTGTCGTCTTAGGTAGAGTTTTTTTCGCCAGTAAACAAGGTAAGGGTTTGAGGTTAAAGACGATAGATATGAAAAGACACATCTTTTAACCACAAGCAAAGAACGTATATGAATAAGAAGCGGCAAGACTCATACGGTCTCTGTGCAAATGCGGTAGAGTCGTTTTCAGGGTTTCGTGTCCTCTTCACACCATTTTTCGTCGACGATGGGGAAATACAAGCTCAATTCGCTTTGCATTTTTGCTTTTGGCGGCGATGGAAACGATGGAAACAAATTGCAAATTATGAAGGGGTAGAAATGTAGCTACAATTGTAAAATTACTTTATGCAAATGTTTTATAATTTTTTTTTTTAAATGATATTCTCACAATTCAAAGTAAATTTTTAATAAATCATTTAATGTTTATATGAACATATGTATGCTGTCCTGTCCTCAATCAACATATGTATACACATATGCACCTCAAAAATAGCAAAACTGCCGTCGGCAATTTGCATTTCACATATGTAGATATGTATGTATGTACTTTGAAACATATCTGCATACTTTCAATTAATATTAAAAAAATGCATGTTTACAATTTATACCGAAGCAAATAAATATATCATTATTTCTTCTTCCTGGTATACGAGTAAACGTTTGAAAGAATATCAGAGAACTTATAACAATGAGAAGATGCGAATTCGTTGCAATAAATGATATTTTTTTATGTACATATATTATGACTTTTTTTATTAATATACAAAAAATATGGATAAAAATAAATAAAAAAAAAATAAAAAAAAAATTATTTGAAATAAATGATATTGGCTCCTTCGAAAGGAATTTGAACTTGAGCCCGAAGCAGAAATACCAAAAATACAAATGTACCCACGGGCTAACGACTACGCCACGCATAAAAATAAATTTTATAAGTGATATTTTTTTATTTTAATGTTCACTACATTATGAATTTTTTTGTTAATAAACGAAAAACATTAAATGAAACAAAAAATAATAAAAAAAATCATTTATTTTGAATAAGTGATATTTGCTACTGCGAAAGTAATTTGAACTTGCACCAGAAATAAAAATACCAAAAACCCATGTAGCACTTGCGCGCTACCAACTGTGCCACAGCACTTCATAAGAAGATTGTGGCATATTCCGCACTTATAGCGAATCAAAAAAATAGAACATTGGTTTTTCTTCTTCTTATTCAGTTAAATGTACGAAAGAATATGTTCTCCCTGCGCGCACTTCGTCCACATTCGACTTCGCAGATTTGCACAGTGCGCGCGCGTGTAGGCGAACAATGCGTACATGATTTCAAATGAGTATGCTCATTAATTTATGTGAATTAAAGATGTAGTATTGCCAAATTTTCCCACATTTTGAAATAATTTTGTATTACTAAACTCTTTTAAATCTGATTCTGAATTATATTTATAAAAATCTCATGGTTTAAGGACACTTAGGGAATATTCATTTTTGAATTGTAATGCATTTGTTCGCGTTATCGACAGTATGTTTATACGCAGCGAATACAGAAATTTCTTCAACTTGTGATTTTTGTGACTGTGGCTTGTGGAAGAGCTGTGAGCGGGGAGAGGTATTGCTTGCGGCATACGCTTTGTCGACGATGCGAAGAATATTTTTTGCAAGTTCAACTAGGCGGCATATATGTATGTATGTATGTTGTCATGGTAATGATGTGTGTTTACAAATGAAGACATAATACATATGTACATACAAAAATATGTATGTATGCATGTTTGCCGGTGGATAAAATATGTTTGATTTTTTGGTTGAATAATTCATAAAAGTTAATAAATAAATAGAATATTCAAGTCATAAAATATATTGGAAAATACTATGAAATGAAATTAGAAAATTAAATAGCTATTTTATATTAAATATTTTTATATAATTTTATTTTATGTATGTATGTATGTATGCATCTAAATATGGACATTTATATGTAAACCTAAAGCATGCATAAAGTTATTTAAAGCAAATAACTTCAAACATTTTCATTCATTCATAACAACAAGCCATTCATTCATACTATCGATCACAAAAACAAATCCATACGCGCAGCTCGCTTTACTCCTCTGCGCACTTCTCTATTCATAAAGCTATTTGCTATAAGAAGAAGAAGAAGCATAAGTGCAACAAAAACAACTACCGCATACAAACCCTCTTCCCTTCTACTCTTCATCAACAAACAGTTCCCTCTAGCGAAGTCCAATTTTGCTAAAAATCAGAAATTGATGTTCAACTCACGCCAAAGTGAAAACACATACATTTAAGCATTTTAATATGTATACGAAAAACGCATACAACCTTAATAATGCTCATGCCCTTCCCTCATTCAACCCGTCATCAACAAACGATTTCTTCGCGACGATGACAAAATTTACATAAATCAGAATTCAAGTTGGTCTGAAGTTGAAGACACATACATTCAAAGCGACCAATGTGTATACGAAAATCACACACATGCCCAAAAACTTGCCTATTCCCTTCCCCTAAGCCCGCCGTCAACAAGCGGCTTCTTCGCGACGATAACAAAATTTACAAAAATCAGAATTTTAAGTTGAGTTGAAGTCAATTACAAACACATTCAAATATCAGTGCATGTATATGAAAAACCCATACATACACAAAAGCATGCCAATATATTTCCTTTGTACCCCGGCATCCACAAGCAATTCCTTACCTACAATTCAAAATTTACCAATTTCAAAAAATAAAAAGCGAGAGAAGGATTTGAACCCGCGACTTCTGGCGAAAGATGCGCAGGCGTAACCCTCACGCCAAAGACCATATTTTAATTATTATGAAAATAGTGACATTTTATATTACCAACTGAGCAATTGAATAAATCTAGAATAATATTTAAAACACCCATATTAAACTGGACAATATGAATGCATAAGAAATAAATGTAATTTCGATTGCTACTTCAGCCACATAAATATGTATATATGTATTTTAATTTTGATGTCCACAAAACATATGCACACTCATATAAAAATGCATAGATTTTTTACTGAACTATTGCATTGATAAATATGAAAATGTACACTGGTTTTGATCGAATTTACACTCTTTTAATCCACGAACAAAACACTTTTTACACTGCACCTTCTATTAAATTAAATATTAATCATATTCACTTTATTGCCAATGTCACTTTTTCAATTTTTCACAATTTACTGTAGATATTTTAGCAAAATTTCGGTTGTTTACATTTTTCACAGCTGCATTGAACAATTTTTGCTAGTTCTCATACAACTGGGCTTTTGTTTTTGTTTTGATAGACCTTCAAGCGAAAATTTGGTTTCGCTTCATCATATCGCCCCTCTGGACTACGAATGGTGTGAAGAGGACGCGAATTCCTGAAAATGGACCTTCTATTTACGATCTTTCTGAAAAACCCAATTTACGAGACCGTCATGCCGCTTCTTATTCATATACGTTCTTTGCCACAAGTTATTTTTCTACGGCTATAAACTAATAATACGATATATCTGTAGCTTTGGTACGCTATACGTGAAGAATAATGACTCTCATAATTAAAACAAAAACGTCTAGTACGTACCAAAACCATCAAAAAACTTCAATCTTTCTTCGAAAGACCTTTTCCAGAGCATGCTCCTATTTAATCTATGTATATACCAATGTTGAAATATCGAACTAAAACACTAAGGGCAGTTTTCACCATCTCCGGTTAAGCACTTAATCAGGACTTAATCGGAAGGTAGCAAAAAATTCGTTTACACAATATCCGATTAAGGCGCATCTGTCAATTAAGTTGCGGTTAACTTAACGCCAACATCGAGTGGCGATTAGCTCTTAACCAGAAGAAAATTTGACAGCTGCAAATCGTAAAATAATAAAGAAAATAATATTACGACATTGGCTTCAAAGTAAATTGTTTTATGGAAAATTTGGAACGCACTGCCTATCTGTCTGCGTTGATTCAAGGGAAAGAGCGAGCCGTACACAAATAAATTTTTTTTGAGAAATATGATGAAGAAGTTTTTATTCGTAGATTTCGTCTTTCCAAAATTAGAGAAAAATACGTTTTACGTATTAAACAAATGTTATTGATAATTTATTTGATTTTGCAGGAATAAAGCAGCGGAAAGTTTGCTTTTAACATTCCGCTTTTATGCATCGGCAAGTTTTTTAATTTGTGTTCCGGTGTTGGGCGGAATATAAGTGGTGACTGCCAATCGGGTGGTAAATATTATCTATTGCTACCGCAGCACTTGTCCAATCATTCATCAGGATACCGAAAAAAGCAGGGAAATTGAGAGCACAATGCGGGCATTTTACCGAATAGCGAATTTTCTAAAAGTGTTGGGGTGTTAAGATTGCACTCATGCCAGAATCCAATCACCTGGAGAAGAAAATGCCAAAAGTTTTCGAAGTAGAAAAGGGTACTTGTAAAATGGAAACAATGGAATTTGTAAGCAAGTGACCTGGTTATGGACATGACAGCATTATTTTTAATAATGGCTGTCTGAATCACCGGTTCGAGCAAAACGTATTTCGAGACTTTTTTAATTGGGTGGCTATGTAGTTATGGAGTCAGCAACTACATGATGTGTCTTTTACATCCCAATCTACGATCTGAACGTTTTTACAATAAATCTGAAATCCGTACTCGAAATTGCTTATCGAGGAGCTATGGATTGAGGGTTTCGCTCAGCACAACTACGAACATCATTGTTGCCTGTAGAGTGTTGCACAACTTTGCTATCCAGAATGACTCTAACTTGGATGAGGTAGAAGTTCAAGTGGCATCCGTTGATGCCGACGAAAACATAGCTGAGGAGCAAGGAAACATTAAAACCTTTTTCCAAATAAATATATATGAAATAAATTTACTTAAATTTAATTTTTTTCCATAACCAAAAAATAAAATTAAAAAAAAAAAAGAGATCACGGAAGATCTTAAAAATTACTCGACCAAAGCGTGTAGAAAAATGTACGCAGATAGAAGCTGTCATGCAGCTTTGATGTATTCACAACGCAAATTTTTGTGAATTTACCTTAAAATATTCACAATGATCAAACTAACCAGAAGTCAAGTAACCAGAACTTAGTGAAAACGAAAGTGTCACATCAGCCTATCTATCTGGCGGTTAGCTATCCTCCGGTTAAAGGTTAATTTAATCAGACATTGTGAAAACGGGCCTAAAAACATCATCAGTCGAAAACGAAAAGAGAGGGTTATAATGCATACTATGTGTATACATTTATATAATTTTCGCTTTTCAACCGCTAAGTCGATTTTCGGCAAAGCTTTTTATCCAATTTGGGGTATGGGGCTTGCTGTTTTCCATCCATGTTTGATGGAGAACTTGCAGTTTATTCTAAACCGCCTCCGAATGGCCGATCTCATAATAAATGAAATGTCATTGGCTTACGGAGAGAAAAGACGGGAAAAATTTACAAAAAGTCGGATTCCGTTGTTTGCTCTTCATAAGGAGGTTGCTACATTTCGAATCACCCATCCTACAGCCCAGACCTGGCCTAGAGTGTTTATGAGCTGTTCACAAAAGATAAAAATGCGCTGTGGGGTAAGAAATTGGTCAGCGATGATGCAGTCCAGGAGCTTTGGCGTATTTTGAAGATAAAGGGAAAATATTTTTTATGTACATACACGTATGTACATACATACATACATATATAGTAATAAATGAATTAATTGAAAGGTTTGAAAAAGATATCTGTCTTGCAGGTGAATATATGGAAAAGGAGTAATAATGTGGTGTTTTTATTTCAAACCGTGAATATAAAATCGTTTCCACATTATCTTGGAAGTATAGTTTTTCTGATTGCCGAAGGGTAAATCTAAATTATCAATGAATTTATAATTCTAAAAAGTCTTTACCAAACGTCAAAACATGTAACTAGAATAAATTTATTACGAAAAACAAAGCATAAATGGATGTGACAACAACTTTGGGAATAAAGAATACCTCGATGAAAAGTTCATCGTGGTGGAATCATTTGATCGCAGGCGGAGTGGCAGGTGCGATATCACGCACATGTACTGCACCTGTAGACAGAATTAAAATTTATCTGCAGGTAAATTAAGAATCTCAACACATTGCGCATACGAGTAATAACGATCATTCCTACATATCTCTCATAGGTCCAGACACAAAAGACAGGGGTCATTGAAAGTGTTCGCCATTTGGTTAAAGAAGGCGGTGTGCTAAGTATGTGGCGTGGTAACGGTATTAATGTTTTAAAAGTAACACCCGAATCGGCTATCAAATTTACAGTATATGATGAGAGTAAACGGTTTTTGCGCAGACACGAACCGCGATCATTGACAATTGGTGAAAGATTTCTCAGTGGCGCTCTAGCGGGTAACATTTCACAAATGTTTTTCTATCCAATGGATGTATTGAAAACACGTTTGGCTTTGGTTACGAAGGAAGAATACATCGGCGTAAAGAATATGATAAGGGATATGTTTGTAAAGGAGGGAATCAAAAGTTTTTATCGCGGCTACAATGCATTCACTGTCGGCATCACTTTGTATTGTGGTATTGATCTGGCTGTTTATGAAACGCTCAAACAGAAATATTTGTGGTATATGGAAGAGGAAAGCACTGTAAATCCACTAACTATTTTAGGCTGTTGTACGTTATCGAGTAGTGTGGGGCAATTGGCCACATATCCTTTGGCTATGTTGAGTACACGACATATGGCAACAGGCAAATATAAAACGGTCAATTGATATAATCCTGGTGCTAACTTCATATTTTACCATACATTCATTACAGTTATTCATAAAGATGAAGAAGTGCTGAAAAAAAGTTTTTTTGAAAAAAATATGTTACGATTATTATGGCAAATTAGTCGGAACGAAGGTGTGAGCGGACTTTATCGTGGCTTGATACCTAACTTTATGAAATCGATTCCATCTGTCGGTGTCACATACATTGTTTATGAATACACGATAAAGCTGTTAGGTTACAGTATGACATAAGGTTCGAATAATTACACGTATTTTTGTTCACATGAATGTATGTATATAAATAAAGATTGTTTTTGTTTCTATATATGAAATGTTAACTGTTAAATTTGAAGTGTGCTGCTAATATCATAGCAAGCAGCCATTTTAAAAATCTTTTCGTAAAGTTTATTTTTCATTTTTCCGAAATGCAATGGCATTGCATCGTTAGTTAAGCATCTCTGGTCATCCTCAGTGTGATGTGCACTTCATACCTGGCTACTAGAACCAGTTGGATCCCTATACAAGTCCGGATTGGTAGCCGTTAGTGCCAGGCCATTCACAAGGACTAAAATTTTTATAGAAATTGAATAGACGATGCTTATATTATATTATGCCCTCGGGTCAAAACTGGAAGCTAAAGAGTTAAGTTTTTGTCACCTTCCTCCGAAAAAAAAATAAGTTTAATCCTAGTTTCAGAAAAAAACTTGCCAATAGCTGTTTCTTTGGACTGAGTAGAAAATTGTAAGGAGGTCTTCACTAGACGTACAAAGGGAAATCTCTAGCTATATGGCACAGAGGCTTGAACGATGACAAGATGACAACATCCAATGAGTTGGCTTTGGGAGTTTTGCAGAGACTATAATAAGATTTATGATCCTCTGTACGAAATAGATGGCGAAATTGACTTAGTTCAGCGAATTTTGAGACAGCGGTAATGTTGGCTAGGTTATTCTCTTCGAATGGGCGACAATACTCCAGGTTCGAGAATACTCGGTGCAGTAACTGATCGTGGAAGCTAAGAAAGACGAAGACTTCCACTTCGTTGAAAGAATTACCTGAAGAGCACCACCTGACTTCACTTGGAATCTCCAACTAGCGGCAAAAAGAGAAAGAAAAAGGTTAACCACTGGCGCGATATTGTTGATACGAAGTTGATTTGATGTGTAAGCGGTTGAAAAATGTCCTTGAATAATTTTATTTATTTATTTAATTTTTATACACAGTTGTTCAGAAAGAAGAACGACGAACAAAGCTCGCACAATAGACCAATAAGTCAAAATAAAGCATTTGAAGTATTCAAATCGATTATAGAGAACGTAGACGTTACTGGATTTATATCATGGTCTTTTTTTTTAAATACAAAAGCTATCTCGGAAGTTGGCGTTAGTTGTATACCAAGTAGTACATACGTATATGAGTATTCGATCCGGATTTCGGTCATGACTATGGGTTAGAGTATATAAGAGATTTTAAATTTAGTTTTTATGTTATTTCCCTTGGCATTTTACTTTTTATCGTGATGTGATGATTTTGAAACAGCAGTATCAGGAATGATATGAATGAATAAACAAAATGAACTTAAGGATAGAAGGTCAAATGAAGGCGTTTGGTGGCGACTCTCTGTTTCTGGTGGCTTAGCCGGCATGGTATCGCGCACATGCACAGTGCCAATAGGCAAAAAAAAATTGTATATGCAGGTATTTATGTATATATTTATAATACACCACAGATTATAAGGGCGAATAAATAATGAATAAATTCTCATCAAAAAATATTATGATAAAATGTGCTATGTTATTAGATAATTCATAAAATCCTTCCTTAACTTGTTCAAAGTTAATTATATTCATATTTTCAACGCTGGTTTGTAGTGCCAAGCGCGTTTTCATTAGATCAAAGAGATAGACCGCTGTTTGCGATATCGTACCCGCCATGGCATTACCACGCCACATGCTGCGTATGCCACCATTTTGTATCATATAACTTACACTACCTCATAAATAGAGGTCTCCTTATTTTGAACCTGATAAAGACGATCCTTAATTTATTCACCGTTATACTAAAGTCTCTACATAATGTGTAAACATACAATATGTTACACATAATCTTGTATTGAATACCAGCTTAATATACCTATTTAGTGCAGTGCGATCCATCATCAACTTTTTTGTTTGGCATTTCGCACTCATTCGATCGCTCTACTTCTAGGAATTCTAAATTTCTCTCATTTTCCACGTTTTAACTACACTCTCCACGACCACGCTAAGTTCTTTTGTGTTTAATTATGGTATATTGAATTGTGATTTTTATAATTTTATAATTTAATAAATAATTTACAAATCATTACGCTGTTTCCAAATTGTACTCCTTTAAACAACCATGTTGAAAAGAATAAATTAAGAAAATTTCTAAGATGGGTTAAACAGTACTTGGCGATCATTTCGCTAATAGGGAACTCAGAAAACCCTGTGGAACCAAAGGTGTGCATATAATCCCTGCTCAACATTTAAAGATTTAAATTGGTTGAAGAGCTTTTCACTTCATTTCAGGCAAAACTAGTTCAGCCCACATGATATTTTCTTTGACCAACACCAACATTTGAGGACAGGTGGGCTGAAGTTTAAGGGAAAGTAAAAGAGATAATTGTACGCACTTGTAAATTACGAGCCAATCGATGCTCGATTTCTTTTTACTTCTCCTATCATTAGACCAGCTTAATACGCGTATAATTTTATATATTATATTAATTGCAGGCTACAGTAATTTTGCTACACATCCGTTAATTACTGGATATACACGTATGTATGCATGCATGTATTTTTTTTAATTATATGCCCAGTTAGTTCGAAAAACCTTGTGAAAAGGAATATAGTATGGTTAAAGCCCAAAATGTATTCTCTGGTTTTAATGGAGCTACACATAGTATAAGCTACAGAGATCCTAATTCTCAACTAGTTTAGAGAGCTTAGCAGGTGAAATTTCGCATACGGATTTTTAAGTAATAACCTTGATTCTATTCCGGTAAGATTTATCTGAGGATTTTAAAGAAGAATTAGATATTTAATACCAACATTAATAACTCTTCCTTTTTGTGCCCCCTTTATCCCCCTTAACATGCGCCTCTGCTCAAATGCTTGATAACCAACCTTTTTTCAATGCTATAAAAGCATTTCTTTAAACATATTTGCCACATACCGTCTACCTTCGCCACACACGTATTTGCAAATCTTCGCTGCTATTATTATTAGCCAAAGTAAAGAAATGTTTGAATTACTTAGCGGTCGTGGAATTGGTAATTGTCCGTCATCGTATGCATTCATCTATCTCTTCAAGACTTTAACTTTTTTGGGCAGAAACCCACCCAAGGAAGCTGGTCCGCTCTATTACATTTGGTCAGCCTTCATGAATATATTTTGCATAATGCTTTCACCATTTTACTGTACCTTCGGCTTCGTCATACAATATATGCAGAACACAATAACGACTATGCAGTTTTTGAGCGGATTACAAGCCGGATTAAATGTGATTGGCATCCCACCGAAATGTTTAACTTTGACATTCTCTTTGAAACGTATGCGCAGCATTGAGCCTTTATTAGATGTTATGGATGCAAGATACACACATCCCGAAGATGTGGCCTTAATACGTCAGGCAGCGATTATGGGTAATCGAATAGTATTCGGTTTTGGCATGGCATATTTGACATATATGCTGTCAACAATAGCACCACCATTGATCAGTGGTAAAGTGCCTCTCTCGATTTGGATACCTTTTTTGGATGAGAATCAGTCGATGCTGCATTACTTTATGCAGGTAGTTGTCGATGTGTTTTTAATGTTTTTCCTATTATTCCATCAAGTGGCGAATGATTCTTACGGTACGGTATATATCTATGTTATTCGTACACATTTGCAATTGTTGATACGTCGGGTTGAGCGTTTGTGTACGAATGACGAGAAAAGTGTCGAGGAGAACATGGCAGAGCTGGTGGATTGCATCACAATGCATCAACAAATATTAAGGTGAGTCACATATTTTATTTTCATTGGAGATGGTGTACTCGTATTCGTGGATGTTATACAAGAATGATTTGCATATTACAGATTGTAGCCTTAGATTTTGTTGTTATTTGTATATACTTCATAATTTCGATGCTGATCCTACCAGACTCTAATGAACACTCTATGAAAAAGGGTTTCGTCCTGAGTTTTGGTGGAAGTGCTGGGAGTTTCATCAAGCAGTCTATGGACTATGGACAGTCTATTTGCTTTCGAAAACGCAAACTCGATCTTTGGTTTCGATAGCCAGCTGCTCATTATGAGAGCTTTTAAATTACATTTCCTTATCCGTTTGATATAGTAACTAATAAACCGTTTATTTCTTCTTCTTCTTTTTTAGCTTACTGGAAACTATTGAACCAATTATTTCAATAACGATGTTTACACAATTTTTAATTATTGCCATGATTTTGTGTGTAACCATGACAAATATGTTCATCTTTGCCGATCTCAGCACACAAATTGCATCAGTCCTTTATTTCATGTGCGTGTTGATGCAAACATCGCCATGTTGCTATTTTGCTACCGAGCTAGGGGCTGATAGTGAAAGATTGCCGCTTGCCATTTTTCACTGCCGTTGGATGGATCAAGATCAACGTTTTCGCAAAGTGATAATATATTTCATACATCGAGCTCAGTCTCCAATTGAGCTGACGGCTATGAAATTGTTTCCCATTAATGTGGCTACAAATATTTCGGTAAGTTTTGTGCGTTTATATTTAAAACATTTTTTTATCGATTATCACTTATCGACTTGTCGATGTAAATCGCTAATGTATATTTTGCTTTTAGCTTGCCAAATTCTCGTTTACGCTATTTACTTTCATCAAAAAAATGGGAGTTGGTCAAGAAGCAATTGAATAAATATTTTAAACACGAAAGGGCGGACAATGTAAGGAGAGTTTTGAAATGTAGTTGCTTGAAATTTCGCACTCAACTTTTTTTGATCAAATTTTAATAAATTTATGCACTTAGAATATTATTAAAAAAGAAATAAAAGATGAGAGATTACTTTAGTTGCATTCATAATAAATTAATCAAGTTGTTACACAATATTCATTGTGGCCACGAGTCCATAATTATCAAGATGAAGTACTGGAACAGCTGATTTTACTTATATATTCGAGTCAATTCTCGCATTCCGGCCGGGCGGAAGTATCGAGGTGACCACGACAGAACTTGTTCAAAAAGTTGCAAAAATTAATGATGTTCGGCTAGAGAAAAAACAACCCGCAGAAATGGAGTATCCAAAACAACTATTTTTAAAATTCTGCACGAACATGTTGCCATGAATAAGGTCAGCCCAAGACGGGTGCGGAGAATGCTCCTGTCCCCGCACAGCACGTAGAAAATTCACGTGCATTTTTGATCTTCTGTAATGAAGAGAAATCAAATTTTTATTGGTGACGAAACTTGGGTTCATAATTATAAATCTGTGTTGAAAAGAGTCTCCATGCAGTGGCATAAAAGGCCACAGAAATTCCAAGAAATTAAAGTATCAACTTCAGCTTGGAAACTCATGGCGACGGTTTTATGGGATTGGGAAGGAATATTATTGATCGGTTATAAAGAAGGAGGTGTTTCTATAACTGAAGAATACTACGCTTCAATATTAGAGCGACTAAATAAAAGAAGCCTTTAAAGAGAAAAGACGGGAAAAATTTTCAAAATGTCGGATTCCGTTGTTTGCTCTGCATAATGAGGTTGCGATATTTCGAATCACCCATCCTACAGCCCAGACCTGGTCTAGAGTGTTTATGAGCTGTTCACAAAAGAGAAAAATGCGCTGAGTGGTAAGAAATTGGTCAGCGATGATGAAATCAAGGAGCTTTGGCGTATTTTGAAGATAAAGGGAAAAGATTTTTTATGTACATATGTACATACATACTACATACATATATAGTAATAAATGAAAGATTTGAAAAAGATATCTGTCTTACAGGTGAATGTATGGAAAAGGAGTAATAATGTGGTATTTTTATTTCAAACCGTGAACATAAATACGTTTCCACATTATCATGGAAGTATAGTTTTTCTGATTGCCGAGGAGTAAATGTAAATTATCAATGAATTTAAAATTCTACAAAGTTTTTACCAAACGTCAAAACATGTAACTAGAATAAATTTATTACGAAAAACAAAGCATAAATGGATGTGACAACAACTTTGGGAATAAAGAATACCTCGATGAAAAGTTCATCGTGGTGGAATCATTTGTTCGCAGGCGGAGTGGCAGGTGCGATATCACGCACATGTACTGCGCCTGTAGACAGAATTAAAATTTATATGCAGGTAAATTAAGAATCTCAACACATTGCGCATACGAGTAATAACGATCATTCCTATTGTACATATCTCTCATAGGTCCAGACACAAAAGACAGGGGTCATTGAAAGTGTTCGCCGTTTGGTTAAAGAAGGCGGTGTGCTAAGTATGTGGCGCGGTAACGGTATTAATGTTTTAAAAGTAACACCCGAATCGGCTATCAAATTTACAGTATATGATGAGAGTAAACGGTTTTTGCGCAGACACGAACCACGATCATTGACAATTGGTGAACGATTTCTCAGTGGCGCTCTAGCGGGTAACGTTTCACAAATGTTTTTCTATCCAATGGATGTATTGAAAACCCGTTTGGCTTTGGTTACGAAGGAAGAATACATGGGAGTAAAGAATATGATAAGGGCTATGTTTGTAAAGGAGGGAATTAAAAGTTTTTATCGCGGCTACAATGCATTCACAGTCGGCATCACTTTGTATTGTGGTATTGATCTGGCTGTTTATGAAACGCTCAAACAGAAATATTTGTGGTATATGGAAGAGGAAAGCACTGTAAATCCACTAACTATTTTAGGCTGTTGTACGTTATCGAGTAGTGTGGGGCAATTGGCCACATATCCTTTGGCTATGTTGAGTACACGACATATGGCAACAGGCAAATATAAAACGGTCAATTAATATAATCCTGATGCTAACTTCATATTTTACCATACATTCATTACAGTTATTCATAAAGATGAAGAAGTGCTGAAAAAAAGTTTTTTTGAAAAAAATATGTTACGATTATTATGGCAAATTAGTCGGAACGAAGGTGTGAGCGGACTTTATCGTGGCTTGATACCTAACTTTATGAAATCGATTCCATCTGTCGGCGTCACATATATGGTTTATGAATACACGATAAAGCTGTTAGGTTACAGTATGACATAAGGTTCGAATAATTACACGTATTTTTGATCACATGAATGTATGTATATAAATAAAGATTGTTTCTATTTTCTATATACGAAATGTTAATTGTTAAATTTGAAGTGTGCTGCTAATATCATAGCAAGCAGCCATTTTAAAAATCATTTCGTAAAGTTTATTTTTCATTTTTTAGTTAAGCATCTCTGGTCCTCTTCAGTGTGATGTCCACACTCCATACCTGACTACTACAACCAATTGGATCCCTATACAAGTCCGGATTAGTGGCCGTTAGTGCCAGGTCATTCCCAAGGACTAAAATTTTGATAGAAATTGAACAGACGACGCTTATATTATGCTATCGGGTCAAAACTAGAAGCTTAAGAGTTAAGTTTTTGTAACCTTCCTTTTATTTATGTGGTAAATTATTTCGTTCGTGGCAGCTGCTTCTTTGGACTGAGTAGAAAATTGTAAAGAAGTCTTCACTAGACGTACAAAGGGAAATCTCTAGCTATATGGCACAGAGGCTTGAACGATGACAAGATGACAACATCCAATGAGTTGGCTTTGGGAGTTTTGCAGAGACTTTAATAAGATTTATGATCCTCTGTACGAAATATATGGCGAAATTGACTTAGTTCAGCGAATTTCGAGACAGCGGTAATGTTGGCTAGGTTATTCTCTTCGGATGGGCGACAATACTCCAGCCTTGAGAATATTCGGTGCAGTAACTCCTGGTGGAAGCTAAGAAAGACGAAGACTTCCACTTCGTTGAAAGAATTACTTGAAGAGCACCACCTGACTTCACTTGGAATCTCCAACTAGCGGCAAAAAAAGAGAAAATAAGATTAACCACTGGCGCGATATTGTTGATACGGATTTGAATTGATGTGTAAGCGGTTGTTAAAAAGGATTTCGCCACCACTGTTTAAATTTTTGTTTGGTTTCTAAATCTGAAACAATCTTATTAATGTTTAATATTAAATAGTTAAGGCGAGGTTTTGAATTTAAAAGCGTCACTTGTTAATGATTATTGGATTCAAACAAGGCGAATTTATGAATTTGCCTTGGATTCATATATAAAGACTTCTCCTGAATGTTTATTGATAATTTACTTCGAAATTTTTTAAACTGTTTATTTTAAAAATATCATGTCTGGTTTTGATAAAATGTTAAAATGAAAATTTTTGAAACTTTTTGTTCGGAATCAAATATTTAAAATCTAGCCAGCAAAATATAAACAAAATTTCCAGTGCGTTTCAATACCGAGCTATATCGTGCTCTTGTACAGCACCAATATACATACTTACATAGTGAAAATGCAGTTAAGTGTGTTGTATATCACTTTCTTACCTGCAGGCTCAAACGAAGAAGATCTCCACATACATATGTACTAGGGTGATTCAAAAAAACAACAAATTTTTTTTCTTCTTTCCAACATACTTAAGAGCTCAATATAGATGTAAAAAGATCCCAGTTAAAATTTGAGCGCTTAATATTAATATTAAGGACGTCCGCATCGCACTTTTCTATTTCCCATAAGAATAACATAGGCAAATATTTGTTTGCGCCTTCTGATTTTTATTGCTTATCCATCGTAAGTCATACGAAAAATCCCATACCATAAAAGCACATACTTTTGTAGAGAATTGAACGCTCTACAAAATAGGTCTGTTATGATTTTTCCGAAAACCTAACCAGCTGAAAGTTATTCGAGGTCAAAGTTCAATATGCTGAAAATTTGACCGTTGTAATGCATTACAGTGAATTCGATGAAGTTATGGAAATCATTTATCAAAGACATATGGCCATACTTTTTTTTGCTTAGGTTGGCAGGACTGTTATATTTTTACATGTCAAATTTGAGCGCGATCTGTCACATAGTTTTTTTTTACGGCACTATAAACAAGTCAACCTCGAGTGTGTTTTTCGAATTTTACTATGGAAATTAACGTTGGGCAAAGAGTTTGTTTGAAATTTTGTTATTCCAATGGAATAAGTGCGACGGACGCAATGAAAATGTTGCAGAAGGCATATGGGGAATCTTGCCTATCACGTGCACGTATTTTTGATTGGTATAAGTCGTTCAAGGACGGCCGTACATCGCTGGAGAACTTGCCCCATGATCGTCGTCCAGCAACGTCAATAAACGAAGAAAACGTCGAAAAAGTAAAGAAAATTGTGTTGGAAAATCGTCGTGTGACTGAAAGAGAGATAGCTAGTGAGCTCAACATATCAAATGGATCCGCTCATAGCATTATTCACGATGTTTTGGGCATGAGACGTGTGTCTGCTCGACTTGTTCCAAAATTGTTGCTCAAACGTCTCGTCTTGTACGCGATTATGTGACCAAAAACAACGTAAATATTGTTCCGCAAGCACCATATTCACCCGACATGACACCGTGTGACTTTTTTCTTTTCCCTAAACTCAAATTGCCGCTTCGTGGAAAGCATTTTCAGTCGATTAAAGTCATAAAAGAGAATTCGAAGAAGGAACTGAAAGCCATACCTAAAGCGGCCTACCAGAAGTGTTATGAAGATTGGAAAAAAGGTGGCATATGTGTATCGCCTCTAATGGTGACTATTTTGAAGGAGATAAAATAAATATTGAAGAATAATTAACCGTTTTTCTTTTATTGAGCCAGTCTCGTTTATATTTGAGCAGAAGGTATATACTCGAATTTCTATATAAAGCAAACTGCTGCCATATTTTATTTAAGCCACATTTTTAATTTCCTGTTAAAAATAAAATTAGATAAACAAAAAATACTAAGTAAGATCAAAGAAAAGAAAATAAAAATAAAATCAAATAAATTCAACCGAAGGAAAATAATACAAATTAAAAAAATGAAGCATTTTTCGTACGTGATTTAATATTTTTGAATTTGTGCTATTTTGACGAGCCTTAAGAAGATGATGCAATACTCCGATTGGGTTGTTCGAGAATTACAACACTATTAAGCACGCTTAAAGTAAAAAATAAAACAATAATACAATTCATTTGTTGGTGGATTTATTTGGTACTCTATACGTATATACATACATACATATTTGTCAAATTTGAGATTTCATCAACGCTTTTGAATGAATAAATTCAAATACTTTAATAATACTACAGTTTACATATGTAGATTATTTACTCATTAATGAAACTTTATGTCATACTGAAACCAAACAGATATAACGTGTATTCATAAACAATGAATGTGATGCTCATGGTAGGTATTGATTTCATAAAGTTAGGAAACAAACCACGATATAGTATAATGCCCTCCCTTTGACCAATTTGCCACAATAATGTCATCATATTCTTCTCAACAAAGCTGCTTTTCTGTACTTTTATATCCATTGGAATAACTGTTGGGCAAGTGAGAAATGAAATTACCTTTACCTACAAACATACATACATACATATATGTAGCTTGAATGTTTTCAATACCTGTTGCCATATGACGTGTACTTAACATCGCCAGTGGGTATGTTGATATCTGTCCTATAGAACCTGACAAAATACAACAGCATAAAATAAGCATTGGGTTAACAGAGCGCTCCTGCTCCATATAACGTAAGTACTTCCGCTTAAGAGTGTCATAAACGGCCAGATCTATACCGCAGTACCACATGATGCAGACGGTAAATACATTGTAACCGCGATAAAAACTTCTTATTCCCTCCTTTACAAACATGTCCTTTATCATATTCCTTAATCCTCTATATTCCTCTTTCTTAACCAAAGCCAAACGTGTCTTCAATACATCCATGGGGTAAAATAACGTTTGTGCCGGCCAGAGCGCCACAAATGAATCTCTCACCAATTGTCAGTGATCGTGGCTCGTTGCGACGTAAAAAACGTTTACTTTCATCATATACTGCAAACTTGATAGCCGATTCAGGTGTTACTTTTAAAACATTAATACCGTTACCACGCCACATACTTAGCACACCGCCTTCTTTAACCAAACGGCGAACACTTTCAATAACCCCTGTCTTTTTTGTCTGTACCTGTTGGAAGGTCATACATTCACTGTGAATAATTTAACAATAGAACTGGCGTCCCATATTTACCTGCAAATAAATTTTAATTCTGTCTGCGGGTGCCGTACATGTACAAGATATTGCACCCGCTACACCGCCTGCGATTAAATGATTCCACCATGATGATTTTTCCACCGAAGATTTCTTAATTTCAGGAGTTGTGGTGGTATCCATTTATGCTTTCTTTCCTATTTCTCTTTACATATGTACATATTTCTTTTTTGTTTGAAATTCATATTGATTGATAATTTATATGTGTTAACCCTTCAGACCTATAGGCAATTTTTCTGTCACACAAAAAAGTACTGCATAAAGGCGTATGTACATATATAAATAATTGGCGATTTGTAATTGCTGAAGCGATTTTTAACTGAGCTCCTTCTCCAAGTTGTTTTTGTTTTCCAACAAATGGAGACAAATATAATTTATTCTAAACCGTCTCTAAACGGCCGATGGGTTTTAATAAAGAGCTTTGAAATATACTCGTATATCAGAAGGAGGGCTTAACATTTCCTGTCAAGTAGCGACCGCAACTAGAAAATGTTTCTTATTTTTTTATTTCAATTAAATTTCTATCATTTTTGGATGTTGGTTGGACCAGAACACGAACCTTGGCCTTCCGAGTGGCAGTACGCGAAGATAATTTGCATAATTCAGCTCGTTTGTCGTATATTTCCGACGAAGGCATATCCCGGGATAATAACCCCTGTCCAATCCATAAAAAGGATTCATATTGTGTGAGAGATTTATGCCCACCGTCCCTAACTTATTGGTCAAATTCTACAAGTCAAATTCTACAAGTAACCATCCCGTCCTGCTATATGTTGCGGAGGCATGAACGGTGTCAAACGGATAGGGATCTGCCTTCACTAGGCGCTTCAAATTGGTGCTGAAAGTCAAAAAAGAAACGGCTGGCGTAGAGTTAATGATTCAGCTAAAATTTTCTAAGCTGTGTCTTCGCCAATAAAAAAAGAAAAGGAATATAATGAAAAAGAAGAATTGAATAATTAAAATCTTTTCTTTATTTTTTCTTTATGAAGTGAAAGATGAAATGCAAACTTAAGTTAGCTCTGTGGCTTTGAAAAAATAAATACAGTTAAAATTACATAATTTATTCTACATACATACATACATATATGTATATACAAGTACTAGATTTTCATTTTACAACTAACTTTAGACAATAAAAGACTCTTATATATACACTCTAGTAACTCTAACTCATAGACACCCCTAATGTCCGTATCGAATACTCATATACTATATAACTTATACAAACAGCAGGGACAACTTTTAATAAATTCAACAAAAGACCACGATATAATCCAGCGAAACCTTCGTTCACAATGATCGCTTTGACTATTTGCAACGTTTTATCTCGACTTATTGGTCTCTGTGCAATTTTGGTGCGGGGTTCTTCCTTCTCAACAACTGTGAATAAATAAATAAGAGAAATTACACTATTCCGAGAACTTTTTCAAAGTACTAGCTTGAGACAAAGCCGGCACTCACCTTGCGTCTGCAGCCGCGTGCGAATCAACGAACAAGGATAAGTAATTATCTGACCCAAAGCACTCGACATTGCGCCACACACAAGTAAAGTTAAATTATTTGGATGTTTATCACCACGATCACTGTTTAAATATCTCTTTAATGTTTCATACAGAGCCAAATCAATGCCAGCATAGGGTATAACACCCAAAAGGTTCACGGTGTAACCATTGTAGAAACTACGTATGCCTTCTTTCGTGTATATATTTTTAATTAAATTCATTAAACCTCTATTTTCAGCTGTGGTTTGTAGTGCCAAGCGCGTTTTCATTAGATCAAAGGGATAGACCGTTGTTTGCGATATCGTACCCGCAATTGCGGCAGCTATGAAACGTTCACCAATAGACATTTCTTGTTGTTTCGTATTTCTCTCGATTCTGATGTAGTGTTTAACTTTTTCGTATAATGTAAACTTTATGGCCGAATCGGAGCTTATCTTTATCACATTGACTGCATTGCCACGCCACATGCTGCGTATGCCACCATTTTGTAACATATAATTTACACTATCATAAATTGAGGTCTTCGTCGTTTGAACCTGATGAAGAAGATCCCTCATTTATTGATCGTTATAATTTGAGTTCTATATACATACATTAATACCTGCATATACAATTTTATTCTGTCTATTGGCGCTGTGCATGTGCGCGATATCGCGCCGGCTAAGCCACCAGAAACGGAGTGTCGCCACCAAACGCCTTCATTTGTCCTTCCATCCTCATGTTCATTCGGTACATTCAGATTATCACCCATTGCGCACGGAAAATATTATGATTTTTGCGTAAATATATATATTTTTTAATATTTTTGAAATATTTCTCTTTGTTAGACTATTCGAAAGATTCGAAAAAGAAAAAATGTCATTATTTTTGTATTTGTTATGACGTTTACAAATAATAATTCAAAATTTATAGAAGATTATTTTTGCCTGATGAATGAAAATCCAAGTGAAGTAAGTAAAGTAGAAAAAACGTTTGACACTGCCTTAGCTCAAGATTGTATTTTTGAATTTGAAAACAATCATGAAAAAAGGAAAGGAAACACAGGGATATTTTGGGGAAACTATGCAAACATTGAAAATTAACAAATATTTTGAGAAAACGTTTATAAACTATGCTTGAATATAAAATCCTATATATGTATATGGTATATACATTAGGTTACATTTGACGAATTATGGATAAATTTTACAAAGTAACAGTCGAAGTACAATCTTCTATAAGAGTGTACAGCTGCTGGCGTACGCCGACGATATCGACGTTATTGGCCTCAACAACCGCGCCGTGAGTTCTGCTTTCTCCAGACTTGATAAAGAAGCGAAACGAATGGGTCTGGTAGTGAATGAGGGCAAGACGAAATATCTCCTGTCATCAAACAAACAGTCATCGCGTTCGCGACTCGGCTCCCACGTCACTGTTGACAGTCATAACTTCGAGGTCGTAGATAATTTCGTCTATCTAGGAACCAGCATTAATACCAACAACAATGTCAGCCTTGACGAACGAAACCAAGCTCTCTCGACGAACGAAAACCAAGCTCTACAAGTTGCTCATTATACCGGTCCTACTATATGGCGCAGAAGCGTGGACGATGTCAAGATCTGATGAGTCGGCTCCAGGAGTCTTCGAGAGGAAAGTTCTGCGAACGATTTATGGTCCTTTGCGCATTAGCAACGGCGAATACCGCAGACGATGGAACGATGAGCTGTACGAGCTATACGACGATATTGACATAGTTCAGCGAATGAAGAGACAGCGGCTACGCTGGCTAAGCCATGTCGTCCGAATGGATGAAAACACTCCAGCTTTGAAAGTATTTGATGCAGTACCCGCTGGTGGAAGCAGAGGAAGAGGAAGACCTCCACTCCGTTGGAAAGATCAAGTGGAGAGTGACCTGGGTGCACTTGGCATTTCCAACTGGCGCCAAACAGCGAAAAGAAGAGATGAATGGCGCGCTATAATTGACTCGGCTATAATCGCGTAAGCGGTGCCAACGCCAATAAAGAAGAAGAACAGTCGAAGTACATGAGTGCGTAGAAAATTTCTAACTCTTAACTGCGATGTTAGGCCTCTTAATATTTACTACAGCAGAACCGAGATTTTCCCAGGCACAGTTTTATTGTTTTCAGGAAATTCTATTCTAAAATAATGATAAATATATAGAAAACAATATTCTCGAGTCGAATTGTTACTAGAGACGAGACTTGGGTTCATCATTATGTATCTATGTCGAAAGAACACTCCATGCAATAAAAAAGGCACAACATCTTCCAAGAAGTTTAAGGATTTAAGGTACTGGATGCAACAGTTGGAAAACTTATAAGGTGTTTCAATAACTAGAGAATACTACACCTTGATATTAGGGCGAATAAAAGAAACCAATACGGAGAAAAGACGGTGAAGATGTGCTACTTTTGCAAGGCCATGCGATATTTTAAATTGCCCACCCTGCAGCCCAGGCCAGGCCCCGAGTTTTGCCTGGTTTCAAAAATAAAAAAAGAACTAAGGAGTAAAAAGTTTGTCCCCGATGATGAAGCAGTCATTTTCGGCGTATTTTAAAGCTAAGGATAAAACGTTTTTTATGAGAGCATAAAGATGTTAATTGAAAGTCTCACAGGTAAATATTTTGAAAAGGATAAATAATATGGTTTTTTTTACCCGATATTCCGCGAACATAGTAGAAACACTTCTTCGTACATTAGCTTTTACCTTTTATTGTCTATTAGGAAAACCCTCAGTAGTTTGAAACATGACAGAAGTGTGTTGAACAGTACCAGTGGTCCTCAAACTGTGAACGCTTGTGGCCTCCAAATTTCTTTTTATTTGAGTGTAGAAAGTACAATATGTACGACTCTCCAATGAAAGTTTCACTTTTCTTTTAAATAGATATTTACATTCTTCTGAATGATTTAGACGTATGCTGCAATGAATCTATTACTATTAATTAATGTTGCTCATACGCACCGTCGCTCATATATTTATGGTATAAACAAAGTGTGTGTTCAGTTTGTTATAACATAGTTGTGTGGTGTTTGTGGCTTAAAGTGTCATTATACACACACAACCACATATACTCGTACATACATAACTCAAAATCATATCAACAGTTGTTTTGCCTTTCGTGTGCAACTGTTGTCCTTACACGAAGAGTGAAAAAGCTTACTGGAAATATTTCCGAGCTTTTACTTCGTCACACGACATGGAACTAGGAGCAACACCATATGCTGCTAATCACATATCTGAGTCACTATTTCTTTGAAAACGGACACAAATTCGACGGAAATCATGAGCAAGTGTGTGACAAGTGAAATGATATTGTGAAAATTTTCTTCACAAGCAATGAAATTTGTTCGAATTATTGTGAAAAAACGAAGCGTAAACTGCTGAACTGTTAAATATTTCGTGCAGAACGAATAAAACGTGTGCAACGAGAACAAATGTTACGTGAAAAGTACAACGTAAAGCAGCAGCGTGAACCGGATTAATAGAATTTTTGTTGTGTGCATTTTAGTTTAGACTGTTTTATTTTTTATCATCGAAGAGAGTGCAAACATTTGTATAGAGAACATTGTAAAAGTATTCAAAGGAGTATTAGTACTTAAGTGGAAAAGGTGTGTTAGATAATTGTGTTTTAGTATATTATTAAACCAAAAAAAATATAAATAAAGATAAAGCTTCATTTGAAAACTTCTGCTGGACGTGCTGTGGAAAAATCGATTGCGTGCATTTTGATATCCTTTGTGCGTTTCGTGCAACCCAAAGGATTTACTTAGCCAGCGCAATCGTATACGAGTGTGGCACGAAGCTTTCATATATATACATACCATATGTATGTACTTATGTACATATATACTGTTTCAGTATTGAAAGTTTTGACATGTATTCCATTGGAATGTACAGAACACATACATATGTACATATATAAGTATACTGGAACTGGTAACGGTGGCTGTGTTGCTTGCTTAAAATTGTCAACAATGCTTTGATTTGTTATCATTTGCGCCGATACGCAAAAGATAACGTAAACATGCTGCCCACACCACCGTTAATTCGTATCCAGCAAACGCGCAAACATTTCTTAATCATAATTATTTTTTCATTTTTGTGTATGCATATACATAGTGTATGTATGTACGTGTATATAAACACATGTGAGTTCTGATTAATTTTAAAACGAAATATACATATGTATGTACTTCACAGCTGTGCAGTGCGTAATTTTCGTGCCGCAGACGCAGCGTAGTATTATTGCAGCAGAAAAAACGCCAAAAATTGGAAGTGTACTAAGATGATAGTGATTTCCGGCGTAGAGTCATATTCTTTAAATGGTAAGTGAGAGATATTGTTTCTAATTTAAAAATGTTAAAATTTTTTTTTTGTTAATTTATTTTGTTTTGTTTTTGGCATTTGGTATTTGGTAAGTTATAAGTAGGGTACACCAGCACTCAGGACTTTTAGAGTGGGGCAAGCCATGCTCTACATATACAGACATACAAGAATACTCATACGTTGTTTGATAAAAATAAAGCACACTAAAAAAGAGAATATTTATGAAAGGAAATGAGTTAAGTTAACTTTTTGTTTCAATTTACATATTTAATTTTTTTTCTATCATGCAAGCATCTTTTATTTAAAATTTACTATCGCTAAACATCAATGGTGGGTCTCCAGGCTAACCAAACTAAAAGATAAAGAATTATAGAAGTGTACTAGCAGATCCGGCCACACATTATTGTGGCCTTCTGTATCAATTTCCAAAAGAAAATCAATTTTTCAATATCAAGCACTCCGAGTGTATTTATGAAATGAATTAAAAACTCATCATACAAACCCAACGGCGGAGACCACTTAGAATATAATGTACGAAATGCTGCTGATATGTTCGCGTCCTAAAGTACTTAATGAAACAAGAAAAATAGCGGCTAAATTAGCGCACTTAATAGTTGTTGGTTAATAATGAATTGAATAATACATAACATAGCTGATGTTGGCGGAGTGTAGAACATTCGCCTGGTAATCAGTTGGTTCGATCCCTGCCATAAGAAGTCTGATGAGGAGATGTGGTGATCTCCGAAACAGCTGTCACTTCTACAATTTTTCTTTGTTGTATAACAAAATATTCAATTCATACAAACAAACCAGGCCTTTTAGCTCACTATAAAATAAGAAACAAGTGTCTAGTTTTACATTTTTTATTTTTATTTTTTAATATAATCTACCTCAAGTAAAGTACACTTTTCACATCGTGAATACAATGCCTTTATACCACTGAAAAAATATTCTTTAGATTTCTCTTCAAAATAGTTTTCTACCACCGTTTTCATCTTACTGTCGTCTGAAAATCTTCATACCGCTTACGCCCTTTTTAAATTTGAAAAAAAAGAAAAAGTCACTGGGAGTTAGCCAGGTCCCCTTTTTTATCCACTGTATAGATTCCTGTTTATACTCGCAATCTTATCGAGTAAAACCTCAAGAGGCATACCACAACTCGCAGGAGGAGCTCAGACTAAAATCGCTTCCGCGGTTACAAAACCTTAAAAATAATAATAATAATAATAATAATAATAATAATAATAATACTAATTATAATACTATTGAGAGCACAAATTAATATATTTTTCAAAGTATTGTCTGCTTTCGATTGACTATTTTTTCCCATCTCTCTGGTAATTTCTGAGTATCATCTCTAAAAAATTAACCCTCTCTGTCGAAAAGGCAGTAGTCGGTAGGAGCAAGGTGTGCAGAATACGGCGGGTGAGGTATGATCTACCATTTCAGCCTTTCCAGGTAATTTTTGACCGTTACACCCACAGAGTGTCGAGCGTTATCATGTTGTAAAATTATCTTGTCATGTCTTTCGGTTGTGTCAATGGTTTCACTCGGTTTCACCAGCTCATATTACATTTTGCAGCTTTGAAATCAGTCTCTGCATGATCTATCTGTCAGCACACTTTTCTTCCAATTGAAGTAGAAAATCAAAACTTCTCGCAAATGCTGTTCATTTAACACAAATCCAGACATTTTCGAAGAAGCAAAAACAATTTTGTTTTGTCAGAAATAGACTCTGATGTGCATTAATTATTGTTGACAGGTGTGAAAATTTTCCAATAAAATAGGTAATCGCTTCCAAAAAGCGGCTACAGCTTGCAGGTAGAGCTATCTTTTGAGAATAAACCGAATCAATTTGTATTCCCCATATTAAAAAATAATTATGCCTCTTTTAATCAAAAATCAGGCAAGCATAATATATATTTTAAACAATTGAAACAATGAAAAAACAATTGATTTATTTTATATATAAGTAAAATACATATGTGCAAATATACACATTCGTATGTGCGTTTGTGTGTGTGATTTTCACTTAAAGGTTATTTATTGCGTGCATTGCTTTGTCCTGCAATGCTTTGACCCGGTTTTCAGAACTTCATGCGCATTAAAGCGATGTAAAAGTACGTGTATGTGAAAGGAAGATATCGGCATACAAATAAACTTAATGTACATACATATGGTATATGCCCACGTTTGATTACTTAAATACGTACGTATGTATATATGTTAAACTTAAAGCAGTTACTTGTTTACCAATACATACAAAACCTACAATAGGTCCTCGTAATATATATTAATCACTTTTAAAAATTTACGACGCCTTAGTTGATTAACTGTCTGACGATATATGTATACACATATGCACATATTTCCCTGCAATGAAAAATACGAGTTATTAACTAGAATCCAACTAGTTTGCATTTTTGCACTAACTAGTTCATCTTCCATCATTTTCGATGTCGTACGAACGACCAACATTCCGACCATGCATCAGCTACCTACTAGTTGAATACCAGTTCATTTGGGTATGTTGAATTTCTACTTCGCCAAAAATGGAAACAAAAATAAGTCGATTTCGTTCCGGTAATTTTGATGAGAATGATGTTCTCCTCCGTCGTGTACCAATTGATGAAAATGTCGATAAAATAATGGAAATCATCGAGTCTGACCATCATGCGAACACGGTTTCGATTGCTCAGAAGATGAAAGCGGTCGTGGTCGGAGTGCAGTGAGCCGGCACAAACGGTGTCCAAGCAAGGATTGCCGACCATGAAGGTTTAGTTGTCTGTTTGGTTGATACCCTTAGCTCATTCGGTGCTGAACTGTCAGCATTTGAACCGTTATCGCCCAGAACTACCCAACTTTGGCCAACAGGAGGGAAATTGTGTTTCATCAGGAGAACATCGAACCACACACATCAATATTAACTCGCCAGAAGCTGCGAGAGCTTGGTTTTGTGGTTATAATGCATTCACCTAATGGTCCATATTTCACACCAAGTGATTACCATCTGTTCCTGTCTATGGTGAATGATTTGATTGTTGAAGAATGGGCCTCAAGAGAAGCCCGTGAAAATCGATTCACTGCTGGGTATGCATCGTTAATATACAAGTATATATATGGTATATATATGAATACATATTTATCTACCTCACTGACCACACCAACGTCTATTAATTTGATCGGCTCGTTTGTGTTTCAGTTCCCTCCAGTTGCGTGTAATTGCAGTTCAGTAAACTCATAAAGTGTAGCAAGAAGTCGCTTTTTAGTTTATTTAAACAGTTGGTGGTATTCGAAGAACACGCACTTTAAGCGAAGACAGTTGTGCACAGTTGGCATTTTTGACATTGAAACTCGAAACTATATGTATGTATGCATATACTCGTACATATTTTATTATTATCGGAGTCTAAGTGTATGCGCGTGCGGTGCGTGTGCCGTGCACTAGCCCGTCGTCTCCTTAGGTTCAAGTGTATGTAGGTTGTTGGTATGTACCTACGTATGTGTGTATATTGTGGTGGACTCATTGTTAACTTGCTTGTCCAGGCATAAGCTCAGTTGACGCTTACTGACTCATAATCGATAGTGAATTTTCGTGTTTGAGTGTATATATGTACATATACCTATATATATGTATGTATGTAGGTTATATTAATTGGTTGTATGGTAAAAGAATGAAAACAATTTTTATAGACATCAAAAAGATGCCAATATTTAGGTTTCATATTTTCATACATGCGTACATACATATACCATAAATGCTGGAATTCCAGATATTAGTGAAATGCATTCAGTTTGGTTAGTTGGAAGAGATGCTCACGTTAGGGCACAAATTAAGACAAAGAAAATAGCTTAAAAGGTTTCTTTTAAATTTTTGTTGTGTTTAGAATTTTCTTTGATTATATATATATATTGTTGAGTTTTTTTGTTTGATTTTGTTGTTTTTATGAGAGTTTTCAAACACTGAGCGCCATAGAGGTTAAATCGAAGTTTGGAAAGTTTCGCTGAAAAGATGCCCAAATGGACATGTGTAGAATCTTAAGCCAAAATCCTTGGACGTACTATAGCGAACGACCTTCTTTTTGATCCACTACTGACTGGAAGAAAAGTTATGGTTTTTTTATTCAATATCCTGAGTCCTATACTGAGTTAAGATGCATCAACTTTATTTATAAATAAGATGGACTCGTTGAAGCAATATGATTTCAGAAAAGCACGCACAGTGCATGTACATACCTATATAGGTATATGTGTGAGAGGTGGTAAGAAATTTTTTGATTGAAAAAAGAAACTTTCGGTGGGTGGTTAGAGTTCTCAGGATATTTGTTCTCATATATGTACATATATATAATTGGCCTTTGAAAATATATTTTGAGAACCAAGCTGCCATTAAGCCTCTCCAATGCAATCATTGCACCTCAAATATGACAATACGATGCATATGAATCTTAAAAAAGCTCTCGACTGTCTGCGAAACGTCTGTGGATTTGGTCCCTGACTGTGGGGAAATTCCAAGGAACTACGTGGCTCACAAGTTGGCCGGAAAGAAAATACTGTAAACTCTGCACATGACGTGGGCATACCTTTTTCCGCGGCAAAGTACCGGTAGATTATTACCTCTGCCACTGCCCAGCTTTCACTGCGGTCTGTTATCATTTTCTCAGAAATTTTCTTCTTCGATTGTCTTGCTGAGCTTGCATCTGTAGGCATCATTGACCTTCTGAACTTCACAAAACACACGAATTGATTTGTGCACCTGAAAAGTTGAGGGAGATCTCTTTTAAAGTCTCAACATAGGTACCACAACAGGCCAGTTGGTCTAAGTTTGTTTGTACGAACGGCCCATTTAGGTAACTAAGTACATAGTTGTCGGTTTATAACTATTATAGGGATTTTCCATCAGGTTTTTCCTCCAATTTATGTTATGACTTGAAATAAACTTTGAGGGTTTGATATACCTACTTTTCGCATGGCAGTGTTGACCACTCGGCTACTGCAGCAGACCTCTCCGCCACCAAAAATCCTTGACGGATTTTTCAACAATAGAATATATCTTCTGAACATTCCTACATAAATACATATGTACATATTGAGGTACTTCTGTTGGTGGTTTGGGTAGCAGTGTGTGTTAACATCAGAGGTTCGCATGCTCACGACCAGGGCTCGAATACCGCTTTCATGAATGTATCCACAATAACACGAAAGAAAATTATGTGTAACATTAATCGTATGAACGGAATGAGACTCTGAGATTTTGAGTTACACAAGTGCTTGGATCATTATTTTAAGTCACAATAGATGTGGAACTTTCAAAATTAAAAAAAAAAAATATCCCTATCATTGGAAATATCAGATATCTTTTTGGAGGACTTTTTTTACGGGGTATTTATTTATTCGACCACGATAGTCACTCCTCAGCAGGGAATGTCAACTCCGAGTGTATTTCTGACATATAATAGGGAGGTTCTCATAAAAATCTATAATAGGAGTTTGGACTCAAGCCCAAAACAGAGGTACAACACATTAACCTGCAAGATGAATACATTTTTCAGACCTTTCAAATAATTTTTTATGACCTTATTAGAAAATGCTTTCTCTTTATCTTTAAAACACGTCGAAACTGTCTCCTTCACTTTATAAATGTTGATACATTTTTTTTACCTCTCAGCGCTTTTTTCGTTTTTAAAAACACGTTATGCAGGGAAGCCAACAGAGGCATGAGCATTCTCAGCACTCATCTTGCGCTGACCTTAGTAATGAACAGGGTTCGATCCTAATGAGTCTAATCAATCCCCAACAACGCTCTTATTTCGCAAACATAAAAAGGCTCTCTCGAACTACTCAGAACTTTACTAAACTACTGGATTGTGGCCTGTTTGGCATGATTGGGTATTGAATTTGAAGGAATACTATTTCTTTCTTTTCCAACTTGAACCTAAAAATATATCAATGCCGTTTACATTTCTTTCCAGTACATATAAATTAAATATATAAATTAAAAATTAAAGTTTCAGTCATTAGCCGTCACATTTATTTTAGAACATTTTTATTTATTTTTTTTTTTTAAATACAGTGAAAGCCCGTTTAAAACTACTTATTTCGTGTTTTTCATATTGCCTTGGAGTTCAAACATTTTTGAGTGAGAAATAGCGTAACCGATAATTTTTCCAATATTTTTATAAATCTATTTCAACTATTTAAAAATAAAATTCTTAACTCTAAAGTATGGATAAACAGTGACGAATATGAGCCACACTCATGAACGAATATTATTTGCGTATTTTGGCTTTCAAAATTTCAGAATTTCAGTATCCTTTTAAGGGGACTCTTTAGCGCGCTCTCGAGTTGCCAACACGTCATTAAAACGATTAGCCAAGTCAGTAATTTCGATTTTTTGTTTTTCTTTTTTTTGTATCGTCATTATTATATACCATACACACTTACATACAATTATATACTGGTAAATGTATGTGCATTTGTACGCGTTGTCCTCTACGCTGTTATTATTGTTATTATTATTATTTTCGTTATGGGAATTTCCATTATTGCAGTCTTTTGAGTTTTATCGAAATATTCACCAGTACAAAAGGTGCATAGCACAGCGCCAAGCGAACGATATAACGGTTGAACAGTTAATTGTTGGCATTTGGAGTGTTAACACTTCCTTCCTTTCGTGGTATTGTCTGGTTTATACAATTATTATTTTGTTATGTTAGCCAGGCAATTAGAGAGTGAGTATTATACGTATAATGCATACATACACATATATAATACTTACTTACGAATATAGTGGCATATACATATGTCAACACTTACACACATACACACACACACGAATATACAAGCACATAAATGAAAATCAAAATAAATAAATATTTAAGCTTTATTTCTCTTAGTCTTTGGTGTATCCACCAAGGAAACATTCGTGTTTAATAGCCACACTTTTATTGTTGCCTAATTAAAAATGCCTATGATGTGTTTTTGTATTTATTATTTTTCTTATATTCTCTCGTTTAAGGATCCGTTGAGTTAACGACAGTTTTGGCAGCGCTTTTTGGCGTCGTCGCTTTGATGTTTTTATTTTTCCTCTATGTACATCGCAAATGGTGCTTTCACGCTCGTCACGGTCTAAATTGTTGCGATGAGAAGATAATCGCCTCCAAATATACGCAGAAAATGTGTAAGTGTGAGTATATACGTTATGCGCATAATAGGGAAATTCCAAAAAAAAAAAATTAAATTTGAATTAATTAATTGTCTGGGGAAAAATAAAGGAAGAATATTTTAATAGCACACTAGCTCAACGAAAATCAGATTAGAGCAAGCTGAGGTGGTGTTTATAATATTTCAAGGCTAGATGGTTTAATGTTTAGTTTTTTATATGAAACTAATTTTGGTGCTAAAAAAAAAATAGGTTTACTATTCTACCGAAATATTGTAAAAATTACCAACCTTGTTGTTGGAAAATAACATATCTCTCCTTATAGGAAACAGATTACTCATACGCCCTGACAACCTGTTTCATTGTCATGAAATTTGCCTTAATGATTTAACCCAGATAAATGATTAACGCCGCTGAATTCAATATGACTAAATCGTATGAGCTGGTCGTTGAAATTTTTTTTTTTTTCAAGAAAGAAGAGGGAGCTTTGTTCCGCTTTGCCGAAGTCAGTATACCTTTCATGACCACATTAAATTTATGGTATTTTTTTAAAAAATTTATGATATTTTTTAGAATTAAAAATTATCTGAAAAATTGTTTATAGTGGGCTATATGATAAAGTTTTCCGATTTCCATAATATTCAGTACCCATGTTCAATACGTTATATGTGTAAAGAATTCCAAATTCATGCTCTTAGATTCTTCTTTAAGGTGCTTAAGACCAAAAATCCCATATCTTCGAGGGGCTTCGCTTGTGAGGAGGTTTCGTCGTTACATGACGATGTCTAGCTGTGAACTGCACGGTAGAGAAGAGAAGGTGACTCCTATTACCCACGGATTTAAGAAATGAGAGGAAACGTGGTCGATGCCCAAAAGCATAACATCTCCTTCCGGAGTGTCGCCGGGTTGAATTAACTCCCACAAATACAACGTCAATTCCCTATTTTGCTTGGCCGGTATCTTCTGGATAGACTCGGTCGACATTATGACAAACTATTGAACGAGTGGCTGTGAGTTGACCACCAGTCTTAATATCCCCTTTCGAATCGAGTAGTATCGAGCTTTAAAACATACTTATTCGAAGATGACATTAAGATGAGGTCTATACGCCGTGATGGCGTAGTTGAAGAATTGGGTCTCGTCTTTGTACTATTATGCACTTCCAGAGGTTTCGTAACCCCCACAGGAACTTGGTTTTTGTCGAGATAATTGAGTTTTCTGTTTTTTTATCGGTTTAGCCTCCCTAGGAGTCGGTCTCTGGAGGTTTTGAGTTAATTTTGGGTTAAATCCAATTGTCAATTTGGTTAGGCTCGACTACGAGTAGCCGCTGTTTGTGCGCTACTCGCCTAGCGGTTCCGAAGAGTTTTCCAACTCTTGTGCTAGAGTTCACATCTTGTGAAACCGATCGTAATGACCTTCCTCCATTACCAACACGAGCTTGGGACCCGCTACGGCGGAGTTGCTTAGATGATTTTTTTTGACGAATTTCTTACCCAAAACCTCTCATATAAAGAAATCGGTTGTATGGAGGCTATTTTTTATAGTTTTCCGATTTCGATGATTTTCAGTGACAACGTTTATTTGTTGTTTAACCGAAATGTAATTAAATTAAAGTATGAATATGCCAATAAATACCAATCTTAATCTCATGCTTATATTTTAGCACGCAAACGCCGTTATGATAATACCAGCTCTGATTCCGAAGAGGATATTTTACGACGCTTACGCTTACAGCAGTCAAGAAATCTATCAGCAAATGGTAACTTCAACAATTACGGCATCAATCAACAGCCAACGTACCAACCGCCGACGCCGCCGCCAAATCCGAAGCAAAGCTTCAATTACACACCCAGCGAACTGCAGCGCGTAACCATAACGCCACGTTTCGATTCCTCCCGCGATCCGCTAGCCATAGCAGAACGAGGTAAAGTCGGTATTCCGTCCTCGCATAGTGAGTGCAGCTCGAATGATTCAGAGAAAGCGTCTGTGGACAGTCATACGGGTATCTTGACTGGTGATAGGAAAGGTAGGATGTTAATTTAAAGAAGAATGTCATACAATAAATGTAAAAAAAATATAAAATTTCCAGAACGTCTTCAAAGCAATGGCGGCACGAATAAATCCAGCGAATGCAGCGCCTCCTCTTCACTGAAGGAGTCGCGTATTGACAATCGGACTGAATTGTTGAAATCCAGTAGCAATAGCAGTAGTAGCAGATATCAAAAGATTTCAACAACGTCCATGCGTCAAGACAGTTTAGATGATGTGCCTGATTTGCATAGCAATAACAACATTAACAACAACAGTAATAATAATAACGAAGATGTAAGTAGACATTCTTAAGTTTTAGTCTGTAGTTATCTGCTTTATTTACATACATAAAACATGTTTATCCTTCTTCATCCAAGGAACCACTTTTTGACACCAGCGACCTGCGTTCCATCAAATCGGACGACACCTCCGTGCAGAACCAATTTTATGGCAAAAGCGGTAGTATTGAAATCTCATTGCTGTACGATGCACCGATGCGTAAAATGACTGTGCATGTGATGTTAGCTCGCGGTTTACCAACCTTGGGTAATGGACAGACGACGCATACGCAGGTGAGTTTGAATCTTAAGATGAGTTTACTTAAATTGATAGAGTGAAAGAAAAAACAGGGAGTGATTAGAATACCGGGGGCCCCTACTATCAACTCTATATTTTGTCTTCTTCTTCTTATTTACTGGCGTAGACACCGCTTAGGGATTTCAATGCTGGCTCCAAGATAGACGGAGTTATCTACGACTTCAAAGTTAAGACTGTCAGCAGTGATGAGAGAGCCAAGGCGTAAATGCGATGAATATAAGTTTTGCGGAGATATCAACATGTCAGACATAGTGGCGTAAAGGCAGCTGCTTCTCGTGCTGTCAAGGGTGCTTTAAAATCGACGAAAAAGTGGTGTGTGTTGATCTTCTTTTCACGGGTCTTTTTCAAGATTTCGCTCATGGTGAATATCTGGTCAATGGTTGACTTACCAGGTCTGAAGCCACACTGATAAGGTCCAATCAGTTTGTTGACGGTGGGCTTTAGTCTTTCACACATTATCTTATATGCGATGTTAAGAAGGCTTATTCCACGGTAGTTGGCGCAGACTGTGGGATCGCTTTTTTGTGGATTGGGCTGAGCACACTTAAGTCCCAATCGTCAGGCAAGTTTTCATCCGACCATATTTTGTAGAGAAGCTGATGTATGCACCTGATCAATTCTTCACCGTCGTATTTGAATAGCTCTTCGGACTTCTTCTAATCGGGCAATGAAACAACTGTTCATCAATGATTGAAGTTTCAGGCTCACCATCTCCTGGTGTTCCGTTTCCACTGCCGTTCCTATTGAAATTCGTGGTATTTTTACCAGTTTAGCATAACCCTTGCTGTCCGGATTCTCATGCTATTCATCATAGAAAAAAAAATTGTTTATGTGCGTTCGGTGACGACTTAGAAGAAACGGTAGGTTCATCCAATTTTTGGAAAAACATCAAGAAGTACACAACAGATCGGAGTTTGGCTTCCGAAATCGCAACCTATTCTTAAAAAAATTAGGCCTCTGCACCACGTAGAAGAAGATAACTTATTTGCAAAAGTCCACACATTAACTACTCCTATAAATTCCATACTTACAGGTCCGCCTTCTTATGTTGCCAAATAAAAAGCAAAAGCATAAGACTAAAATACGTTCCGGTGAGAATCCGCAATATATGGAGAGTTTTCTGTTGCATCGGGTTAATCCGGAAGAAGTTAACAATATGGGTCTGCGTGTACGAATTTACGGTTGCGAACGTTTACGCAAGGAGCGACTCATCGGAGAGGCGTATGTTAGTTTTGCCACAATAGATTTGGAATTGGAGACAAATTTGTGGTTACCATTGGAGCCGAGAAGTACGGCATCGGTAAGTATTTTGAAATTATATGATTTACGGTATAACTTATTTTTATTAAAACCCACTTCTCCGCTCTTTTCTTAAGGTTTTGGGCTCCAATAGTGATTTGTTAAGTCTGGCGAGATCAGACAGTGCCGGTTCAACTACATCCATGCAACATGGTGGTGTGGCTGAATTGCTTTTAGGTTTAGGTTATAACGGTGTTACGGGACGTTTGTCCGTGGAAATTGTGAAGGGCAGTCATTTTCGTAGTTTATCAATGAATAAGGCGCCCGACACTTATGTGAAGCTATGTTTAGTTAGTAGTATAGGACAAGAGATATCGCGTGCGAAAACATCAACGAGACGAGGCCAACCACATCCGCTATTTAAGGAGACCTTCGTCTTTCAAGTATGATATTCCTATATATAATTCCTTTGCATACTTATTAAGATTTAATTAATTGCATTAACTCCATACGCTGCAGGTGGCACTTTTCCAATTGAACGATGTGACGCTCATGGTTTCCGTTTATGCGAAACGAAATATGAAAAAGAATGAAATGGTCGGTTGGTTTAGTATGGGACTAAACTCGTCCGGACCAGAGGAGATAGCGCATTGGGCGGATGTGCGCGATTTGGCCAAAGGCGAGCTGCTAGCAAGATGGCATGTGCTGAGGGATCCCTGATTCGAGCATTTGGGACAATCTTCACGACGCGCCAGTGCGCTGGGCAAGCTGGGATTCGCGTCAAAAGATAAGTCCAAATCGAAGAAGCTCAAGGAAGAGGAGGAGGAGGAGAAAGATAAAGATAAAGAGAGCGAAAAGCATGCTATTTGTAATGTGACGGACAAAGCGGTGGCAGTTAATATTGAAGCTGGCTTGGAGCTCGACTTTGTCTAGAGTTATTGGTTAAAGCCAAAACGATCTTTTTTTTGTAAAGTAAGCAACAAAATGCTTAAACTTGGCGTGTGCTAACGAAGTAGCAGCCAAAAACCAAAAACAAAAACTAAACAAAAACATTTGTACAGCGAGGTAGTTTTCTGTATGTAACGGTACAGAGAATGACAAAGCTAAAACGAGAATTTAACATTAGTATTGTCATTTAAAACAAGAACGATGTAAAATTTACAAAAATGAAAGCGGATAGAATCAAATACAAACAAAAGCACTTTATATGAAATGATAAAAATATTATAGTAAAATTATAAAAATGATGTCACTTAACTAACTAGTAAACAAATTACGCACATTAAATATTTTGGTAGAGAAGTAACTAACCAAAAGGGACGAGTAACAATGCATGCAACAAGTAACCTGATATGATTAATAAACAAACCAAAAAAAAACAAAAAATTATTGAATTTAAACTGAAATTTCTTACAAATGCTTTTAATAAGATAACTGTTAATGAACTGAGGGAAGAAGAAGCAGTATAAATTCGTTGTTTTATAAGTATGTAGTGCAGGATTTTGATTGATTAATTATGCATGCCTACAAAGAAAAAGTGAATACATTGAATTTTGTGATATGCGAATGAGTATTAAATGTGAAAATCGAATATATACGATATGAGTGTACAAAATAATTGTGCAAAATTATTTGTGTCGAAAGGTCAAAAATATGAAATTTTTTTATATAATGATTTAATGAAATTGATAAAAAAAAAGGAAATTCTTCTTCAAAAAAACAAAAAAAAAAAAAATACAAAAAAATGCATTAAGCTCTATAGCAACCAATTAATTTAATTATACTATTTTTTATTTTAATTTTTTGATAATTTTAACAAACAGTATTTCGTTTAGCTGCGACTAATCGTGAATTTTCGCAATACATAAACTCTATGAGTTGTAAGTTCTGCAATTTAAATATAAAATTTAAATGCTTAAATTAAATTAATTTTAAAATTAACAAATTTATCATATCAACAAAAGGAAAACAATGTATTATTAAGTACCTTACCAAATTTTCAGGGCATTTGCCGATTTATAGATATTTTTTATTTATTTTTAAATGTCATCGTATTTTACTACTTTTAACTACAGTAGTAAATATTATTTAAAATGCCTTAAAAATACTCGTACTGTTTTTAAATAAAATTTTTAAATCAACATAAGAAAGAGTTTTTCCATAAACTCTATTTAAGTACATAAATAAGATATGTAAATGCAACCCTGCGCTTAAGATGAATTGAGAATTAGCGTGCTGCTCAAATTTGAAATATTATTTCTCAACAGTTTATCAACTCTAGAATGAAAGCTTTCTCAAAAACAGCATGCCATTTTTAATATTCCAATAGGTTTTAAGTTGGAGATATAATAATATTAATGTAATGAATTAAAAAAAAAAAAAACTAATTATTACTTATTATTTTTGTTTGATGCATTCTTTTTTTAATGGTTGTCATATGGAACATTGTTAGTGTACAAATAACACTGTTCTGCAAAAAAAAAAATGTTTCCCCTTCTAATCGTTTTAAGGCGTTACATTGGTTTATTCGGGTGAAAAGTGTAAATTTTCAACCATTTTCTTTACATAAAAAATAAAATATTTTATTCAAGGAATTTACTTTCTTAATCAAAAAAGAATTTGTTAAATTATATTTTTAAATATTTACGACGTAATTTTCGGCGACCCTTCTGAAAAAATGTTGACTGGGGAACTCATGACAGGATCATTCGAATTAAAAGAGAAGCAGACTGTGCTTAATTTAAAACTATAAGCTGGAATTTGGTGGGCGGAAAAAAAATAATGTAAAATGGTTTTTAGCGGATTTTTTTTTAGCAAAGAAATGAAATTTTTTCCGCTAAACAATTGTTTTGTTTTCTTTTGAATAGCCAATTCTCCGTGTATCTCATAAATATATAATAAATTTCATTAAGTTTGATTGTGTAGTTTTCAAGAACTTTTGACAACTGTCTTTGAAACACACAGCTGCTATCCGAAACTTTCAGAGCTTTTACAAGGTGAAAGTTTTAGAGAAACATGTTTAAGTCCAGGTGTTAAGCCTTTTTTACTTTGTATTGTTTGTCTCACTCGTGATAAAATCCTCCTTGCAATCCTGAAAATAATGCAGTAAATATTCTATATGTTCGGGAACATCCTATTTTAACTGCGTATATTTTTTTACGGGACTTTTATTATAAATTTCAAAGCAGCCAGAAGGATCCAGAGGAACCGAAGGCGGTAGTTGTGGAATAATATGAGTTTATTCTTGGGCGAAAACCAAAAATTTTAGTGTTTTAAGAACCAAACAAAACGTCTTTCAAATCAGCAAACTCTCTAGCTGACAATAGACCATTTTGGAGCAGCAATTCTTTAATTTTTGCGATGTATTGCCCATCAGTTGGTGTTTTCGGTTTTGCCACGTATTACGCCTTTATCAATTCTTTGAATTTTTTATACCACCAGAAAAAATTGTTTTCCTACAGAGTCCGGTTACTGAAGGCCTTCTGCAAAATTTTCAGCGTTTTTGCTGCAGGATTACCATTCCTCCTTTTACTTGAAGAATTTATAGAGGGGAACTTCGGGTGAGAAATTTGAGATGTTGCGGGGTAACCATTCCATTTGTTACGAAGGGGTTTTATTGAGTCCACTGTCTCTTCAAAAAGTATTGAAGCGAGAGAGAGAGAGAGAGAGAGCTTCATGGAATTCTTGGTACCTTTAAACCACTTCTGTAACTGGCAAACATGTGAGCATGCAATATTGAGTTTTCGAATATCTACGAGCACTTCGAGTTTAGCAACCAATGGGCACATTATAATTTTCTTAAAAGCTCAGTTTGCAGAGAAACTCGACAGCATCACTGCATTATTTCCTACCTTCTTATTTAGAAAAGTTTCTCGTAAAATTCTCTTTTCTCATCTGGCATAAAATGCAAAAAAATCTTCGTTAATGCTTACATAAAAGCCTCATAGGCTTTCTGTGAAAATGTTTCGGCCGAAAATGGGCACTCTAAAATTTTAAATTTATCCTTTCCTTTTGTTTCGTACGTACATATTTATGTATGTAGTTTAAAGAGTAGTTTAAAGAGAAATTAGTTAGTAACAACCCAAATTAACAGAATAGTTTTTTGTTAGAAAAACGCACGGGTGAACTATAACGGTGCTCATTTAGCCCTTGAGGTAAAGAATTTTTGGAAAGAATATTTATTGAAGGAAAAAGAAAAATATGAAAAATAAGGATTTGTTAAATAAATAGTTGAAAACTTTATTAAAACTAAATTAACTACTCATATGCATACATATACATACATACGTACATACATAGCATTGTAACTTAAATACAATATGTATGCATGCAGGTGTGATATGCAAAATAGCCAAAGTAAAAAACAAAAACCAAAAAACTACAAAAAATATTTAAAACAATATTAATATAAAAAATTACACAAAAACAAAAAAAAAGTTATAATACTAATTATAAATAAAAAATTTTATGAAAGCAAATCTTAACAAATTCCTTTATTTAAAAACATAAATTTGAAGTATTAGTATTTATTTATTTATATTTATTGAACTATGCGTTTTAAACATACCAAGAATAACTCAAAATACTATTTTTTTGTTTCTTAGAAAAAATTAAAAAAAAAAATCAAAATTAAGTAACATACATACATACATACGAGTATATTCTCAAGAGACTTAAAACGAAACAAGAAACAAAAAAAAAACAAAAAAATATGAGCAAAATATTAAACAACAATGTAAGTTAAATATCTTTTTATACGGAATAAACAAAATAAACAGAAATACAAATTAAAATATTAAGAAATATTACATATTATTGCATGACATATAAATAAATATCAATATTTTTACGATTAAGGAATTTAGTAAACATAGTAATTGACTATGTTTTCATATATAAATACATACATACATAAATAACATATGTATAACTAATGCATAATTATGTGAGATAGCCGGTTCTACGGACCGAAGCTGATCCGTATTTTATCTGGCCAAGGGCTGTCAGTATTTCGGCGATCTAACACCTTTTGGTTCAATATGTAACATTGGTCTAAGCTCATCAATGGAGCAACACCTCGCAGCAGGGTTGCTCCAAATGCTTCTCGCCACCTGGTCCGACGGATTATTTCTACTGCGTGTGCCATAAACGACTCACCATTCTTCCATTTCGGTTAGATGCAACCAGTGCAATGGTTGGAGTCGTTTTAGGTCCCACTCAACCCTCAAGAGATACAGGGAGTGGTTCACGTATTATGTTGCTCTATCCTGCTATGCTCAACTGCGCCCCAAGCCATGGCAGTGCCTTCTGCACTATTCCTCACTCTGTTCTTACGGAACTCCCCGCAGCATGACTCCCATTCTATTCAACCACCATCACAGCCTCCCGATTTCGTTTCCATGGACCATTGAACGTTCGTTATCTTCATAAAGCTAACTGGTTAAGATTCACTGAAAGCTCTGAGAAACCCTTTAGTGCTCTCCCCACTCCAACTGACGTCACCGCGGATGTCAAATCGTCGTTTGCAAGCGGAACAAGTGGGAGGAATACTTGAGGTCCTGTAACCTCCCCTATGGGGCAACGAAGCTCTGAGCCACAGTCAAATCATAGTCAAATCCGACGAGACTCGATGACCGGGTGAGCCGTTAACACCTTCTTGAACTCTCTTCTAGTGAATGGCGTTCTCGGAATCTTCTGCATGATACTGCCCACCTCTTTGCATGCTTCTTAGAAACGCATTCCCTCTGGCACGGACCAGACGCGTCAAAACAGCCCGTTGCCTGGTCCTGCCATTAGATGACCTCGATGACTTAGACTAATCTCGCCTCCTCCCAAGCGCAGTTGGATAGCCGCTACAACAGCAATAACTAATTGTGAGTTGAAAATATTTTAATTTAAATATTTTTTCGTTTCTTTTTTAAAATTTGAAAACCATAATTTTGCTTAAGTATTATTGTAACTTAGTACCTTGACAAGTTGTTGAAAAAAATATTTGTACAATGTATGTATGTATTTATTGAAAAATAAGTGAGTTTGAAGAAACAGATTAAAAAAATGTTAAGAAATTTACAGGATACGCACAAAATTGTACTTGAAGGATGGTTGGTAATAAACAAAAAAAAAAAGGAAGTCAGTATTGCATGAGCAAAAGAAACAACAATACAAATTTATGAAGAAGATAAACAGAAATTTCGAAAAAAAGTATTGAAAAATTAGTTAATATTACACATATTTAAGAAAAATTTCTAGAAATTGTTGCTAAAAGTGACCAATAGAAACGAAATTTTGTAGGCGAAAGATTTATGCGTATTTTACTGAAAAAGTAAAAAAAAAAAAAAAATGACATTCTTACATACATATACGAGTATATTGAAAGCAATTTAATGAAATTACTTGTTTCACTGAATGCTGTATGTATGTATATTTTACGCAATTTTTCGTATTGGTCAAAACCTTTTAGAACAGAAAATTATGAAAAAGGTATGCTGACTGACGGTAATTTATTTATGATTCTGTCTACAAGTGAATTTGAAGGTATTAACATTGAGCTCAATGATCTCATTACAAAGTTGTACACGAACTATAATGTATATTATTGATGAAATTAAATCTTTAGTAGACTAATTTAAGAGAAGTCGAAATGGCAAGAGAAAGAAACAAAAATATAATAAAATAAATAATTTCTAAGCTTAATAATAGTAAAAACCATGAGTACATTAAAGCTTTAATTAACAAATTAATTGAAATTTTTAACTTATCAATGTTGAATGTTGCTATTGAGTCACAGCACATTTCGAAATATACATATATGTATGTACATACATATGTATGTATATAAGTTAGAAATACAAGTAAGCACTTTTAACATAAAGTGAACCCACCAGCCACTGAGAAAGCTATCCAACTTCAGACTTCTTCTTCGTATATGTATTCACAACAACAACACTACTTTAGAATAAAAGAAAACTTTTTCACGTAAAAATAAAAAAAAATCTTTTTGGACCCTTTAATTAGCTCTAATTATATTTGAAGGGTCTAGACTCTAGTGTTTTTTCAAGACAAGACATATGCTGAACTCAAGCTGAAACAGCGTATGGTTAAAATGAATGAATATAGTGAGAAGCTGCAAGTGGTACATCTCTACCGACATTTGTGATCGGTGCAAGATTGTGACTAAGAAACCTAGCATAACTTTTTCCCATGCATTATATGTACATACATATGTATGTATGTGACTCGAAAATAAAATTGTTTGCACGCACATCTTCTAAAAATAGTTAAGTGCTGCGTAAATATTGACTTATTTTAATAATAAAATCAAATTATTTTTATATTCAAACTATAGATGTATTTTTTAATATGAATCATCAGAGTGAACTACTAAATGTTTTTTATTGCTGTTATATGCATATCTGTGTGTATGAAAAATAATATTTATATGTATACATATATACATAGCTATTTATTGTAAGTAGTGTACCTATTTGAATTTATATATATATATATAATTAAGTTCACATATTACACAAAAATTTATTAAATATGAAATCAGCACTAATAATACCCTAGACCCTACCTAAGAACTTTTTTTTTTTTTTTTGATAAAACACATTTTAATGTTGCCCTCTAATTAACAAAAGTCTTTAACCAAAGGCGCAGAATTATACTAACAAAAATTAAATAAGAAATAAAAATTTAAAAACTTAGTTGCTTAAAAAATTAAAAAAAAAATACAACACATTATATACATATTTACCAAAAAAGAAAACTCAACTTAATTGTGTGCGCGTGTGTGCATGTGAAGTGCCGATATTTGTTGTTGCTTTACAGGATAAATTGTCCTGCTGCTCACTTGTACTGAAGTGTGTCTTGAGACTGTCGTAAATTGAAACGAAAATCAATATTTTTTATAAGCAACTCTTAATGCGCGTAACTTCTGCTTTGTGCTATGCATTCTTATTTTCGTATTTGTAATTTATTTATGCTAAATGTATTTATTTAAGAGTCAAAAATTTGTTCAAGAAATTTTTTAACATATTACTATTACATTAATGTTAGCCAAAAATGCCTTTAAGTTTTTATTAAGATTAAAAACTACATAAAATGCATGCAAAAGTCATTGCTTGTTTTCTACATACATACAAACAGTATAAAAAATATAACATAAAGCAGAAATTATGAAGCGATAATTTAATGAAAGTTAAATAGTTAGTAAACATTTTTTTCTAATTAAATACAATTTCGAATTATTATGCACAAGAAGAAGTAACCATAACAAATGTATGCTAAATATCTGTTTTTTTTTTTTTAAATAATGTATAATAAATACATATATTAGGCATTAATGTTTCCATGTTCTATCAGCTGTTACATGGAAAAAATTGAGAAGTAAAAGTGAGTACGTAAATACTTAAAAATAGTAAAGTAATTTAAAGTAATTTTTTGTATTTAATATAAAAACAAAAACGAAAAAAAAAGATTTTTTAATCCTTATTATTTCTGTGTAACTTACAATATGATATTAGAACCCTTAACGAACTAATGATACAAATAATATAAAAAAGAAAATAAAATAATAATTTTGCCAATGGAATGATAATAAAAAGATGAGAAGAAAAAATCCCTTAAATGTGTTATTATTGAGTTTTGGTAGCACTAGGTGGGAGGATAACCAATTATTTAAAATCGATAACAAATTCATTGACTATTCTTCAAGTTAATTTCTTTTATTATACATTTGTGATCTAAATTGTAGCGCTTATAACGCTTTAAATTTAACAATTACATTCACGTACTTACATATGTATTTTATATGCATGTGCTCATATCTATCTTACAATAAAATTTTGTAGTTATGCATAGAGAAGTTTAAAACTAACAAATGAGCCTAAAAATTTTAATAAATTCATTTTACAGAATTTAGTTTAGTTTTGTTTGCAGTCGACACTTTTCTTTTTGCACTGCTTCACTTGCGACGTTTTCGACGCATCTTCTTGTATGCATTATTACCGTCATCATCATCGTCATCTAGAGATTTATCGGTAGTGCTATGCTCTAACGATTGCTGTTGGGCATCCCACTCTTTGCGCAGTTCACTGAGCATACCTGGCGTTAGCAAACCTTGCGCTAATAAGCGTTCTGTTAAACGGCCACGTGAACTACTAGGCACGCGAGGTTCTGTGAAATGGTGTATAAATATATATATATTTTTTTTTTCTTTCTTAATAATTCAACTACACTTACCACGCAATTGAGTTGAGCGCCTTATATTATATGACATATCGACATCGGCTGAACTCTGACTGGCTTCGGTATTTTTCAATAAACGTGTAATTTGAAAAACTCCTTGTTGTATTATATCGTCAAGTTCTTTTTGGGCGATACGTACGGACATTGCATCCGGAAATAGATCCATAAAACGATAACTAAGCCATAAGTATAAATCCATAACATCAAAGACCGATTCCAAGTGCATAAGATCGATAATTGTCTTCGGCAAGGCAAAAGGCCAGCCACAATTGCGTGTGATAAAGTCGAATGTGATTGGTTCATTACGACTATACTGTCTGGCAATCTATATTTGGTAGTAGTTTGTTTTAATATGAATCAATATATAAATATATCTGCATATATGTACATATTTATTTATTTTTTTAATTAATACCTTAAGGAACATAGAGCATACGAAGGGCATTTTCTTGTTAATAGGGGAGCAACAAAATACATAGCGTGCTCGTAGAGGCAGCGGAACGTGCTCAATCATCTCGGCTAAAAATTTAAAATCTTCTATATTGCACATGAAGTACAAGGAGTCATCGACTGTGCACAGATTCACGAATATATCCTAAAACAAAAAATAATTAATATACCAAGAAAGAATATATCCAAATTCCTGTCACAAACCATTAGATTACTGAGTGTGGATTTCGGTAAATGATAGGCATATAGTTCTATTTGGTCAGCCGTTGGATGCAGACCCGCTTGTTTCAGTGGCTCGGGTTTTTGAGACAATAGCTTACGTAACGTGTTCAAGTCCTCTGGCCTAAAAGTGGTTACATAACCATGCTCCCATTGTGTACGATAGCGCCCGGCACGTCCAGCAATCTGCAAGGCTGCGGATATGGATATAGTATCAATTTCTTTTTCCCCCTTTTCATTCATTGAGGGTTTTATTATTGAGTAAAAGATGATACGCCGTATGCTCCTGTGAAATACAAAGTAAATAAGTGAAATAGTAAAGCATATATTTTTAAAATTACTTACAGATTAAGACCCATACCAATCGCATCGGTAGCGACCATCACCTTACAACTGTTATCAGGATCATTGAACTTGGCTGCTTGTGCTAATTTAGTGCCTGGTGGTAACCCGCCATAGATTACAGCAACTTCTTTGCCTCTATAATATTTATATGGATTTCCAAATTTATTCTTACTGTCCGGTTTTTTATTTCAGTACTGCAAATGTTTACCTTGCTTCAATTTCGCGTGAAACTGAGTAAATATCGTTTTTACTGAAGCAAACAATACAATCGCCGGGTTGCACATTATCTAGACTGCCCAGCGCTGAGTCTTCAATAGTAAGTTCGGTCAGTCTGTCGTAGTTGTGCACCTCCACAGTCTCGTTTGTAGTTTCACAAATTTTCTGTAGGAGTTCCAAAGCACCAGACTCACCACAAACATGCACTTCATCTGCTATAAGGCCAAGAAAGGCGCGCGTCCAGGCCCAGCCCCGCTGGGGATCCCGTAACTGCTGTATTTCGTCGATAACAGCGACTTCATCTGAGTGAAAATTAGAAATTTAAGATCAATTTCATTAGTAATTATTTTTCGAGCTTACAAGGCGTGTTTACTGATGTCATTTCTACGGTACAGGCAACGTGATCCGCTGGCGTATTCTCATTGATACCATATTTACGCTCCTCTCCCGTAACAAGATCACAAGGTGTGCCCTAAAAGAAAAAACAAATTAAAAATAATGTTAAATAGATTTTAATATATATAAATCGCAAGCAATATCAGTAATGCACACCCTATCGTTTGATTTATTGAACACTTCAGTGGCTAATAATTTTAATGGCCCACAGTATACACCCGATTTTGAGGTCAAAAAACGCTCCATCGCATGGTATGTTTTTCCGGAATTTGTAGGTCCGGCATGAAATACAATTTTTCGTGTTATTGCACGTGCACTTGGATACCAATTGGCGGGTGTACGCAAGTCTGAGATTTTCTTCAGGTCGTCCATACAGTCTAAGTGAGGAAAGATGGTCTTAGCGTGTCGCAGAAAATAGGGAAATATGTCATCGATATGTCCTGCATTATGTAGTATATCGCTAATAGTTATGTGCAAATCTACTGGAAGATTTTCTGCCTCAATACAGTAGCGACGAAATGAGGCAAACGCCTGTTGCTGTAAATAAGCTGGAGAATTGGTTGTATTAGTACGTTCTCAAAATAAATTTCATAAAAGTTATATGCACTTACAATCGAGTCCATTTTCAATACAAAGTCCTTTAATTTCCCGCTTTTGGGTGAATTTGTTAAGAATTTTTAACAATTCAGTCTTGTCCAGTTTGCCCACCATTTCTGAACCTACATCATGTTCGTCGACATTTGTTGGCACTGGCACTGGTTTGAATAGTGTGGACACATGCTGTGGGCCAGTTTTTTTATTACGTGCATGCACATAACTACTAAGATGCACATATTTAGTTACAATCAGAGCACTAGCACTTATTGGTGAATGAGATGGAATTGCACGAAGACTGAGACTTCGCGCCAGCGTATTGAGTAAATTAACACCTGATCTAGAATTTTGCATATTTCACACAAATGTATGCACCTTACCAATATATTTAGATAGTTAAGTTTACAAACTAATTGAAAAATTAATTAAAAATATATGAAATTGTCATCACGACTCTATTAGCCGGGGAGATCGTGATGCAATTGTTTGTGCGTGCGAGTGGAATTGACAAACAGCTGATGAGTACCTAACCTCAACTTTGATAAAGCGAATGTCAAAGAACGTGTGAGTGGGTACAGTACGAATTAGATAACGTCCAATCCAGAGAGCGTAAATATTATTTACAAGTTTCTGTTAAATCTATATTGTAATATTTTGATAAAATTAATTAAATAAAATCGTTGTGAACGTAATTAGGTATAATTATAGGCGATATTTAAGTGTAATATACAACATATATGTTGTTTGCCGTCATGCCGCTTCTTAAAATTTCTGATTGAAACTGTACAAAGTAATCGGTAATGGCAGCCCAGAAAAGTTATCAATGTTTTGGATCAGCTGTTGTATTTGTTGTTGGGCAGAAGCTCAAGACAAAGAATACTGATAAAAACACAAACACGAAGAAGGCATAAAAATGAGCTTGTCAAAACGATTTGTCAATCTGCATAAATTGAATTATTATTTACTTACCCTTCCGCATTCAAAGATTATCGGTAATTGGCTCAGTTCCAATTTTCACCAGAACAGTGCCTACAACAATAAAATGTCCAAGTTTATAGAAGTTCCAGTCCAAGCCGAAAAATTACTAAAGTTGACGCGATCTACGGTGATACCAAAATTGAATGCGACAGCCGGTAGCGGTAAACAGCGACACAAAGGTCAAGCAGGAAGAATTGGTGTAATTGGTGGTTCCTTGGAATATACTGGTGCCCCCTATTTTTCAGCCATAAGTGCTATGCGTGTTGGAGCAGATTTGGCACATGTCTTTTGCCAACGTGATGCCGCAATTGTAATCAAGTCTTACAGTCCTGAATTGATAGTACATCCACTATTGGATGCAGAAGATGCTATTGAACAAATTACACCGTGGTTAGAACGATTACACGTACTAATCATTGGACCGGGCTTAGGTAGAGATCCAAAAATACAAAAGACCACTATTAGCCTTATTGAACTTTGCAAACATATAAATAAACCTCTAATTATCGATGCTGACGGACTGTTCATACTCAATGAAAATATTGATTTACTCAACGGCTTATCAAATGTCATCTTAACACCAAACGTAATTGAATTTCGACGCCTTTTTAGTGATGATGTTGAAGTTATGAAACAACGTATGGCGAGGCTGGGTGCCGGTGTAATCGTACTTGAGAAAGGTCCTCAAGATAAAATCTATATACCAAGTACCTCTGAAATTTATACATTACCAGCTGGAGGTTCTGGACGACGTTGCGGTGGGCAAGGTGACTTACTGTGCGGATCTATTGCAACTTTTTTCCATTGGGCTTTAGAATCTAATCAATCCAATGCCGCTTTCGTAGCAACTTTTGCGGCTTCTTATCTTGTAAAACAGTGCAATGCTGCGGGTTTTGAAAAATGGGGTCGAAGTATGGTAGCGAGTGACATGCTCAATGAAATTCATATCGTCTTCCGTAATGTATTCGAAGAGACGAAGTAGCACGTACGCACTTGCTGATTGCATTTTAATATTGTTTCGTTGTTTTCCAATAAAAAAGCTTAAGTAACAGTTTCCAGTTTATAAAAAGAAATATACGACATACAAACTTAAAGTATAAACATTCGTTAAATATGTATTAAAAACGATGATATTAAATTTATATTACAATATTACCGTTGGTTTCGCCAGCTACGGTGGGGATGAGTTGGCTGCAATATAACAAAAAAGTGCAGATGTATGAAAATGTGTACAAAAAAGGCAATATATAGTTTTACTCTCTAATAGATGTAAATTTTAGAAATCAATATTTACTCAATATTATATCAATTGAAATTATACAGTTTAAAATACATATTTACTAACAAAATATTCTATGTTATGTCAATTTAAAAATTAAAATTACACATATATTTGAAAATTGATATACTTGCATTTATTGTGGGAACCATTGAAAGATATTAAATGGAGGGTGTCTTCATTTCGTTTATTTTGTGAACTATTGAAATATAACAAATGGAGAGTGTCTTCAGTTCATTTTAAGCATTTAAGTACAAAGAAATAACCAGAAATCTATTTGCACGATATCCTTTGCTGAAATGTTAAATATCTATTGCCTGTTAAAATTCTGACCTTATTTTGTTCTTACAATTTGCAAGGTTATTGAACAAAATTATTTTCAAATATGTTGAGTTTAATGGGATAATCAATACTCCGAAATTTCTCAAGGTATTTCAATCATGTGGCAACACCATACTATCCCTTGCGGGTCGGCTTTGCAATAGTGCGCCAGGCTTTGAGAAAAATTTCCTCTTGGGGGGGTTAGGGGAGGTCATACACATCATAAAAATATATGCCGTTCCCCGAGGTAACTTATAGTTTTCGAGAAATTTGTTGTTAAAGTTGATTTTTTGACCCACCGAAATCTCCGAATAAAAGCTAATATAATCACCCGGAACACTTAAATATCGCATATAGTAATGCCTAATAACGTTTACAAAGATTTTATTTAATTAATTTCTTCAAAATATTAACATTTTCCATTAATTTTACAAATAAAATATGCATTCTCACGTTTGTTTACTTTAGTAAGAAAAATGAAGTATACATGTCCGTTAGAACAAGAAAAAACTGTGCTGCCACCTTTGAAGAATAAGTATATTAATTTAATATCCCGCTTGAACTTACAAAGGTGTTTCACTTAAAAATACTGTGCAAGGCGAAGCCGGTGTTGGGCCGGCCCAGGGTTATTTTTTTAAATGCGGCCGAAGGCCGCCAACTTACAAAGGTGTTTCACGTAAGAATACTGTGCAAGGCGAAGCCGGTGTTGGTCCGACCCAGGGTTACAATAAAAAGCGCGGCCGAAGGCCGCCAAATTAAAAAGGAGTTTCGCTTTAAAATACTGTGCAAGGCGAAGCCGGTGTTGGTCAGGCCCAGGGTAATTTTTTTAAATGCGGCCAAAGGCCGCCAACTTTCAAAGGTGTTTCACGTAAGAATACTGTGCAAGGCGAAGCCGGTGTTGGTCCGACCCAGGGTTACAATCAAAAGCGCGGCCGAAGGCCGCCAAATTAAAAAGGAGTTTCGCTTTAAAATACTGTGCAAGGCGAAGCCGGTGTTGGTCCGACCCAGGGTTACAATCAAAAGCGCGGCCGGAGGCCGCCAACTTACAAAGGTGTTTCACGTAAGAATACTGTGCAAGGCGAAGCCGGTGTTGGTCCGACCCAGGGTTACAATCAAAAGCGCGGCCGAAGGCCGCCAAATTAAAAAGGAGTTTCGCTTTAAAATACTATGCAAGGCGAAGCCGGTGTTGGTCCGACCCAGGGTTACAATCAAAAGCGCGGCCGGAGGCCGCCAAATTAAAAAGGAGTTTCGCTTTAAAATACTGTGCAAGGCGAAGCCGGTGTTGGTCCGACCCAGGGTTACAATCAAAAGCGCGGCCGAAGGCCGCCAAATTAAAATGAAGTTTCGCTTTAAAATACTGTACAAGGCGAAGCCGGTGTTGGTCAGGCCCAGGGTAATTTTTTTAAATGCGGCCGAAGGCCGCCAACTTACAAAGGTGTTTCACGTAAGAATACTGTGCAAGGCGAAGCCGGTGTTGGTCCGACCCAGGGTTACAATCAAAAGCGCGGCCGGAGGCCGCCAAATTAAAAAGGAGTTTCGCTTTAAAATACTGTGCAAGGCGAAGCCGGTGTTGGTCAGGCCCAGGGTAATTTTTTTAATACCGGCCGAAGGCCCCAACTTACAAAGGTGTTGCACTTAAAATATATCGCATCGTGAGTACGTTATTTGTTCATTCCTTTCTAAAATACTTATTCTTCAAAGGTGTGGCAGCACAGTTTTTTCTGATTCTAACGGAAATGTATACTTCATTCTTTTTACTAAAGTAAACAAACGTGAGAATGCATTTTTATGTGTAAAAATTATGGAAAATAATAACATTTTGATAAATTTAATTATGTTAAATCGTTGCAAACATTATTAGTCATTATTATTACCGCTATTTAAGTGCTCCGTGAGCTTATATTAGCTTTTATTCGTGAATTTCGGTGGGTTAAAAAATCAACTTTAACAACAAATTTCTCGAAAACTATAAGTTACCTCGGGGAACGACATATATTTTAGTGATGTGTAGGACCTCCTCTAACCCCCCCAAGAGGAAATTTGTTTCAAAGCCTGGCGCACTATTGCAAAGTTTCCCCTCCCTTGCTTCTTCCCGCTCAATTCTTGCAGAAATTTCGTACAACAAACCCCATCTGGAAGATTAAGGTGTTAAATCTCACGCATTCACCGGCAATATTTACTTAAATTTTGTTTATTTTTTCCCTCTTGTATAAAACTCGCGACAGACCATAATGACTAACACAAATTCAAGCACAAATCAGCAGAGGAACGTTGAAAATGCAGGTAAAGCAAAGAACCCGCTGGAGTCTGTGCTGGATGTCTTTGAATTCACAGCAAAGAATGGCACAGAATACAAACTTTATTGCCGCGCCAAAGGTGATATGGATGCAAAAACATTAAAATGGGCTTTTAAGCTAGCTGAACGCAATGTTGGCCCTTTCTATAAAGCATTACAAATGGGTTGGCAACCGAAGGTAAAGCAGAACGACTTGAACAAAAAGTGGGCGCGATATTTAGTTGCAACCGATAAAAGTGGACAACCTGTAGCTTATACCATGTTTCGTTTTGATATGGATTATGGACACAGTGTGCTTTATTGGTAAATACAAAAAATATCAAGTATTATCGATAAACAAGCTAAATTTTTCCTTAATTTTATTGCAATTAGCTACGAAATGCAAATTGAGGCGGACCACCAACGCCAAGGTTTGGGAAAATTCGTAATGAACGCATTGGAACAATGTGCACGGCACTGGCACATGGACAAAGTCGTTTTAACAGTGTTGAAAAATAATGACAATGCCTTGGCATTCTTTAAAACTATTGGATTCAGTTTGGATGAGACATCGCCTGACATATTGGAAAAGGCTGAATATGAGATATTAAGCAAAAATTTATTATAAGTTTAGCTAAGTACCGTAGAGATAATGACGAAGTTGGCTAGTTTTCAGCAATTTAAATATATTTTATTTGAGTACATACAGTCATTAACATAATCTAACTATACAAAACCTAATAGCGGTTAGCATGTTCTTCCATATATTTGGCCATGCGAATATCTTTTGCGCTGAGGCCGCCAACATCATGAGTAGACATAGTAACTTGTACTTTATTGTATACATTAAACCATTCCGGATGATGATTTAATTTTTCCGCTAGCAGCGCAACACCTGACATGAAGCTGAAAGCACTATTGAAATCCGTAAATAGATATTCTTTGTAGATGGCATCACGACCATTTACTAACGACCAACCAGCATCTAAAAGTGGTTGAAGTAGCTCAGATCGTTCTTGTTCGGTGAGTTTAGCCTGTTTGAAAAATATTTAATTAGATTTATTACTAAATTTGTAGTATAATATGTAATTTTTGCAATAAAACTGTATTCTTAATGTGAATAATACAGAATTTTACATTATGAGGTGTTGCTGGTTACGTTTTTGACTTACTTTTGTCCTAGAAGCATTTTTTATAAATATGATATTTTTTTACTTGTTCGTTTATGAACGGAAACCAGTTTTTGTTTGCAGTAAAAAAAACTTGCTTATACATTACTATGTGTTAATTATTGGATATTATGTTTTACTTTATGTTCCCTTAAATAAGTCTAACAATGACCTCCGTTACTGAGAGCCTTAATGATTGTGTATATTGACTTTCACTTTTTTCGTATGATTTAATCTTTATTGAACTTTATTTTGACCTCACGATATACCACAGATAAGAGAACAATTGTAAATTAGTACTTGTTGCACTAATATAGGTACTAAGCCCATTAAACAAATAATTATAAAATGTACTTTTTACTGTTACGCTGAAAAATTCAACAAGTGTTTCTTCACAAAATTCTCCCTTCTCTTCCAATAGGCATATTCCTAATCGATTCACTTACCATTTTCTTCTTCGCTACAAGGGTTTTCTGCGCAATAAATGTGGAGTATCGGCTCGCCTCTCGCAAAGCTCTTGGTAGACTACTGCAAAGTATTTCATCGGATTTGTTTAAAACTCGATTTGTTTTTATGTATACGCAGCTCAATTAATCGTATCAAGTGTTCAGATACATAAATACACATACCTACACAATAAACGCGGCTGCCAGTTCCACGGGGCACCCAAAGCTTTGTTATCACATAAGTGCTGTGGAATACTCACACTTGTATGATTAAAACTATGTATTTGCAAAATGATAGGTAATAATTTCCTTGGTTTTATATTTATTAAATATTTGTTAAAACTATACATTGTTTTTGTTTTTGCGAGCAGCTGACAATCAATCAATTGCCGGTCAGCTGTTTAGGGCTGCCATGTGTATGTGGGTACAGAAGCTAAGTACTACAGTGGCTTTGCAATGTTGGCCGCTGGACAAGGTCTGTATTCAATCCATACTCATAAATTTTACTCAGATGTATACATAGATGATATTACTTACTCAGATATCTTCACTCGATTATCATCAGTAAATATTAGTATTATGTGCTATAAAATTCATTAAAAAAAAGTATTTATATTACTTATGGCCGCCATCTTCTTCATTTTCACCGCCATTCCCATAATAATCATAGTCCAGTGGTAAGCCATTTGGACCAGCATGTCTTGGATGTTCTGTTGTCGTGCTATGATAATCATTTTTCACATCTTTCACGTCTTTGGAATTAATTGTTGTTCTAAACAATGGCACAGCTGTTGTTCCCTCAGGTATTACGATGGTCTGATTGTTTCCTGTAACAGTCTCGACGGTAGTCACCTCGGTTCCTAAAGTTTTTTGTTGTTCAGTGGTTAAAGTGCCATTCGCTGCATTGGGCTCTGTGGTTACGGCAATACGCCAACGCTTGCTGTAACGACTCCGTACGAAAGGCTTAGAAGTACCTGTCGCAAGCGAACTTTCTGAAATGAATAAAATGGGAAAGTTAATAATATTTTGTAGAGTAGCCACTTGAATGGTACTTCGCACCAATAGCTAGCGTTGTGATTAATGCAATCACTCCGAGTAGAATCGCACACTTCATTTTCTCTACAAATTCGCCCTGACAAAAATTAAAAGGGGCTCAATTTCACTGCTTTTATATGGCTGAGTTAAATGTACGCACTTTTGTATTAAAATTAAACCCACTTTTTCCGCTTGTATCTGCTTTTCCGAAAGACATCTGGTCTGGTATCGATTTGTTCGCACTTGAAACTGAAAGTCCATTATCTCCCGCAAATGTACACATACGTATACCATATACACTACGAGTATATCTATGTACTTGGATGGATACTTGAGTTAAAAGCGAAAGTTTCGAATTCTTATCTTTTGCCATGTGTATGCAGCAATATTTATCAGAATATTTTTTCCACTGCTTTTGTATTGTAAATATTTTGGTCCTTTGGGAATTTCAAACTGATTTCGAAAGTTTGTTAACCTTATTGAAGATTATGGGGATTTTGTATCGCGTATTGTAGGAAATTGTGTTGGATAGCAAGCTGTCGTGGAGACTCAATGTAGAGGAGCGAGTGAAGAAAGCATATTGGGCTGTACTTGGAGCCTGTCCCCCGCTATCTCCCACTGAATTTTTGTTGCAATTGTTAAGCCAATATTTGTCCGCTACAATACGGGCGAATGGCTACAGCAAAGGTCTGAAAAATTTAGACAAAGCCGTTTCTCTCTAATTTTTTTTTTACAGATTATTCTAAAATCTACTAAGGAATGGGGGCTTCAGAGATAAGAAAGTCTTTTATCTAAACTGCCAGAACATTTCAGTATCTTCCGAAATATTTGCTATAAAAATGGCGGCAGTGCTACTGCAGAGTACTGGCTTTCCAAGGAAGAGAACACACATTTATTTGGATAGCCAAGCGCTATGTAAAGAGGCTATAAAAATGCTTTCTGATAATGAAGACTTTGGATTTACTGGGTGCCAAGTCACATCGGCATTGACCGCAAGGGCGTAATAATGAACCTACGAGTTCCATACAGAGAAGTAAAGCAAACGCAAAAAATAATCTTATTTCGTCGGGTGAATAGATCTACGAACTAGTCAAGGTCTGCAGACTTGCAAAAACTATGCACAAAACTTATGATGCTAAACTTACAAAATTTTTACTAGCGGTAAAGCGGCCGGAATACAGACGTCTGGTAGGACGGGGCATTGCCTTTTGGCGTCGGATGTTTTTAATGCGGGAAATGTATGAAGACAGTAGAGCACGGAATCTGTGGGTGTCCAGCATACGGCAGACAAAGGCACTGCTTACTTAGCGCAGAGAGACAACAAGACCTTCAATCGGCAAAGGCCAAGGGGCCAAAAGGACTACTTCAAACTGAACAGCAATGCTCTGAGAGAGGAGTAATAGATGGGAGGGCAAATGATAATAATTCGAGAACTGCAGTCGACTCAGGTAACAATGTCTGTAGTTCCATAGCCCTGGGAACCATATTAAAACTTTACCCTGCGATTGATCATAAAACTTCTTTATGTGATCCAACGGAGTTCTCATTACTAAAATATAGTTTTTTGGGTTTATCGTATGATTTATTTATGATATCCACCTGCTAAGAGTTAGCCTGGCTCTCGATTTTTCTCCAAAGTTATTTTTTCATATATTAATCAAGTTTTAATGACTATAATAAATCCAATAAAACATAAACGTATGAATATCAAAATTAAATGCGAAAATTAAAAATATTTGTTATTACACAAAATTTTCGTTAACAATAAATTAAATTAAGTAATTCGAGTATTTTTTTAACCAATAATAACTTATAAGAATTTTCCTATTTTTTTATATGCGATTAGCGAACATTAAGCCAAGCTTTAAACAATAATCCTTACTAAGCACCCATGCGTCTTATGATTATTGTGGCTTAGCGCCCGAAGGTATTGGCGGTGGCGGCACATCTGGCACGGCGCTGTTTTTATTTTTCGACGCATTCTTTATGCTATCAAAGTCAACATTCGGCGGCAATTGTGGTAGATCTGCCGGTTGTGGCTCGGGTTCGCTAGCTGCCGTCTGCTCGGTCTGTTGTTCTGGTGGATATTGTTCCGTTGGTTGTTGCGCTGGTGGAGTTGGTGGTGTCACTACTGGTCGACTGGGTGAAGCCGTTGGTGGGGTTTGAGCTTGTGGTCTTGGCACACCAGCTGGACCGGCACTCACTGCAAAATGTTGATGATGGCTGGGGAAATATTCATAAGGCGGCAGATATTGCTCACGATAACCGGTGATGGGATCATAGATGAGTGGATACTGATTGAAAGGGTATGGTGGTAGCGCCACTGGACCATTGGGACTACGATTGGGATATTGCTGCAGTGGTATAAGTGATGGTGGCAAACCGAATTCGTTCAAAGGGATTGGTAATTTCTCATTCGGCATTTGTTTAGGAGGATTCTGCTCGAGAGGTGGCATATATGTGGGATTTTTCGGTGGGGGTGGCTGCGTAGGCGGTTGTATGGGCTGTTGTTCGTCAGTAGGTGGTGTGACTGTGGGTGCTGCGTCCTCTACCGGTGAGCCGTACTGTGGCGGTGGTTGTTGTGCAGCTACATTAGGTGTGGGCAACAGCTGTGGTATACTATTTGGCGGCGGTTGGTGCATTAACTGTGGCGGAAAACGTTGTTGGGGTAGTGGATAAGGGTACTGTAATTGAATGAAAAATTAATCATATATGTATATTGCAGGTGTAACATTAAAAATATGCATATCCAATTTACCTGTTGTCTTGGCGCCAAACCAGGTACTATTGGCTGGCCGAACCGCACCACTGGCGGCGAGTAGAAACCATACGGGTTATACGGTCCGAAGGGATAATGCGCAAGCCCACTCTCGTGTATTGTCGGTTGTATAACTGGATAGGCGCGGCTAGAGGTTAAATTATCATCGGTTGTTATAAGAGCATTGTACACTTTTGGTGTGCGACGCAGGGCGGCACCACAGATGGTGTAAAAGTTGATGGTGATTAGTAGGGCGATCAGAATCTGTAAGATACATGAGAAAGTTTGTATAAATTATAGTCGTTATATATGTATGTTTATGTATTAAAAGATCGTGAAAACCTATGAATGATTTTATTGTTTTTATTGTATAAATGTGTATGTACATACATTCATACTAGATGCTCGTGTGTATGCATTTCAAGAGCTTGCAGACATTTATAAGTCAAAAATCAACATCAATTGTTTGTGAGTCACCCACTCGCACCTCTAGCGGCGCTTGCTCAAGCGCTGATATGCAAATGACTTTTATCTGACTGGTTTGTTGTTGGCTTGACCATTGAAATGGACATGCGATTGTAACTTGGTTGGGGTTGGGCCGTTATGTTAACAAATCAAATGCAACAAAATACTCAAGTTCAATTGGATTTACGAGAAAAACTGAATTTCGAGTGATATGTGTGTTGTAGCGGGGCAGCAATTCTGCTTGGAAGTTTTGGTTTCGCTAAATTTTACAACTTTTAAAATTTCGAATAGTATTTTTTCTAATATTAAAAAAATATTGATATTATTTCTTTAAGAAAATAACTATTAATTTATTTTATTTCATTTAACTTTTTCCTATTCCATTTTGTATTTTTTTTCAATTTTATTTTATTTGATTGAAATTAATTTTATTTTATTGTACATATTTGAAACATAAATTATTTTGGGTGTACAAATTAATTCGGTGCTTTTTTTATTGGAAAAAGTAAAAAATACATCGTACTTTTTTACCTTCCTCTGGTAGTATTCTGGTATTCTGGTAAAAAATGAGTACTCTCCATTATATATTGTTGCATCTTATTTTATTTTTCATACATATTATTTTAATTTATTTTTATTAATTTTAATTAATTTAGTTTTAATTTAATTCATATTAACCTATTTAATTTAATCTACTTTATTTTTTTTTTATCTTTTGTAGTTTATATTAGTTCCTATTGTTATCATAATTTCATTGTTGTTTTGTCTTTTTATTTATTTTTTGTCCTTTTATTTATTTTTATTTTATTTAAATTTTTTAATATATAATTTTATATTTTTGTATTTTATTCCGTATTATTTTTTATCTAAAATTTTAACTTACTTTCAACAATATTTAATTTTATTTAATGATATTTTAATTTATTTTATTTTGTTGTATTTTATTCTATTTTGCCTTTCTTATGTTATTTTTAATTTTATTTAATTTTTTTTTAATGTAATATCATTTTGTTATATTTTATAATGTTGCATTTTATTTTATTACAATTAATTATATTTTTATTTTATTTTATATATTATTTTAATTAACTAATTTATTTTTTAATTTAATTTAATGTATTTCATTTCATTGTGTTATATTTTTTTATTTTCCATTTTTATTTTTGTATTTAATTTTACGTTTTATGTTTCTTTTTATATTGTTGTATTTAATTTAATTTTTTTATCTTAAATTTGAACTTATTCTATTAAGTTTTTCCTACAAGTTAATTATATTTTAATTTATTCAAATTAATTTTTTTATTTTTCTTTAAATTTTATTTTATTTTAATTTATGAGATTCATTTTAAATTATTTTAAATTAATGCAATTAATTATTTAATTTAATATTTCATTTCCTTTTTTTATTTCGTCGTAAATATTTTTTGATTAAATTGATTTGATATTATATTTTCCTATTTAATTTAATTTAATATAAATTAACTTTAACACATTTTAATTTATTTAGTTTAGTTTATTTTATTTATTTCATTTTATTTCTTATATTATTTTATTTGACTATTTTTTAGTATACACGTATATATATTTTTTTATTTAGTTTTATTTTATTTTATCTATTTTGGTGTATTTTAGTTTAGTTTGTTTGCTCTAATTAATTTAATTTAATTTGTCTTATGTTATTTTATTTTTTTGTATATATTTTCCTCTTTTGTTTAATTTTTTATCATCCGGTTTAATTTAATTTATTTTAATTTTATTTTTGTATAATTAACTTTATCATACCATATTATCTTGTAGTTTCTCTTACTACATAATGTTATTTTAATTTTTTTTTTTCTAAAACACATTTTTCTCTCAGTGTAAATAATTTTCTATCTTAAGAGATAAGCGATATGTAAGCGAGTATGCAAAAAATATTGCACTTTTGCTCCCTTGTCTCGCACTTAAGTATGTATGAATGTATGTATGTATGTTTGTACTATGTGGCTGTTACCTATGTATATTATATTGTTTTTTTTTTATGACAGCTTTTAGTTTTTATAAATAAATAAATTAACAATTTATGCTTTGTATATTCTACACCCCGCGTCTGTTGACCGATTGCTGTCTGTTATTTGTGTAAATTACGTTTTGTTTATCTTTCCGCATTATTTATGTGCTTGTTGAGTGTAGTAATTGTAATTGAAACGTAAGTAATGAATTAGTTAATAACATTCGGTTAACAGTAAATGTATTATGCAACAAAAAAGAATATATGTATTGATAGATATTTATGGTATATGCTTAAACAATTAACACGTAGATAATAATAATAGTTCGTTATGATACGTTTAACCCAATGACTCGAGCTAGAGCAAAATAAAGTAGACAAGAAGTGCAAAAAATATTATATATGAATAATTAGTATAGTAAGTACATCTGGAATATAATTGTATATTAATTGATTACGCTTTTTAGGTTAGAATATTTCATTATCGTGATATCAAAAGGCTTTGGTTCTGCCAGAAAAACTTTTGTGAGATTGACATTTAACTATCGCCTGGCATACTCGTACATATACCTACATATGTATTATAATTTTTTGCTGTAGAGCAACAATCTGAAAAAAATAACCAGTTTTAATTTGTTTATTTTTTTTTTCAATTCCATAATCAACTCTCCTGCACAAAGTATTAGAATTTCAAGAGATAAAATAGCTCCCAAACTTGAACTTCGACTTTTTCTTTAACTCACTGCAATTTAATTTCGAGCTTTACTGCCACTCACATTATGGTAAATTAAAACCACAAAGAGCGGTAAATGAACATAATATAATAGTAATAAGTAATAGTAAAAGGTGTGCTTAATTGTGCGAGAAGCAATATAAAAATTGTCGTTAAAAAAAGAAAAAGCGAACCATTTTCATATAAGCATATTCAACAAATTAGTCCAAAAAGTAATGCAAAATTTCATGACAAACATTATGACATTTCAATTTAACAGCAGAAAGTCTGTTTTTTTTGTATAGGCTAGTAGAGCAGATGACTATAGCTCTGTTCGGTGACCAGATGGCTAGTAACAATTGTTACCAAATTTTAGTTTTGGTTTGCAGGAGAAATTACATATGCATTTATATAAAATGAAAATATTATCAAAACCTTATGAATGAATGATATGCCAACGAAGAATTGAGAAATTTTGTGAAATTTAACTAAATCATAACAACGACTCAATTAAATAGTAAAGATACTCGCTACACGAAAACTTGGTTGCAGTGGAGTGATGTCATCGTCAGCATACCACGCAGACTACATTGAGTTTCACTTCACAAAGAGGTCGCCTATATGGGCTCATCTGGGTCAGTCACCTTGATAAACCAGTTACTCCCACTAGTTATAGCAGATAATCTTGTTATCCTATCTTCTGCCAAACATCCTAAATGACTATCATGGCTAATATAGAGGGGGTTTGAAATGGTAGCTAATTAGGCTGAGAGACAAGGACCCGGAAAAATCCGAGATCTGCCTCTTTACCAGAAAGATGAAAGCTTATCAGTTCAAGGTAACTCTGTTCAATATCTTTGTGAAATCTTTGATAGACAACTTAGTTGGAAAACGTGTTGAAAGCAGGGCCAGTAAAACGCTCGTAATTTGGAACAACTTCAGAGCCATATTTCGGTGTATTGGATTTACAAAAGTAACGTAAGATCCATACTAACATATGGAGCACTAGGTGGTGAGCGACATTAAAGAATAAGTGCCGTATTAAACCCTTGGAACAGATGCTGCGTACTTGTCTACTTGGTATAACAGGCGCGATGAGAGCTACCTCAATAAAGTTTCTAGAAGTTATCCTTGAGGTCATGCCAATTATTATATAAGTGATATATGAAGCAGCTAGCCGCTTAAATACTGCGTAGGTATCACCTGCTTCTTATACGGAGGAGTGTAATTTACCATAAATGTGAGGCAGACACAGAATCAAGGTCCCTCTGTTGTCACGCCAATAATCAAGGTACTTTGAAACTCAACAAACTTTGATTTCCAAGCATAGATCGTAGACATTACTGAAGGGCCAAATGGGCAACCGCTTTCATGATCTATCAGGTCTCTGGGAGGCAGTCAAGCAGCAAATGCGTTAGAACAGGCAAAGTCTACGCGGGTAACTACAGTCAATATCCAGCTCAGACGGATGTAGAAGGCAATGAAAAGACGGACGAGCTAGCTATCACGATCGACTGCCTCAACCTTTTCAGCGCCTTTAAATGGTGTTTACAACAGTGGACCATAGAGGCATACTCAAGGTCTTCCAATGTATTAAAGGGATATCATCTCCACATGCTAGGTACTAGTAAAAAACGCTATTGAGTAAAAAGATGTTAGACTCAGTTGTCACGCTTTTTGTAACAATGTCGTTAGAATTTTTATTGCTTTCATTGCTCATTTATAGCAATGTTCTTTTTTTATGACAAACGGAAGTTGAAGTCATACATACATACATATATTGCGGAACTAAGCATATATGCACATATATCCGTAGAGCAAATAGATGGGATTTTCCCTTCAACAAACTTCAATATGAAGACAAGCATTGCTACTCTTTGATTGCTTTAGAAATTGGCGAAAAAGTTAGAGGTTAAGTGTATAGGGCGTGTAGTTGTTTGTTAGCTTGAGGCTTAACCCAAAGCTGCACACATATATACATATGTATGTATGTGCGCATAAATCCGTTTATTCTTACACTTGTTCGGTGAACTGCTTGTTCAATCTTTTCTTTTGATTGGTGCTTGACTAGCTGTCAGCTGCTGGGTAACTGTTACTGTTACTGTTACCCTATCGTGTTGATTAATTATGTGCCATAATTTCTCATTTAATTAGATTTTACTTATTCACACTTACTTGTGTATACATAAATACATTCTTCTATTTTTTACAATAACAATAAACAATTGATTTTTGTCAAAAAATATATTAACAATTGCAACTTAACGTCGGCAATGCTATATTTTGTCTTGCTATTTCTTGTGTTCTTGTTTTTTTTTTTATTACCCAAATGTCACTTTTTCTTTGTACTGCAATTAATCGATCGATTTTTATCGTTTAGCTATCGGTCAACTACTTGTACAATTATTTATTTTATATTTTTATTTCTTTGTTTTGCTTTTGTTGTGGCGACAAACTTTTATTGAACTCAATTTGCCACACACTGGTGTTTGTCATTGTTTAGTAGCACACTTTTGCATTGAATAAAGGGTGTTTTATTTAGTCATGTGGTTTGCAAGAAAAAGTTAGGCGAGTACATATAAATTAATGTTGTGATCTGGAATTTAACTATATACAAAAAAGAAAAGGGTTTTGCGGCGAACCGAGGTGACCAATTTTCGGCAGTAGTCTCGGGGTTATCTGCGCAGACAAGCGACCGCGCATAATCACGTTCAGGTCACCTTGGCGGTATGCCATGTAACGCCGTCTTGTTGAAACCAAAGTTCGGCCATATCAGCATCCCCAATTCAGGCACGAAAAAGTTATTAATCCTAGCTTATAACATTCCCCAGCTCCCCGTTGACTGTAACAAATGGGCCGGAGTAAATCTGTACATTATAAATAAATTAACACTTACTTGAGCTATGAGCCCGCATTCTTTTAGATTTCACCAACATCTCGAAAACCAGTTGATTTTAGAATTTCTTAATCACAAGAATTCGCACTTAGAAGAGTTAGGTTAGGTTACTTTGATATGACCACGAATTAAAGATATATTTAGGCTGAAATTAGGCTCGAGAATAGTGCTCGCATCGATTCGCTGATGAATTTCATTAGGTCATTAAGTCTGCCATCTTGATTAGATGATAAGAAAATATTGTCCGAAAAACTAACAGAGCCGCCTCAAAGAAAATGAGTGATATTTCTATTTTCCTCATCATTTTTACATCGGCATGTTGTTCTGTAGTAGCGGCCTACTAGAATTCCAGAATTACTTCAGTAATCTTATTTAGTGGGATTATAAGTGGTTCCGCGATATCCGAGTGGTTGGCATTGGGGCCCGGATATAAAAATATAGTTTGGAAATACTCGAAAATGAAAAATGAAAATATGTGGCGGCTTAAAGGAGTTTTCCAATCCGAATTATACTCATGTAGGATCCAAGAAGCTGATCTGGTGACTGATATTCAGAACATACTGAGCTTATAGAGGCAACACTTTTCCAGTCTGTTCAGTGAGGTACGTTTCTAGAATATGATCGGACGAAGCCATGACCGACGATTAGAGCCCGAGGGTGCTCTGCTCCATCCAAAATAAGGACGACTCCAAAGTCTGCGTCAAATATGGTGAATAAGTCTCCTCAATATCGCATATGAGGTTTTACCTAGTGAATGGTTGAATCCCATCGTAAAAGAAGTTCCGATCACCTTATCAGTGTGACTTCCGCATGGATGCAGCATTGACCAAATCCACCATTGACCAGATATTTATTCGGACAATAGTGCTACTTTGGCATGAGTAAACAACTGAAAAAGAAAGTGCTCTCTTGAGGAATAGGAACCAAAACTCCAAAGGCGCTCATCAGTCCCGTCCTGCTACACCGTCCTTGGTCTATGACAACATCTGATGAGTCTGCACCGACAGTTTTTGAGCATTGGCAAGCGCGAATGCCGCAGATGAAGGAACGATTTATGCGCTGATATTTTTTATTCTATTAAAAAAGGTTACATGATGCTTTAGTGCATAATGTAAGATATTTTTTGACATAGTCGCCTAACATACAGAGGATATGCCTCTTATTTCAACGCCTAAAAGTTTTCGATGCAGTACAAGCTGATGGAAGTAGAGGAAAAAAGACATCGACTTCGTTGATGAGACTATTTTTGGCTCAGTTGTAAACGCGTTGGTGATGCTTTTGTCAATTAAAAAAAAGGAAAAATAATTTCTGCGCTGAGTTTACGAAATATTTCTAGGAAAATTCAGCTAAACAATTGCCATAAGAATTTGAAAGAACAAGTTGAGTATGTTCGTGATAATGGGACTTCACGCTTGAAAATTTTTATCAACCCAATAATTGGATTAAAATACCTTTATTTTTTTTTTTTTTGAATATGTATTAGTTGGCATGAGTGTTGTTATTTGTTTTCTCAGTTTTCGATTTTGCTCGATATTTAAATATGCACTAAAATACATATATAAAAGAAATAAATTTTTTTCTGTACAAATACAATTACCATTATCACAATAAATTTAAACACAATACGTTAAAGACTGTAAAAAATTTTAATTTTTTTCTTTTTGCTTTATTATTGTACTTCATAGAAATTTATTGTCAATTATGGAATTATTTATTGCCCTCTTTGTGGTATTTTCCGAAAGAACTTCCGCATTGAAATGCGGAAATTTGCTTTTTTTCTTATTGTTTTTTTTTAGTTTTTTTTGGATTTTTCTGTAATTTTTATCAATTAAGCTAATAATAGTTTTGATATCAATATGCTATTATTAGTATAAAATATTTATATCATATGTATGTAATTGCTACTAAAAATTACATCAGTGCGTGGAAAATGTTTTCTGAACTTTTGCCATACGCGGTATTACCTTTAATGCTAAAGCTTAGGTGCTATTGTTGTTATTATTGCATGCCAACATTATATTAACATTATCTACCTTACAAACATATGCGATAACCCTGCAGGGAAATATACTAGTTGTTAACTAGAATCCAACTGGTTTGAATTTTTGCAGTAACTAGCTCGTCTTCCATCTATTTCACATGCAAGCAAGTATGTTAAAAATACCCCACGGCGATGTCGTACGAACTGTCAATTTTCCGACTATGCATCAGCCTCATACTAGTTGAATACCACTTCATTTAAGCCTGTTGAATGTCTACTTCACCACGAAAAAAATTAAAATCAAAATTAAAATGAGTTTGCTTGGAGAGAGATTCGAGCCGTGAATCATACGCACTACAGTGAGAACCTCTAATCACTCGGTTGTCGTGTCGATGAACGTCACTTTCAACAGAGTTTAACCGAGAATGGAACTCAGCTGTGGGGTGCTAGATGTCTCAACACACCGTGGTGGAAATTATACTAATAGTATTCAACTAGAGTTTTTGCCTACTAGTTTACCTTCTCTCTACAGGGATATTGTAAATACATACATCAGTATGTATGTATGCACTTGTGTTCATGTTGTTAAACGGAACTTGCAAGTCACTCTTTTATTATTATTTTACCATAACAGTAAATATGTATGTACAGTATGTTTGCATGTACTTATGTGCCTTTGCATGAGGTACATATGGTTTATGCAAATTCTATCGAACCCCTCCCATGTGTGACATTGTGGCATGACATGTATTGGCTGGTGGTGGTTGTTGTAAGTGAATTTTTGCTCTAAATTTGCTTTCAAAATGCTAAAGACTGCTGGGGTGCATAAACATGTTTACTTATGCGCTGTTGCTGTTTGAAATTATACTTAACCCCAGGGGCGCCCTGAAGCTCAAGGTTCGTTGTTCGGTACAATGTTATGTATTTTGAAAAAAAAATAATAATAATAAATTTAAAACTACAAGATCTTAAGCGTATCAAAAGCACTCCACCCACATCCACGTTGTTCGTTTGTTCTTACGGCTGAAGTATATGGTAGATTAAATATCGAAAACAGCGGCAAGTTTGTTTCTTAAGTCTTTTGATTAAATGATTTATGGGGCTATGTATATGGGTTTATTCGGGGAAAAATGTCAAAAATTAACAAAAAAAAAGAAGACAAAGATTTTCTTCAAACTGTTTACTATCTTAAAGAAAAATATTTTAAAAATATTTTCTTAAATTTTCAAAGGAAAGTATTCATAACTCCGTTAAGGTAGTGCCATTTCCGGCGACACTACGGATCAGGCGAAAGGCAAAAGAATGTGTGCAGAATCAGGATTTGTATATATGTATATAATTGGTGCTTTGTAACTGCTAAAACGATTTCCGATCGTTTTTTCCAACAAAAAAGGAGGAACGTACAGTTTATACTAAGTATATTAGGAGCTTTTATTTCAAATCAAAATTACACCCGTAGGTTTTCAAATTCCTCGCCGAGGGGCGACCACAATTAGAAAAAAATCTATAATTTTGGGTGCTGATTGGAACAGGACTCGAACATCTAGCCATCCGAATGTTGGTATACAATGCTAACCACTCGTCTACTCTTATATTATTTTCCTAACTTAAACTTTTCCTCAACACTGATGTATGTTTGTAAGTACATATCTGATTGAAATTTTTCCAAAATTGTTTACACTTTCCTCTCGCAATGAACCTTTAGATATCGTGCCAATGAAATGGAAAACAGAGTAACGGTAAAAAATATACAAAATAAACTCCTACATAATTCCATTTCTGATAAATGCTCCACTTTCATGCACCACTTACACGTACATATATATGTACATAAACTTGAATAATCCCTGCGCTTATGGCACAACACTATACTACTACTTGCCTAACGATTTTTTTCCCCCATCCATTGCTTTTGACTTTTTTACAGCGCATGCGCGCGCCAACCAGCCATATTTGGTGTTTACCGTTTGCTTGTACTTGACCTCAGTGCCGTTTCGAGTGGGCGCTAAATGACTGACTCAGATTTGATTTGCGCGCAGACTAGCTGTCTGCCTCATTAATTGACTAACTGATTGCTCGCTTGAATGCTTGAGTGGCAGACTGACAAACTGAATATTAGAAAAGTGAAAGTGTAACAAACCAAAGTCCAAGGAGCGGCTGCAATTACAGATGAAATGGAATGTTTGGATGTTTTTTTTGTTAATTTTTTTTTTCTTGTTACTTGCTTCGGTTTATCATTATTTTTATATATTGCCTGGATGGAAGTTTGAAAGGTTACTTGAATGCTTTTCGATTTAGATTTTAATAGTTGGGGAAAATGAACAGTTTGCAACGGGAAGGAATCGATTTAAAAACGAACATAGAACTACATAAATATTTTCCGCAAAGGATCCGTGAAAATAATATATATTTGCTTTAAATTTTTGGTGTCTTTAAGAAGGAGTAATAACTCGCTATCTATATTATAATATTGTCTATTGTATGTAACAAGTAGCTGCGGGATGGTGTATCTGGGCCATTAAAATATAGTGCGTCTTTGAGGTCCAAAAAAAGGAGGGAAAGACTGAAGGATTTTTAAAAGAAACTTTTTATTTCATGTCAGAAATACACTCGGAGGGCTTGACCTTCCTTCCTGATTTATTTTTGGTTGTTGATCGTACCAGAACTAAGCCGCCTCTGAACGGCTGATGGTTCTTTTTAACGAGGAGCCTTTATTTAATATCCGAAATACACTCGAAGGGGTGGACATTCCCTGCCGAGGGGCGACCGCAATTAGAAAATTTAACTTAATTTTTTAATTAAATTAATTTTGCATAACTTTGATTGGGATTTGAACCCGAGCCTTCCGAATGACAGTACGCAATGCTAGCCACTAATAGCCGAGACTTTAAAGCTGCCTTCGACAGCACGAAAATCACCCATGCCTGTGTAGGCTTACGCTGTACAATACCAGAAGTCAGAATTGTTAAAGACAACGAGGTTTCGGACAGGGTGACCCTTTATCATAAGACATGAGTGATCGAAAATAAGACGAAATTTTCCCTGTCATAAGAGAAAACACGCGGTTCCCACGACACCGTTGACAGTCATAACTTTGAAATCGTAGACAACTCCTATAATACTGTCAGCCTTAAAATTCGACGGAAAATTTCTTTTGTCTACAGGTGCTACGAGTACTTCGGACTGAGCAGGCAAATGAAAAAATCCTCTCTCGAGGAAATGGTTTTGCGGAAGATTTATGGTCCTTTGCACCTGGGAAACGGGAACTATCGCAGACAAGGGAACGATTAACTGTAGAGATAGTTCAGAGAATTAAGAGATAGGTCATGACGTAAGTGTGAACTAGTTCAAGCCGGTGGAAACAGGAAGACAATTTTTGTATAAATTAGGTGGAGAGCAACCTGTGTCACTTGATATTTATAAGAGCAAACATCGAGAATAGCAAACGAAAGGCGTATTAATCAAAAACCAGCTTGGAACCACTTGAAAAACGCTGGATATCCAAAGAAGAAAAGACCGAACTTCCATATGCGAATCACTGCAGCCTCGTAATAAAATCGACCCATATTTGAAGCACTTACAGCAACGTCAAAGGAAAACGGTCATGATAGAAGGGCAGCGAGCACAAACGGTCTCCAAGCTAGGATTGGTGGTCAGGAAGATTTTGTTATAAGTTTGTTGGGATTGTCAGAAATTGTACCGTCTAAAGGAAACAATGGCCCAGAAGCGCACAGAAAACATAAGGAGAATTGTGTTTAATCAAGACAACGCCAGACCACACACATTGATAGTGACTCGCCAGAAGTTTCGAGAGCTTGTTTGGGTTGTTCTTATGCATCCACCTTTAGAGACCGCATCTCGCACGAAGTGATTAACCTATGTTACTGTCTATAACGATGGATTTGGCTGGGGACGAATTGTCCTCAAGAGAAGCCTGTGAATAGCGATTGTTCCAGTTTTTGCCAATAGCGACAAGGGTTTCTGTGAGATATGCAAAAAGATAACCAGAAATAATGGATTACTTTTTACTAGACCTAATAGATACGATGAATTTTTCATATTTGAGATTTTGAGTCATAAATGGAATCGCAAGACTATAACATTTAGCTTCCACACACTAAGGTTTTTGTGAAAAATCCGTCAAAAAGCATCAAAAGCCGTAAAATTTCGAATATTGGTACAAGTAAATACTGACACTAAAATCATCGAAATCAGAAGATTGTATTATTGATTGATATATGTACATATATAGGCTTCTCCAACCAATTTCGTAGATGCGAGAATTAAAATTTATAAAGACCTCGGTTTGGCCAAAGACAGCTCTTATTTTTTGTTTATACATATAAAAAATTTCCCAAGAATATTACCCCGAAATAAAAATTTAACCATCACTAATAAGATCGAAAACTAAATGCTGATATTTCAAATAACTCGAGCGCAACGCCACCTGTTGGCTAAAAAAATTACAAAATCTCTTAACTAAAAGCTAAAATGGTCTACCAAAATTGATCATAAGCGAACTGAATAATTTATTGTTTCAACAACACTCACCTTCGCATCCATGATATCGTTGCACTATAAAACGCTTCAGTCCAGACGTTTATTTTATTACTTTCGATTTCGTTAAATTTAACGTGCTCGAGTTGCCACACACTTGTTTTTTTTCTTTGTTTATTTATTTAATTCGCACAATTCGTTATTTATTGTGTCACTGCTTGTATGTATATACGTTTTATGAATATTTAAAATGATTTTCAATTTCAATGTTTTTATTTTTTCTCTACAACAAGAAGACCTTCTTCGGGTTTCACACAGCCCACGCTCGCTGCTTGCTATTGCAGACACGTGCGTTCACGTTTTAAAGGATGTTTATTGCGCATGCGCTTTGCTGTCCTCGCACGCGTCACGCTTTCCGAGCGAATATGTTCGTGAATAATTAATGGCGCTGCACAAGGAGTCACAAGACAATGTGAATTTGTTACTTTCGCTGCGAGCAGATCTCGACCGACTGAGCGCGTGAGAAAAACACAAGGCAAATTGCGAAATTGACAATAATTTATATTTTATTTAGCACCGCCAATTGGCTGTTGTGTTTCTTTTTGTTGTACTCGATTTACAAAACGTTCAAAAGTACTTTACCGTTTAAATTCTTATTTTTTTTTCACACCGAGTGCACTTTGGATAAAATTCTCTTTGAAATTTTCAATGACAACAATTACTGTTATTACTGTTGCTTTCCCGTTTCTGTTGCTGTCAAATTGCAGTCAACCTAAAAGCGCACACGTTTCACGTCAAATTGAAACGCTCAGCGAGAGCAGCGAACCTTTTATACCTTTTCAGCTTTTCTAGTGGCAGCAGCAGCGCGCAACGAGTTCGCCGCCAGCGTCAGCTATGCCATTAACAAAAACAAAAAACACCAACAACAACAACAACAACAACAACAATAATGGTAAAGGTAAATATGACTTTGATTTTGACTCTGACTCAAGTTCCAACGGCTGTTGTTGCTGCTGCTGTCACTGCTGCGCTACCGTTAAACGTGGCGTTGGTGTACCGGCTGTGTTAAATCGTGTCTTGATCTTGCTGTGGCAATTAAAAAATGCTTATGAGTGTTAACCGGCATAAAGTTCGTTCATTGGTTGTTTGCTTCGCAGACTGCTTCCAAACAGCGTTTTGCAGCGGCGGCAGCAGAAGTTAGAGTTTTCTAAGCGAGCGTTTACTGCTCTCAAGCGCGTTGTAAGCTGTAAATAAATAAATGTTTGTCGTTGTTGTTGTTATTGTTATGAAGTTGTGCAGTGACTAGGAGGAGATAATTGTAACATTCTTTGGTATTCTGTGCGTAGCAGCCAAAAAGCTTCAACGATTGCCTAATAATTTGTAAATGTTGCAAACTCTCTGGTCACGGGTCAGCCAGTTTAGAATTACACTTTACTTTGTTCGTGAGTAGTAGCGCGTGCTACGTGCAGATAGGTCATGGGTTCAAAGATAGGGCAAACTAACAGAAAAAATAGTTTGCTTAATGCGGTCGCCTCGTGGAACTGAGTGCTTATTTTTGGTATAAAACACAATAGAAAGCGTCTATTCATTGGTGAGAAAACGATTAAGATCAAGATTAATATGTATTTGGTGCTTTATAACAACTGTAGCGATTTTCGGCCGTGCTCGTCCTCCAATTTGTGGTATGCGTATTGAGGTTGAGGGACCTACAGTTTATACCAAGCCGCCTCCGAACAGCTGATGGCTTTTTATGAGGAGCCTTTACTTCATGTCATAAATGCACTCGGAGAGGTTGACATTCTCTGGCGAGTGGCGACCGCAATTAAAAAATTTAACTTCATTTTTTTTTTAAAATAAATTTTCTACAGTTTTTGGATGTTTGTCGCACCAGGACTCGAACCCTGGCCATCCGAGTGGCAGTACTAATCACTCAGCTACGTCAACCGCCATAAATTGTTTAAGACGCTCGGCCGAAAACAACTTAATTGGTTAAATCTATTTATTTTTTTAAGGTGTTTTGTAATTTCGAGCGCATATAAAAAATTGATTTCAATCAAAATGATTTAGTATTGTTTTTTTTTTTATTTTATTTGCGGTAAAATTTATAAAGGTTTATTAATATTCAATGGTTATTTATTACATAAGATATTTTTGAATGCAAATTCTATGAATTTTCATTATAAATTTTTTGTATTTTGAAAATTATTGTTGATTAATTATGTTAGGTTGAAGTGTGCTGTCGCTTTGTTTGCTTTTCAAAATATTCTCCATTAAGATCTACACGCTTCAATGTCCGATCAATCAGTTTGATATTTAAGTTTGATACTTCATCTAGTCCTTGAAACTGCGAAGCTCCTAGATACCTAAGTCGAGGTCTAGAAAAGGCCGTACAGAAGCAGAGGCGATCTTCCTGCGTCTCACTTATGCCTTCTTCCCTACACTTCCTGCATGGGTTATCTTTACTAATTCTCATTCGACACGTGTGCGATACCAGTAGGTGGTGACCAACCGCCCTGCAATCCTTTACGAGATTGCGTGACCAAAACAATTTGCTTGCTTTCCTTCCGTCATTTAAAATATGATCTTGGGGAGCCTGCATATCGAGAAGGCATTTCATTTTATCCTGATCTGTCTGTTCATGGTTTTTGGTTTTTATTGAAGTAATCTGGAAGCACGAAGAGTTGGCGAAGATCTAATTTCTCGCAAAAGATTCCGGCGCTCACTCTGCATTGCATACTCCTGCGCCATCTCCTCCCTTTTAATGGGCCTTGACACATTCTTTACCAGGGTATGTGGTCTATTCGTACAGTAGTCCTCCGCTTATGGAACTAAGCCCAAGGTTATTGTACAAAATTCAATCTAACAGGTGTATTCGCTGCAATGCTGATTGGTGGTAGGTTGAGTAATATGGCTAATGCTGACGTTAGAATGGTTCTTAGCGCAGCCATTATGCTGTATGCAGCGATCCGCTATATTCGCTCCAAATGTTTCTTGTAAGAGATTTTATTGACAGCGGTCCACCACACCAGATCACGATAAAACAAGATTGACTTGACTAAAACTCGTTGTTCTGAGATAACTTAGGTTCGAAGTATGTACATATGTAAATGTCGGAGGGTCGGACGACTATAAAATATTGTTTCCGTACAACTGATTGTTCCGATATGTGTTTTCTTAGCACAATTCTTACAATTAAGCATTTAATAACGTGAAATTTGGTATAAGCTCCATTGAATCATCTGAAAAATTAAATATTTTTCTTATTTTTTCTTTTTCATTTCTAACAAATTTAATTTCCCTTTAAGTCACTAAAAAGTTCTTTAGCTAGTCATGTATGTGTGAGTGTATGTTTGTTGAAAAACCCAATGTGTGGTAATGTGAAAGCGATACTTCAGCAATCAGAGTAAAATGAACAATAAATAAGCCAATTAGAAATGCTCTTGAAGTACATATTGTCTACGGCCGAGAGAACTTTTCCCCAGTGACGCGCTACAAAAAGCATAGAAATTGAATTACGAGTACTTAGGAAAAGTTGAATTGTCATTCTTTATCGAAAGTTGTATTGTACGAGTATGTATGCATGTGTGTATGCAGAAAGCGACTTTAAAGTAAACAGTGAATATGAAATGTTAATCAATGATGAATTTGTGAAAATAATTAACAATACCAGTATACACGGTTTTGGACCTAGATAAACAAAACTTTCTTCTATGATAATTTACGATACTAAATATAAATAATCACTCCGTTTTTTTTAAACTCATTTTAGTTTTTAATATAGTCAATAACTTATTTTTTATGATTTTTTACAACTTTACAACTTATTAAATCAAAAGTAACAACTCAGAAATGAAGAGAGGTGGAATCGATATAGTAGGAAACTGGGGTAAGGGGAGCGGACTGTATTTCAACCCGGAAAAAACAGAAATGCAATGTAAAGCGAATGAAATCAGATTGAATGCCAACTCAACTTTGGAGGAATTACAGCATAGGTCACGCTAAATTATTATCTCTTGCAGAAGTGTCGAAGGAGTTGGTTTCTGTAATCCTGGAATGCCAAACAGGAACGAATGAGTAAACATAAGTGCCCTCCATCAGGAAGCCATAGGCTATCTTCACAGGCGACTAAAAATGAGATGTGAAATCCACTCTCTGACGTTCTCAATAAATATGAGCATGATACTGCATCTTCTGAGCAGAACTCTTTGCAATCATGTAAGCCGCTGAGTGACTGTTACAATCTACGGTAGCAAGACATTCAGTTACAGTATATTCCGACAATTAATTAGCCGTGGTCTGGGTGCCTTGACATAGGGACATCTCTGGCAATTGCACGGCAGACGAATTAGCTGGAGAAGGAACCCTTCTATCCATGCTACAAGTGGTCTTCATCGAGAAAACAAACCACTTGTCCCGCCTTAACGTCTGCATGACGCAAGCTAATCGCTGAGTTAGCTTCAGCAAAATTTAATTATCCCTTTGCTTTTATAAGACAATTCGACTCAATACGCCATCCTTACTACAGAGATTTCTTTGTTGTTTCGGATAATCTAATATTTTTCTTCAGTCGAGCATCTTCAACTTTTAGGACAAGTTCTGACGAAGCTCCTGCCAGCCCTCGTATCGTCTTCAATGGATTCCCTTACTTCTTTAAATAAAATGTGCCACTAATTACATCAAGGTGCCGGACAAGTGTCGCCGTAAACCAATGACATCTCATTTATTAAGTTCGAAACTGATTTTCCTAGCTTTTTATGGAACTTTATTTTCCATATTTCAATTTTAATTTCTGATTACATTTTTTGGTTGACGATAAGTCAAAGTCTCATTCCACGAACACCGAAAACGCTCGCTTGTACCTGGACAAGCTAACAATGGATAATTGTCAGCACCTGAAACTGGCTTCGATACTGATGATACATCAGGTTATGCATACATACATATTGCATATCATACATCATCTCAGCACAATGCTGCCATCACGTGAGAACTCGGCAACGGTTTTAGCCTATTAAATATTGTTAAGAACCGTTCTAAGCCGCTCGGGTACACAAATTGACTTGAATTTGTAAACTTGTGTAAATGTTGCTTATTGAGAGTGAGTGAGATTCTGGTATTATTATTAGAAAAAGAAAAAGAAAAAAGTGAACGTTTTTTCATCCAACTCTGGCCACTCTTTGTACCACTATAAACGTAATTGATTTTCTGTTATTATTAAACGAAAATGATTTATTTTGCTTGTTTATTGCTAAATTTTATGAATTTATTTTCATTTTGATTTTGCTTTTGCTTTGAACTCTATCATTATTAATATTCTTATTCACCACTGAATGTTTTTGTTGTGATTGTTGTTTATTTGTCATTTACTTTGACCTAATTTCTACTTGTCTTGCCTGTTCTTAGATATTTATATACGAGTACGGTATGTATGTATGTATGTATAAGTACACTGATAGAACGACACTGACAGTGGTTGCAGCATTGTCTATCAAACTGACTCCACACACACACACACACACACACACACACACAAACAGCAAAGAAGTGGGCGTGTGGACAATATGCGGGGCGGGTAAACATCACAAGTAACATTGCGAGCGGCTCTGAATGAGCATAAAAGCGTAGCAATTGTAGCAACAAAACTTGCGTGTTGCCTCTTGTGCGGGTGTTGATGGGCAGTAAACTCTGGCATTTGTTGTTGCAAGCCAAGTGAGCGGTCACTGCATTTGCTTTGTAATTGTTTTTTTTTTTGTGTATGCAATTTGGCCTGCATGTCAAGCCATCAGTCAGTCAGTTATTCTAGCAGCAAATTTGCGATAGGTTTTTAAGTAAAAAATTTTTGACTCTTGATTCGAAAATATTTTATACTGGCTTGCGTCAGTCAAAGAAACAGATACGTCACATTTTTTAAACATTTATATGTATGTATGTATGTAAATATATTCCATTTAATATTTTGTTGCTGTGCATTGTGATTGCACTTTCGTATGCTATTGTCTTGGAGGCAGCATAGGATCGTTCTATATATACATATATACGTACGTATACTTACCTATATAAATGTATATATGTATGCATTTCTACAACCTTTACCACAGCTATCACTTTTGATCGATAAACCGCTAAAATACGCTGCGGGCGATACTAAATATGTACTTATTTTTATAGCGTTTTTATTGTTCTTTCGGCGCGAGTTGTTTTTCTCTCTATTTTTTTTTTGCAGCTATTAAACGTGATTCACTGATCGCTTTTCAATGAGCATTAGGATCTAAATGCTTCCGTTCTACATTAATCCGACCTCAAACAACCGCCCGCCCACTCGGTTTCTTGCTTGCCGCCACTCGATGCTGTGTGCAGAGTTCTTTTGCTACGAACTCCCTTCGTGGTGGTTAACATACAGTACTGTGAAAAATATATTCACTTCGGTTAACTGGAATATGCGTTATTTGTTCTAAGCAACGGGATTCGTCCGTAATTGCAAAGTGGCCCAGCTGTTATGATTCTCGTGTTAAAAAGGTGCGGAGTGGAGACTTTAGGAGAACATTCAAAGAGAAATAAGTATGTGCTTTTACTTGAACTTTGTGCCAAAATGTATAATTGGCTCTTTGCAACCACTGAAGCGATTTTCGGCCGAGCTCGTCCTCCAATTTGTGGTATGCGTATTGAGGTTCTTACCACAAATGGAGGAACCTACAGCTTATACTAAGTCTCCTCCGAACGGTTAATGGTTTTTTTTTTGAGGAGCTTTTGATTTTCGAAATACACTCGGGGTGGTGGATATTTTAAATTCAACTTAGTCGAGATGGAGTGTTTATGCCTCCTATGAAATTAGAAACACACCCACACATTTATATAAATTCTTTATGCCAGGCTTACCAACGATCGGATCTAGCCCTTTAAATTCTTCGTAAATTTCATTAAGCAGTGAGGTATTATAGGATGACTCCAAAACGTCTCGAAATATTTTTAAATTTAAGAGGATCTGAATTAATCAGAAAACAAGAAAGAAAAGCTTCGTAAAGTTTTCTTCGTCTATCCCAGAAGATTACTTAATTCATTAGCAATCATTTCTTGTGTCAATCGTGGGTCATCGTCAATTTTGAATTTCATCAGAGCTACAGTGACGTCATCAGTTGAAGATTTTGGTCGACCTTCTCGAGGGTAGTCCTCTACGTAAGAATGTCCGGTCTGGAATCTTCGGAACCATTTAGAAATAGGCTTTAAAGTCTTGCGTTTTCTCGCCTCCATTTTAGCCGATCGTTCTAAAATTTGAAAGGAAGACTAATAAAGTAATAAATTGGTATTAATAGATTTAACAAAAGCAAATTGAAATTCACCAACTGACCGAACTTTTTTTAATCTCCTCGCCTGTACCAAGTTGGTTGAAATATCTGAAAAACGGAGGCACTAATTTGAGCAATTCGACAAGTTACTGCTATAATTTTGCACTAAACAGTAGTAATGGTTTTGTCATGGCATTGCGGTTTTTAAAGAAAAATGCAATTTTATTTTATTTTCATATTTACTAGAAATGTGTCCTATTTTCCAATTAAACAATGAAAACCACAATGGAAATATATACATACATACATACATACATACATATATGAATGTCTGTTGCTATATGTACTTGCATATAGCACACACCGTTGCAGTCAGTTGCTTAAGAATGAAAGTTCTGGAAAGTTATAAATTATCAATGGGAATTTGATTTGCTTTCAACGGTTTCACGAATACATATGTATGTACATGTATAAAACAATGTATGCATTTATTTATTTGCTAGAAACTTTCATTTATTTTCTGGGTCACAATTTATACTCAATCCTTCAAGCCATAATTCTATTTGGTTTTAATTGGCGCCAGTGGTTTGGTGGTTTATGCCAATATTAGTAACTTTCAATTTAAAATCAGGGACGTAAATAATGGACATCATCGTACCAGCTCTTCTATTGACCTTGTCGAAGACCAATGGTTCCCTTTGTAGGAGAGCAGGAATGTAAGCAGCTTGACAGTCTGTTGGGATTGCAGCTTTGCGACGTCGAACCTTCCTTGTGGTTGTTGACGCGCCTTCTTTGTTGCACAGATGCAGGTATGTAATTTAGCTGATACAAGACACGGACTGAAGACCTCGGTTTCAAGTTTGTTTAAATCTAGTAACTAAGACAACCGTATTGCGGGCGCAGCCCTGGTCGATCAGCCTCAACCCATTTGGGAATGTTTCGTCATGGAAGCTGACGCTCATAAAATACATCTTTGGTCACATCGTTATTCTATTCAGTCGGGGTGTGGCGGCCACAAATCAGCGATATGCTAAAAAAACTCGCTTTAATGTGGATTGTAGCAAGACGTTCGTCCTGTGGGGTAAACTGTCTACTACCACAAATCGAACACTAAATTTGCGCTTATTTATATGGCCGTTGTAGTTACCGGTATTTGAAGAAGGAAGCAAGGCGGGTGTGCAGACAGAACAAGAAAGATGGGGAAATGCGGGAATATGAAGAAATTGAGAAACTGGCTGACAAGGGTAATGCTCGAAAACTCTACAAAAAGATACGGTGACTTACAAAAAATTCAAGACTGGAGCATACTTTTAAAATACCCAACGAGGTGATATAGCGGCTGATGCCGAAAACATACTAACACCTCCATAGCTTGTTAAGTGGTAGTGGAAATGAAAACTAAGAGATAGCGAACCCGAACATAATAACAGATGTTTCATTGTCCGACTATGAAGAAGTTCCAATGTCAATTGTCTACTGAAAAACAACAAAGCGGCGAAAAGGTTCATGCATCAGTTTCTTTGTAGAATATGGTTGGACGCACACATGCCCAAAGTGGGAAGAGGAAAAAGGGGGAATCCACAGGCTGTGCCAATTATCGTGGGATAGGTCCTATAGAGAGCGTTGTGTGGAATATTAAAGTTCAGCAGCAATAAAGTTATTGGACCTAATCAGAGTGGCTTTAGACCTGGAAAATTTAGAATTGACCAGATATTCACCATGCGTCAAATCTTGGAAACTGCCCGTGAAAAGGGAATCGACACACAATATTTCTTCGTTGATTTTAAGTCAGAACGAAAAGGAGCTATGCCTGTGTTTGCTATTCCGCAAAACTTATACGGCTGTGTAAATTGACTTTAAGCAACACCAAATGCTCCGTAAGGATCGTGAAGGTCTTCTCCGAGACGATGCAGGACCCGCTGGCGAAAGCAGACGAAGAGGAAAACCTCCACTCCTTTGGAAAGATTATGTGGAGCAGGATCTGACTGTGTTTGGTAATTCCAAATGGCTCCAAACAGCTTAAGCGGTGTCTACGCCAGTTAAGAAGAAGGACATTTACACCGAAAGCCTCAGAGTTATATAACATTTTATTTTATATTTATTTCATCATTTCATCCAATATTAACCACCCTGTAGTTGTAACTGAGAGAAATTCGATTCTAAACAACCATGCCTTCTTCTATATATGTATTTAGTAACAGTAAATAAATCAATCATTATCACAAAATCACAAATTTGGCAAGATTATTCAGCGGCTCATTTGCGGTGTGATTCTTTTGAAGCATTTCGTCCCATTTGTAACTGTGATTTTTCTATATTGGCTTACACTTTTAATGTCAGATTGTTTGGTAAATACTCGTAGACTTTCTTTGCTCGCAAACAAAGTTTTATTCATGAGATTTTTGTTGTAAAAGTCACAGAGAACGATAAAAATAATTTACGCAAGTAATTAGATAGTTGTTGTTAAGTGCAGAAAGCAGATACATACGTGTACATAGAAATAACTGAGCTTTCATATAATCTAAAGTTCATCTATACATACATACCTTATGTCTTTGTAAATACATTATGTATGTATGTATGTACCACTTACAAGCACCAACATTTTGCTGTATCATTTAACTGCTCTCTAGCCGTAAGTGTCTATAAACAATTGTAACAAAGACAACATTTCGTTTCCTTCTCCATTTTCGGTCTACATTTATTCATATTTATTTTATTTCACTTTTTTTTCGTTTTTTTCTGCATCTTATGTGAAACTTTCTTTTTCATTTGAACGCCTTAAGCGTATTTTTTGTTTTTCAATTTTTTATGCATTCGAGGGCTCTACGCAGTTTTACCGATTCTCGATTTCATATTCAATATTTGCCATTAAAAATCTTCCACTATAACGGCGGCAGGAATTTGATTGATGACCAGGTTCGCATGGTTTTGGTGTTTGTTATTAATAGGTTTATTTGCCATAATTAAATAAATTAATATACAATAGCACAAGTATACAGGGTTTTGGAACTAGGCAACCATAAGTTGTTTCCATGTTGGGATACCACTGAGGATAGTAATGATCCCCACCCGTTAATCGAACCAGTGTGTGGAGTTCGCAAAGTTGAGCAGTCGCTGCATCTTGGCCCGCGCTATCTTGCTTATGTCTGCAAAAGGTTGCTGCCACTAGAGACTTCAACCTACACCTCTTCTTCTTCTCTGTAACTTCTGACGCTGTGCGTCTGCCTAATAGAAAATGCCCTGTAACAAGGTCTATAATTGTAGATATCTTCTTTCTTTTTAGCTCGATAAGTACACGTGGTCTTCTTCCATTCCATTCTGGCCATAATGTCTTGGCCATATTACATCTTAAATTAGCATCCTTAGCGAATAATTCTCTTCTATTGAGCTTACAAGTGGAGAGCGGCATGCTCAAACTGTTTCATTATGGCGAAAGTGGAAGGGAAGTGCCGTTCTTTACAAGCTCGCCCGCCATCTCAATGCCCAGTATGTTGCTGTGTCTTACCCATCATGTTAAGTAATCTGCGGCAGTTCTCTGGTAAATAATTTAATTTTTATGATTTTTCACAGTTAAGAATCATTTTATTCAATAAAAATATACAAATTAGAAACGAAGAATGGTGGAACTGTGTCTTTTATATTGCGCGACAACCGTTTGACGTATTAGAGTCTTATAGTAGCCGCATAACATCGCCTTCAGTCACAAAACCCTTCGTATTCTCTTTTGATGTTGGCTAAAATTTTGTGTAGGTACACTTCTTGTTCGCCGCGCTTATCGCCCAAGTTTTCGGATAAACCAATCGAGGTGGGAATGCAATAAATGTATCTTCAGAGTTATTTTAATCCCAAACTTTCGATAACTTTTCAACAAATTGTTAATAATCTGACCAAGAAAGTGGTGAACAACATTTTGAAAAGATTGGATATCTAAGCTGCTGCTTCTTGCGTAAGACGATTCGGTAAAAAACTTGATTCTTCTTCTTTATTGGCGTTGGCACCGCTTAAGCGATTATAACCGAGTCAATTAGAGCGCGCCATTCATCTCTTCTTTTCGCTGTTTGGCGCCAGTCGGAAATGCCAAGTGCACCCAGGTCACTCTCCACTTGATCTTTCCAACGGAGTGGAGGTTTTCCTCTTCCTCTGCTTCCACCAGCGGATACTGCATCAAATACTTTCAAAGTTGGAGTGTTTTCATCCAGTCGGACGACATGGCCTAGCCAGCGTAGCCGCTGTCTCTTCATTCGCTGAACTATGTCAATATCGTCGTATAGCTCGTACAGCTCATCGTTCCATCGTCTGTGGTATTCGCCGTTGACAATGCGCAAAGGACCATAAATCGTTCGCAGACTCCTAGAGCCGACTCATCAGATGTTGACATCGTCCACGCTTCTGCGCCATATAGTAGGACCGGTATAATGAGCGACTTGTAGAGCTTTGTTTTCGTCCGTCGAGAGAGGACTTTAATTTTCAATTGCCTACTCAGCCCAAAGTAGCACCTGTTGGCAAGAGTGATTCTGCGTTGGATTTCAAGACTGACATTTTTGTTGGTATTAATGCTGGTTCCTAGATAGAAGAAAATACCTGCTACTTCGAAGTTATGACTATCAACAGTGATGTGGGAGCCGAGTCGCGAATGCGATGACTGTTTGTTTGATGACAGGAGATATTTCGTCTTGCCCTCATTCACTACCAGACCCATTCTGGAGAAAGCAGAACTCACGGCGCGGTTATGAGTTATGTTGAGGCCAATAATGTCGATATCATCGGCGTACGCCAGCAGCTGTACACTCTTATAGAAGATTGTACCTTCTCTATTTAGCTCTGCAGCTCGTATTATTTTCTCCATCATTAAATTAAAAAAGTCACACGATAAGGAATCACCCTGTCTGAAACCTCGTTTGGTATCGAACGGCTCGGAGAGGTCCTTCCCGATCCTGACGGAGCTTTTAGTGTTGCTTAACGTCAGTTTACTTAGCCGCATAAGTTTTGCGTGGATTCCAAATTCAGACATAGCGGCATAAAGGCAGCTCCTATTCGTGCTGTCGAAGGTGGCTTTAAAATCGACGAAAAGGTGGTGGGTGTCGATTCTCTTTTCACGGGTCTTTTCCAAGATTTGGCGCATGGTGAAAATCTGGTCAATGGTTGACTTACCAGGTCTAAAGCCACACTGATAATGTCCAATCAGTTTGTTGACGGTGGGCTTTAGTCTGTCACACAATATGCTTGATAGGACCTTAGGTATATGCGAAAAACTTGATTAAATACTGAAAAACCGGTCCATTATTGTTGAGGGCTATAATGAAGTTCTTGATTAGGTCCAGTTTGTTGACGTTGAAGATATGGCAGGAAAGCGTCTTCAACTCATCATCATGAGTGTCTGCTACACCACAACGCTGTCATCACGCGAGAACTCTGAAACTGAAACCAATAATCCCAACCGGTTAAAATATTCAGATTTAGCCTATAAAATATTATTAAGAACCGTTCTAAACCGCTCGGGTCCGGAAGTTGATATCAATTGTAAACTTGTGTAATTTATTAGCAATTTTTTCTGACTATAAACATGAGATTAGATAATAAAATTAGCATTTGTGTGATTTACGTGTACGGCTGCCTACTAGTTTGATAGAAAGTACCAAAAAAAAAAAAAAACGATAAAAAATGGTTGCGAATCGATAACGAAAATTTTACATGCTTGATTTTGCTTTTACCTACAATTTGTTGGTGTTTTTTTTTTTTTTTTTTGATTTTGTTTCAATAACGCATCACTTCGTTTGTTTACTTTTTACCAGCCGCGTTTTGCTCATTTTACCCACTTAACAACGCTTTGGGGCACAATACCATTAACTGTTAATTTTTTTCTCTTATGGCTTTTTACTGCATTCATATTCGATGTATCATATCTTCACCTGGGACTTTTGACCGGATTACGCATGAATTTTCGTACATTATTTTTGCACAGCCACCGAGTGTGCTCGTCAAATGCCGTTGTTGATGTTACGTCAGTGTGGCCAGCGCTAAATGGATGTGCAAATATATAGGTAAGTGTAACAATTGGTTTGTAGGCATTTGTACATATTTACGAGTGCGAGTATATTGCCTTTGAAATCAACCATGCATGACCTACATGTTATTTATAACGTTTTGGATCAGTCATAGTTACATAGAAGACCTTGAAAATGCTGACGTTTTGAACCTGAAAAATGATTTATTATCAAAAATTGAAACGACTGGAATTTTCGATAAGCATTTTTGACTAAGCATATCGCATATACAATAAGATGCCATCGTGTGAAATATTTAGTTCTGCTTTTTCTGGATAAGGAAGCAAAGCGTATGAGTCTGGTATTGAACGCGGCCACTGTTGATAGTCATAACTTCAAAGTAGCAGATATTTTCGTCTATTTTGGAACCAGCAATAACACCAACAAAAATGTCAGCTTTCAAATTCAACGCATAATCATTCTCGCCAACAGGTGCTACTTTGAACTGAATAGCCAATTTAGAAGTAAAGTCCTCTCTCGGCAAACAAAGACCAAACTCTACAAGTCCCCCATCACTCCCGTTCTGCTATATGGTGCAGATTCATGTACGATGACTACATGTGATGAGTCGAGGTTAGAAGTTTTCAAGAGAAAGATTTTGCGTAAGTTTTATGGCCCTCTGCGCGTAGAGAACGGCTAATACCGCAGACGATGAAACGATTAGCTGTACGAGATGTACGACAAGATTGACGTAGTTCAGTGAATCAAGAGACAGTGGCTACGTTGGCTAGGTCATGTCGTCCGGATGGATAAGAACAAGAAGGAGACCTTCTTTCCTGAAATGGCAAAGTGGAGAAGGATCTGGTGCGCTGTGGTTAACTCGGATATAATTGCGTAAGTGGTGTCTACACCAGTAAAGAAGAAAAAGATTTATTAATAATCTTTATTTCACAGATTTGGTGCACCTCGAAATTGCTCGAAGCAATTTGAGCGAATTGTAAAGTGTAAATTCTATTTATTGAGAGATGAAACTTACTGCTAAATTGACCTATTAAGAAGCTCCTCAGGAGAGTTTGCTGGCGGGAGTGGTCTCGGATGATGGAAGATCAGTTTCTTTCCTCATTGTGGACAAATTTTCACCGATTTTCAGTAGGCTCTGCTACTCGAAACCCCCTCCCGTATTTATTTAGAAAGAGTAGAAACGAAATTTTTAGATCAATGGCTATATCTGTCTGGATACATTGCATGTGGTTTAACCCGGTAATATTTCAGACGAAGTAGGTACGCCGTATCGTGCGCAGAGTTCACCGTTGTAAAGATTCTTACCAGCTCGTCAGCTTCGTAATTTCTTGAAAGGTCTAGGGACATACCACTGCCGTTTTGCATACAGTCTGGAGCTTGTTTAAGATTTCTCCTCAACTTTTTGTCATCTTTGAGCTGGTGTGAAAATATTTCATGGTCGCTTGGCTATCAGAATATATTGTAATAGGTTGAAATATCAGACTATCAGTTGACTAACCATGAAGGCTTGAATTACTGCAGTTAGCTCAGCTTGAAAGACACTGCAGTGGTCGGGAAGTCTCTTGTCCATGTCGGTTGGAAGCGGTTTAAAATGAACTCCGCACTCCACCCTGTAATCGAGTTTAGGGCCGACAGTGAAAATGGGTACGGACCTTTGATCCAGAATTTTCCCTTTCTTTCCTTTCTGGGATGTTTCTTTTGAGAACGTTTTGCCAAAACAGAATACCGAAGCATTGTGGTCCACCTATTCGGATAATGGCATAAAATTCGGTACTCGGATGTGTTTAGTGCAACTAAGATGTGGATAAAATACATCTGACACCTCACCTCTTTGGTCTGAAACCGTTGGTTTTCGGGGCCTCCTCTTAAGTGACCTCAATGACACTGATTACCTAGCGAACCGCTGCCACAAGAACACTAAGAGAGGCTTCCGTGACACGAACCGGAGGTTCTTGGACTCGAGTTGTAGTCAAACTAATATCTAAATAACTGAAGCTGCCCCCGGCATGGAGTTTTGCTCCTCAATGTGCTAATAAGTGGGTGTCAAATTGTTTTGAAAAGCGTGAAAATGATGTTTAGATAAAATTGAGGCAGTTGTTGCTTGTTCTCGCTCCGCTAGATATTTTTTTTTTTGCGAACTCACGCTTAGGCTATTATATGAGTATTTAGAAAAATCTTGCCCTACCTTTGAATTCTCATCGGATAATTCAATATTCAGAAGAATTATTAATGAATAATTGCTGAAATTATCTAGTTACTATTGTTGATGTTTGATTTTGTTTTTATTATTTTGCTTTACTTGTGCATTACCATTGGAAATAAATTGTATAACCACTGGTCATTTGTTTAGCTCATAATTCATTTTGACGAGCAGCGGTAAGTTGTTGTGGGAGTAGCGCATCATGCAAGCGATAATTCAATTTCGGGGCTGAATTATCACGCTCGAAAAGCTGTGCTTCTTCAACGAAGTGCTTAGCCCTTTTTACGTTGTATCATTTAAATATATTCTCTATTTGGTGGAATTTCCATTTTCACTTGGTATATTGCAACAAAAAATGAGTAACAACGAATAATAAATCAATAAACGGAAATTCAACGGCAAATACAGCAAGTCGTACGTGGCTACCCGGCGGTAGATGTCGCTGCCTGTTCAGGTTTCATTACTTGCTTTTGATATTTAAAATGCGTCGCTATATTTATCGCATGCGATATTTCTAGTGCTTGTCAAACTGTTTTATTGTGGCTTTTTCCCACCTTTTACTATTTCACTTAACAGTTTTGGATCTAAAGTTTATTTTATTTTATTTTATACTGATATACTCGTATATGGTATGGTATAATGGTATTTGGAAGAGACTCCGACGAGTTTAATTAAACTTCAAGAAATAAAAATTTGTCAAGACGAAGTTAGTTATACTCAAGAGGCCAATGAAATTAGCTGTTACGGAGATTTTGGAAGAGAGATATTAAATTAATCGGTTTATGGGACATACAGAGGGGTGTTGGTGAGAAAATTTCGTCGTACACAAAGGGAAAAGACTCGATCCACTTGCACGCGGATGGGAAAAACTGGAAAGCAGGGTAGGTAGTGGAGTCTACTGAAAGGAACTTGTATATTGATACTTTGTATCCGCTGAAGAGATTTTCAGCCGAGCTCCTACTCCAATTTGTGGTTTTGCGTCTTGATGTTTTTCCATTAAATGAAGGTACAGTTTATTCTAAGCCATTTCTGAACGACCGATGGTTTTTTTACGATTTTCATGTCAGAAATACACTCGAAGGGCTTTACATTCTCTGCCGCAAGAAACTTGTGATCTGCAAATCCTTGCGACTATGGTGTTTTTCAAACGGTGGCTCTACAGCAGGCTGTCAATTGTTGAATGATACTCTTGGTGAAGTGTGTCTACGTATATTTTCTCTGCGTACCGTTAAATAACTTCTGCAAGTGTTTTTAGAGGTGGGGAAGAACCTGACACCTTAAGGCAGTTCCTCTGCGAATACCCCACTTTTTAGAGGAGTAGGTTGAAGTCTCCAGCGGCGGCAATCATTGGAAACTTGAGCGAAGTACGTCGATTGCTCTGGCTTGTCTAACGTGTGGAAGCTAAATGGTATCCTCAGTGGTATCGAAGTTGTGGTGATGCTTGGCAGCTATTTCAACCTACCCTAACCGAGGATATACGTTGGATCTGATAGAGTATGAAAAAGGAGATGCTGTCGCACCTAAAGAAAGTGGGAGAGTATAGTCGGGAGATGTAGGATTTGAATGTGCTCCGGTTTACAGACCTCATAATCTCATTCCATCATTTTAATAACTCATAACATAGCGTTCAGACAGGTCTACAACTTCCTCAATTGCATCTCACTAGTCGCCGGTGCTCGAATGTCAAGTTTACGACAAGGGGTTGGATATAGATATCCTTTCCATCCTTCACATATTACATTGTCAAATACCAATTTCGAATCAGCATAGATATAAAAAATAAACAATAAAAGTTTGGGAACACTCTGTAGATTCAAATATTGGATCTCGGAATTCTACGGACGATTTCCAATCACTCAGATAATTCACTGTCCATATTTTCAACCACGGAGATAAATAGTATTCCTCAATGTGACTAATGCTTAATATTATAGAACATGAATAACCAACTCGAGAATTATCGAGCCATAAACGACTTTCTTCCAATATATTTCCTCCAAAGTTGCCGGGCGGATCGCTCTTAGTGACTGACTCCTCTCGTTTGGTGGTTAGCGGAAAATGGAATTTACTTGAGACAGTCTATATTTCCTCATTGAACTCTTCCCAAACGCTTTGAAAATAAAGTTCTCTCTTGATGAATCAAACAAAACTGTACAAGTCTCTCATCATTTACGTCCTGCCGAGAAAGCGGTTATGCTGGCTAGGTCATGTCGCCCGATTGGTTTAAATCACTTCAGTTTTGAATGTTTTCGATACAGTATTGGTGTTGTTAGAAGATAAGGAAGGGGAAAACCTCTGTTGGAATGTTGGAAGGATCAGGTTGAGCGCGATCTGGCTTCACTTGGTAATTATAATTGGCGCCAAACAGCGAAGAGAAGGAACGAATGACGCGCTGTTGTTGATACGGCTATAATCGCATAAGCGGTTCTTACGCCAATGAGGCAAAAATGTTGTAATCAGAATAGGATTAAAGTAAAATCGTAGCCATTATGTCTTGCCCTAAGATCTAAAAGATTATTTTTTTTTTTAATTTTGCACAAAAAATTATGCAAAACTGAATTTTGCATAGCAAACGAGTAGTTTCAAGTTTCAGCTCGTTTGGCTCTCTATTCTTAAAAGAGAAACTCCAAAGGTACCATAGATACGTCTTGAATGAATTCACGATTGTGTATATAAATATGTTTGCATGCATGTAGGTAAATTATACTGTTTTGTATGTACATACAAACATAAGTGAAATGAAAACTTAATGCAATAACAATAAATTATACCGATTGAACTTCAAGAAAGATGAAAGAAAGCGTGTGCATGTGTGTATGTGTGTATATATATATAATTAGGCAGCGTCGTTACCCGTACAGCATCCTACGGATCTCCTCAATGGCGCCAGATGTGTTTCGTACTTATTCTCATTTTTTTTTTTTAATCATGTATGTATGTATGTAGGTATGTTCTTTGCTTAACCGTTGTCACTAGCATTTGCCTCTTTTTCTGAGCACAGCGCTGTAAGCTATAAAAAGCCTGTGTGAGCTTATACTGCACAACAGTTGCTTTATCTGCTTCGATCGCTAAAGTGCAAGTACAACTACAACAAATAATTATGAAGTTCTGCTTGACATTGCTCTCGTTGGTCTTCGCTGTGGTTCGTAATAGTAATAATGTAGACATACATACATATATGTATTATGCAAATTTTTATTTTTTTTTGGAAGTAATATCTAATTTCTAATTTTTTAATTTTTGTTTTTTTTTTAATCTCAAAGTTAAAAATTTTTTTGGTTTTTTTTTTTTATTTCTTTAGGTTTTCGCTGATCACGGCGATCACTCTGACTATGTGGTCAAAACCGGTGAGGATCTGGCACGCTATCGCGATCAGTGCGTCTCAAAATTGAGTATACCAGCTGACTTGGTTGAGAAGTACAAGAAATGGGAATATCCAGATGATGAGAAGAGTCGTTGTTATTTGAAGTGTATCTTGGAGAGTTTCGGTCTCTTCGATGATGCCAATGGTTTTGATGTACACAAAGTGCACCACCAATTGGGCGGTGGTGAGGTGGATCATTCGGATGAGTTGCATGGCAAAATCGAAAATTGCGCTAAGGAAGGTGATGCTGCCGGAGGCGATGCTTGCAATCGGGCATATCGCGGTGCTTTGTGCTTCTTAAAGGAAAATTTGGCGCTGGTGAAGCAAAATGTTGCCTCGAAGTAAAAAATGTGATTTTTTTCAAATTATATTTGTGATTTTATATGTAAAAATTTGTTAAAAAAAAATAAAATTCCATTCAGAAAGTTTTTTATTTGCAAATAATTTTCTTTTTGATTTTACTTTGGGGAAAAATGTGCGTCTTTAGTTGTTTAGGCAGACAAAATTGAAATATTAGATCAAGTACAATAAAATGTAATCCATTTTTTTTTTTTTGGAATAGATGGCTTGAGTAATCTATAAGTGTGATTGGATTACGCTAGATGGCGTTAGAAAGATGATATTTTGTACTAAAAATGTTAACAGGAGAAGTGTTGACCACTTAACTCAGTAGTTGATACTGTAACAGTCAATCATGCACAATTAGGCTACGTCGATTTCGTTCCGGAAATTTTGTTGCAAAAAATGCTCTAGGGTATGGAAGGTCGTGCGAACTTGAGAAAATCGATTATCCCAATTTTTTGTTGATAGGGACAAGGCTTTCTATGAAAGAGGCATATTTGACATACGTGTAAATCGGATAATACTAACTACGGAAAATGAAGCATTCAATTTAATGCAAAAAAGGTATATTTTTTATTAAACCTAAGATTAAGAGATGTAGTATATTAGGTAACGGTGGGATTTTGTTCGATTCGAATTCAATGTCCTATCAGCTTTCCACAGTTTCTCTGTTGAATTTTGATTTAATTCGACATCGTATCTAAAATAATTATAAAAATGTAGAACTCTTCCACTTAACTGGATTAAGGTACAACATCAATTGAGAGACTTAGTATTGGTTGTTCCCCCCGAAGTGGTCTCAAAATATCAATAAATAATGAGCTGAGCTGAGTTGAGTTTATAAATATTCCATATCAACAATTAAAGAAAAACATGTTGTGATAATCGCAACAATGTTATAGCTAATAATTATAAATTTTAAATATATATGAACATACGTTTGCGATTCAGTGAACACACCTCTAAAATTTACGAGTGCCGTTCGTGAAGTCCATCACTTACACTTTGCATTTCAATCGGGGATTTTAATTTGATTTATTTATAATTTATTTAATTTTCAATGTCTCCATTTTTACGACTTTTTCAATAGAGTAGCAATAATTCAAGATTAAATTATTTCATTTCATTTATTTAATATTAATTTTTGCTTTGTACGATCGTTTTATTACGATAATAATAATTTTTTATTTGGTAAATTTCGAAAAAAAAACTTTAATCAATTCATATAATAATTTTACTTAAAATTTTTTAATCGAGTTTTAATCGAATTTTACATTATTTTTGTTTAATTATATTCGCTCGTACTTATCAGCACACCCTCGTCCTCATATACATAAGTCGACTAATGTTTCCTTAATATAAACAAATAAACACAAAATTAATTACTTAATGTATTTATATATATACATACATATGTGTATTTCTTATTTGAAACTGTAACAACTGTTGCCGCTTGCTACACTCAAGTGAAAAGAGCAATTAAAGGTCAGTTCCAGTCACTCAGTTACATTTAATCACAATTAGAGAAGCTCGTAGTGGGCATTATCATAAATGATTTGTTCTATCGTAGAAAAATCAACAAAATAACAACAAAGTAATTAAACTTAATTATTAGTTTATATGCATATCAATTTCTTGGAAAAGTACGGCAGAAATCAGTAGCAATTATTAATAGAATAAATTTATTTGATACAATAATTTCGTCTGACAAATTTTAATTTATTTAATTTAACTTAACTTTATTTTGGTTTATTTATATAATATTTTTTTTTCTTTTTTTTTAATTTTTGTTTAAATTTTTTTTAATTATTTCTTATTTTTATTTTGTTTTGTTTTATCTATTATATTGTATTTAATTTAATTTTATGTTATTTTATATTGCTATATTTAATTAAATGAATTTATTTTGTTTTACTTGATTTTCCATATTTTATTTTTGGCTAACGTTATTTTATTTCATTTTTAATTTATTCTTTTTATCATAGTTAATTAATTTTTTTTTTATTTCATCTTATATTGTTTTCTTGATTTATTTTAATTTTATTTTATTTTGATGTATTTAATTTAATTTAATTTTTTTCAAAATTATATTTAACTTTTAAAAGATATTTTATTTTTTACTTCGTTCTTTATTTAACATTTATTTAACTTTATTTAATTTTATTGTAATATATTTAATTTTTGGAAAAACATCAAGACGGAGCTCGGCCGAAAATCGCTTCAGCGCTAATTATATATACAATATTATATATTTAATTTTTGTATTAATGTTTTAGTTTTGTTTTATTTTATTTATTTTAATTCTTATTAATTTCATCTTTTTTTATTTATTTTCGTAATTTAATTTAATTTTATTTTATTAATTTTTTTAATTTAATTTTATTTTGTTTTAATTATGTTATTATATTTTATTTTAGTTTTTATTTTGTTTTATTTCGTCTTATTCTATTTTATTTATTTTACTGTATTATATTTAATTTTTTTCACTTTCTCTTCACCTTATATTAATCTATTTTAATTTATATTAGTTTATTTCTTTTTATTTTTTTTCTTCTATTTTGTTTTATTTACTGTAAAATTATTAAATTTACAATTATTTGTTTTTATTATTATTTCTTTCTATTTTATACGTTTTATTTTTCAATTAATGGTTTTATTGTTTTCTTTATTTAAATTTATTAATATTATTAAATTTAATTCAATTTATTTTAATTTATTACTTTTTATTTTGTTTTATTCTACTTAATTTAATTTAATTTTAATTTCATATTATAAATATAATTGGCGCTTTGTAACCGCTGAAGCGATTCTATTATTATTATTATTATTATTATTTTTTAGTAACAGATTATAAGAATTATTGTTGATCTGGACATATATTAATTTCCGGATTCAGTTTTCCCAAAAGGCAAAACAATTGTTCAAATTTTGAGGAATCGGCATGTAGTGAAAGCTAGTAAAGTGGGATTGTACTACTTGTGTATCTCTGCTGTTATGCAAGATTTGGTATTTGGGCAATAACTGAGAAAATGTTAGATGGTGGAATGTGGGTTTCCGATTTCTTTATATTATCTAACTGTTTTCTCATATGGATTACCCAAAACAATTTACAACGAATTTATGAAATATCTCTTCACATATTATCATCATTACCTATTCGATATAGAAATCTTATACATTCTTCCATTTCCATGAATATGTATGTAAATACAATACATATGTATATATAATGACATAAATGTCATTAGTCATTAGACCATTCAAACAATTAAAAAAGATTTTGGCAGTGAAAAAGTCTAATCAATCGAAAATACAGACTGACTTTAAAGTAGCGCAGCGTTTTATTTTAAGATTACGATTAAATTATTCGCCTTAGCTTTGTACATATGTAAATATGCATGTATATATGTACATATGTAAATATGCTTATAATAAATAGTGTGAACTACACTCACTGAGGCGTTGAGACACTATTGTATGCAATTTCAGCGCGTCCAATGACTCTAATGAAGCCTCTTTATTCTTCTCAGTTGTATTTTACACCGTGACAATGACAGAAGCAATGAAGTGCTCGACGATCGCTTTCACTTGGATTATAATACTTTTGTTTAATTTTTGCAATTTCGTGAGTACCATTGATTGTTACGTATATCTATCTATATATGTACATATGTATGTATGAAAATAAATTTCAATTAAATTAATAACATTTTTAACATTTTATGGCGCATTTATATTCACCTCTGCTGCTGCGACAGATTGGCGCTGATTTCGAGGAGAAAACAGAGGAAGATTTCTTAACAGCCAGCGAACGCTGCTTCCGACGTGAACGCCTCGCTGCGACCTATCAACGTCAGTTCGATAACTTTGTTTATCCAGATGAGGCGCCTGTACATCGGTATGTACACTGCATTTGGAACGAATTGAAATTGTGGAATGATCGTACCGGTTTCAATGTGGAACATATAGCGGCACTTTATCGTGATAAGGCGAACACGGAAGTGTTGGTGCCGATATTGAGTGACTGCAATCGAAATACAAACAATGAGCCGACACTGAAGTGGTGTTACACTGCTTTCAAATGTGTGTTGAATAGTCGGGTGGGTCAATGGTTCAAGGAGGATGTGGAACGTAAGCTGCATGAGAGACGTACGGGAAATCATGTGGCTTGATTTGTGTTTGATTAAAAGATAAGCGGAAATATGAAAATATTTTCGCTTTTTTAATTTAATATGAAAAATGTATAAGTATACAAATATACATACATATAAATATACATACCTGCTAATGCATAGAAAAATCAAAAAAAAAAAATTAAATTTCAAAATTATTTATGTTTAATAAATATAATTTTATTAGTTAAACAAAATCTAAAACTAATTTCTTGTGTATTATTTGAAAATATGTCACATCATAATAGTATACTCTTCAATAATCTATATTTATAATACTAATATTTTTTGTAATTAAAGTTAAATTAGGTTGAATACTTTCCCTCTCTTCCCCTCTCATTACAATTTCGCGCCCAGCACATATTCACCCAACCAAGTGCCCATTCGTCCGGCGGTCGCGCAACGATATGCTTCAAAAGCCCATAAATCCAGATTTTCCTGTTGATGTTTTTGATTACAATACTCGACCAAAGCCATGACTTCGTGTTCGCTATGTTGCTTCATGAAAAATTTCGCTACTCTTTTGGCATTATAGCCAACGCTGTCGGTCCATAAACCCATATTGCTAACCATGCAGCGGATATAGGCGGCTGCTCTTTGCATGCCCTGCTCCCTTTCAGCTGATGAGACGTCAGTAATGATCGGCAAACACAATTCGTGTGCCTTATATAATCGTCGTGAGGGTTGCTCGTAATCCGAAATTGACATAGGATTTGCAACAACAGTAAAACTCTGAAAGAATATGGTTTGAACAAAAAAAAAACATAATTTTGCAAACAATATAAAAATATTAAAATAACTAGATAAATGAAATTGGCAGAAGTTGAATATTCAGAAGAGAGCGCATGATCACCTCTCCAGGGGACTGTCAAACCAAAGATGTTTTGTTTTAGTTAAAAGTCAGACATTTATGACAATGTTTTAAGAGCAGATAAATGTGCATATAATCGCCCAACTACTCAAGGAATTGGCAAAATTTTAAGGAAATTTGAAAAGATTGGATCGGTTACATAAGACTTCTTCGTTCTTCTCGTTCTGCTTAAGTAAAAGTGAACCCGAAGAACCGAATGTGCCTATTTTTCGACGTTCTCAAGAGCCTGGGCTTTCTTTGGCACATTATGGCGTAATTTGTACTTGGACTTACAGCCATGTTAAGTCCAGATCACACAGCAACTTGAATAACAAGTAGTGGACGGCGACTTTTCGAGAAAAATTATCATTAGCGACGAGGCACATTTTTTACTTAGTCGTATGATAACCGACTTTTTTTTAGCCTGCAACTGAAGAACATGACTTAAGAAAGTTGTGGTTTTAACGAGATGATGCCACATGTCACACAACACGAAATTTCCCGGCCACGTACTCTCCCGTCATGGCGATGCTATTGGTCATCCAGTTCGTGTGATTCGACACCATTGGACATTTTTGTTGGGCTCCTCGAAAGACTGTGTTTGTGCGTATACACACTTAACTCTTGAGTACTTGTAAACCAAAATTCGTCAAGTTATGGATGAGATACCGTCCAATATGTGTTAAAAAGTGGTCGAAAATAATAGATGTAGAGTTCGGGGGAACAGTACAAAAGACGAAAATAGAATTAAAGACAAAAAGGCGCTAAATAAAATAGGACGAGAGAACACAATAACTGGTATGTGATATCTAGGTGTACAACGTAGTCTATAAAATCCCGTCAAATGTGAATCACATGCCGAAGACAGTGTTGTTTTTCTTTGCTCTTAAGTAGCCTGTTCATCCTCTTATATACTATAGTGCGCAGATATTCATGATGGCAGCATGCGATGTAATGGCGTCAAGAGATTCCGAAGGAAAAGTCCTATGCGAAACGGGAGAGAAACGGCGTATACCGCAGCCGATGGAACCATGAGCTGTACGAGATATACTGAAACATTGACATAGTTCTGCGATTCAAAAGACAGCAGCTACGCTGGCTAGTTCATACAGTCCGTATAGATAGCAATACTTGAGTTTTGAATGTTTTCGCTGCAGTACCCGGTGAAAGCAGATGAAGAGAAAGACCTACACTCAGTTGGATAGACCATATGGCTCTTCTTGGTATTCTAAATGAATTTAGTAGTTCATTTCTTTCATCACGCTTGCCAAATTTATACTAATAATAAACTATAGCCTAGAAGCAATTGGAAATGACTTTAGTTTTTAAAATTAATTTTCATAAAAATAATCAACTAATTTGATGGAGTTAGCTAATTATATCCAACAATTGAAATTTGCAAGAAAGTCAGCCCCAATGGTGCTAACGGCTTCATCACTGACCTAGAAATAAACTGAAACTGCGACATTTTATTCGGGCTTACTTCATAAGCCGGCTTAGGAATAATGCCTTAAAAATGTGGAATCTTTTTGAGTGCCCATTGGACTTATCAAGGTAAGACTTTCAATATTTTAGAAATTGCAGCTCTGGACATATTTGATCTAAAGCTCAAACACACAAACACGATTAAATGTAGTTTTGGAAAGATTATGTGCCGAAGTGTGTGGGTTCTTAGGTATTTGAAACATCATAAAATTTTCGTAAGTATAAATTATTGTTGCACTTTTAAAAACTCGCTATGATTATCAGAACTGTTCTGAATTCGATTTTAAGTACTGGTCCGCCCAAACATCCAAAAATTATAGGAAATTATTTCTGCTTTCGGAAGGCTCGGATTCAAATCCTGGTGTCATACTAACATCTAAAAAGTTATAGAAAATTAATTTAAATAAAAAATTAATCTAAATTTTCGGCAGGCAATGTCAACTCCTCCGAGTATATTTATGACATGAAATAATAGCTCCTCACAAACCATCGGTCCTTAGAGGTGGCTAAAATAAACTTCAGATCCCGCCATTTATTTATTTTCAGTAATTTTTGTTCCGTTGACAAAAATTTTCCAAGCACGAATTGCAAGTTCGCAAGCTAATATTCTCTTTGCAAATATTCTAGTTTTTTGTCTAAAAAAGAGCAGTTCAGTGACAATTGGCAAGAACTGTTAGCAATTATTACTGGCCAGCATCTCGACGAACAGACATTGATACGAAATCAATTCCGAACGGATTTCTGAAGAGCTCCGTTTGTATATAATATAATGTTGCCTAAATATTGGGCACTTAATCGGTGACAATTTATGTAATTATTATTTTTTGCATAATTAAATTATTTTTACTTATATAAAATATTAGTTTTCTCACACTATTTATGGCACAAATCACAAACAAACTAAAGATTAACAAATATAGCGGTGTAAACATTTTATTGTAATGAATATTTTTAAGTATTTTCGTTCCGTTATAACTCCACACGCATTAAACTGGCGAGCGACTATTTGGATCAAAACAAAATGAAATCGCTTTTATAGTTAGGTCATTTAAGTATTTGTTGTTACTCAAATTGCAAGCTAACATATGTGTTTCAGAGTGCACATGTACTTATGGTATACTGTACAAATATGTATATATTCGTGCACATGTCTGTACATAAATACATATATAGTATATGCTGATTTAGAATCTGTTTCGCAAAATTGTTTATTAGCAAAATGTGTCACATAAAAATTATAAGCTACGACAATATACCTATGTATATACACACATATGTATGTACATGTAATGTATACAAATAACCTGGCTAACACATAAGAAAATACAAAACTAGATACATATCTAAATGTACATAAATGTACTGTGTGTTTTTTATACCTTTTATGAGCATGGAAAAGTATATTAACTTTGGTCGGAAGTACATATGTACTCATATGTACGTACCAGATTGGGAAGAGATAGACCCATCAAAATTTATACCGATCGAGTATCGGGTACCGACGAGTTGAGTTGATTTAGCCATGTCAGTCTATCCGTCTTTCCGTCTGTCCTCAGTTTTTGATATATTTCAACCAAGTTTGGTACACGGATGCACTGGTACTTTTAAACGATCGTTTATGAGGAACCGGATACATCGGACCACTATAACATACATATATTGACCCAATTTTTCAGATTTGAGATTTGAGGACATAAGTTTGTCAGAAAAGAATTTGAGTGCTTGAAGTTATGTATTCTGCACACATATAATAGATTAAAAATTAATACTGAAAATGATTGGAGAAGGACAATTTCACATAGCCCCCATACAACCGCTTCTTACAGATGTGCGGTTTTGGGTCAAAAATCCATCAAAAAGGTACGTAAGAACTTGAAATTTGTGTTTCCAATTCAATTTAATTTTTTTTCGCAGAAAATGTATGCCATAAAATCTCATTAGTAACAAATTTATTTACTTTTATTAAATAAATATTTTCTATTAATGCTCACCAGCCAACTTAAAATACATATATATGTATGTACAACTGTAAAAAAATCAATTTAATTCACGCACCATTTGATACCTGTAAATATGTACATATGTATTTACGTATGCGTCATTAACCTAGAATTTAATTGAAGCGGCTTTGAAATTGTTTGATCATTATAAACAGACAACGAGACTATCGGAATTCATATGCGCTTTGGCATATATAGATATGTACGGGTATGTATGTAAGCTTAACTAAACACGCATGTAATGACGCAAAAAAAAAAACAAGAAAAAAGAAAAGAAAATCAAAGTTTAGACAGAAGAATATTTTATTGCATTCGCGACTGTTATTTTGACGTTTCAATTTTCGCAGCTGTTTTTTTTTTTTGCTAAACGCTGTAGATCATGATTACCTGTACTTTTGAAATGTACGAGCGCGAGTACAAAGTAAAAATAAATACATACCTAAATAACTTCATTTGCTTGTATAAAAATAAAAAATATTACATAACCGCGTACTAAATACAGCCGGGTACTTCTCTACCTGGTCTTTCCAACGGAGTGGTGGTCTTCCTCTTGCCGGTGGAAGCGGCGGGTACTGCATCGAAAACTTTCAAAGCTGGCGTATTCTTATCCAACCGGACTACATGACCTGGCCACCGCAGCCGCTGTCTCTTAATTGGTTGAACTAAATCAATGTCGCCGTATATCTCGTACATCTCATCGTTCCATCGGCTGCGGTATTCGCCGTTCCCAACTTGCAAAGGGCCATAAATCTCACGCAAAATCTTTTTCTTGAAAACTACTAACGTCCACTCATCAGAAGTTGTCACCGTCCATGCTTCCGCACCATGTAGCAGGATGGGAACAATGAGAGACTTGTTGAGTTTGACCTCTGTTCATCGAGAGAGGACTTTACTTGCCTACTCAGTCCACAGCAGCTCCTGTTGACAAGAATAATTCTGTGCTGGATTTCAAGACAGACATTGTTGTTGGTGTTAATGCTGGTCCCTAGAGAAACGAAATTATCTACGACCTCGAAGTTATGACTGTCAACAGTGTCGTGGGAGCCAAGTCGCGAATGCGATGACTGTTTTTTTGATAATAGGAGATATTTCGTCTTGTCCTCGTACACTACCAGACCCATACGCTTCGCTTCCTTATCCAGTCTGGAAAAAGCCGAACTCACGGCGCGGTTGTTGCAGCCGATAATGTCATTATGATCGGCGTACGCCCGCAGCTGTACACTTTTATAGAAAATTGTACCTTCTCAATTCAGCTCTGCAGCTCTTATAATTTTCTCCAGCAAACGAGTTTGAAACCTGGTTTGGTAACCAACGGCTCGGAGAGATCCTTCCCGATCCTGGTGGAACTTTTAGTGCAGATTAACGTCAGTTTACATAGCCATATAAGTTTTTCGAGAATACCAAATTCAGATATAGCAGCGTAGAGACAGCTTTTTTTCTTACTGTCGAAGGGTGCTTCAAAATCAGGGGTCTTTTCCAAGATTCGCCGCATTGTGATTTTCTGGTCAATGGTTGACTTACTAGGTCTAAAGCTAAATCAGTTTGTTGACAGTCTTTCACACAAAACGTTCGTGCGATATTAAGGAGGCATATCCCACGGTGATTGGCACAGACTGTGGAATTTTTTTGTCTATTGGGTAGAGCACACTTAGATTTCAATTGTCGGGCATACTTTCATCCGACCATGTTTCGCAAAGAAGCTGATGTATGCACCTTATCTGTTCTTCACCGCCGTATTTGAATAGCTCAGCCGGTAATCCATCGGTCCACGCTGCTTTGTTGTTTTTTAAGCGGGCGATTGGTATTCGGACTTCTTCATAGACCGGTAACGAAATGTCTTTTCCATAGTCTTCTATTGGGATTTCCGGGTATATATATATATATATAAATATATATATATATATATATATTTACACGGTGTGTCCCAAAAATAACCGAATTTTTTGGATATAAAATAGTAAAATACACATTATATTATCTTTGAAAGTTATTATTTATTCAAAATAGGTTCCATTTGGCTCAACACAACGTGATTGATTTTTTTATGTCATGTATAGAAATGTTCTTCAGTACCTCGGTTACGGTTGCTTAATTTTTTTAATTTTTTTTTTAATTTTTTAAACTTTAATTTCAATTTTTTTTCAAGTTTGACACAAAATTTTATATTTGCTCTTTGTTCCATTTCTTTTGGAACCATTAGCACACTTGTGGTTTTATTAAAATGGCTGTCACTTTTACATCTGTCATCCGACTTACGTGAAGTTAGGTGCGTTTGAAAGAGGATGAATGTATCTTTTTAATGTTGCAAATTTTCAATACATGGCGCTGTATGTTGTATGATTTAATAATAAATTTTGGGGCACACGGTATATACATATATATAATTGGCGCTTTGTAACCGCTGAAGCGATTTTCGGCCGAGCAGAATAAAAGTTAGGTTTCGATTACTTATTTGATGGTTCCGAGGTATTACGAACATTACTGCATTTCTTTTTCGACTGGACCATAACCGTAGACATACCACACAAACTTTTGGCATGCAAAATGAAGTACTATTGGCTTATCCTGATGTCGCAATTTTAATTTAAAAAAAATGGATGATGCGTAGGTTTTACGTAGTCCGATAATAAATATACATATACATAAATATTTGGTGGGCAATAAAAAAGAGCAAATCTAAATAGAAATAGTAAATGACCGTAGTTAGCTACGAGTATAACAAAAAAAAAATTTAAAAAATACGTGTCATTTTGAAATGGGAACAAACAAAAAAAAAATCAAAGAAAAAAAAACAAAACATCTTTTTTTTTTTTGTTGACCAGTTCTGGGTATATAAATAGGTATGTATATACTAATATCTCTAAAGCATTTTAGGTTCTTCTCAACGGATTTTTTTTTTAGTTGTTACTGCCTTAAGCCAAGGAACTCATTTGCACGTACATAAATAATTATTATTTATGTGCGATTTAGCGTGATTAATTTTAATTGCGGATAGTCTGTTGGTCGTTGAGGTTGTTTTTATACATATGTATATGGACAATATGAGAAGCTGGGCATAAAAAACGAGAAAATTTCCATTTGGCTCTTGAAAAAAAACTTTACCGGTAATATTCGACATAGTTATATTTTATCTTTTATTAGTTTACTGACATTTGGTACTGTAAGAATATTCCAGCTAATTTTTACTACTTGTTGCGATATATTTAAACCTCTTAAAGGTCATCGAGAGAGGACTCTACTTTTCAATTGAATTTAAAAGATGTTATTGTTGGTGCTGTTGATGCTGGGTCCAAGCTGGAGAAAGTTAGTTACGACTTCCAAGTTATAACAGAGACTTGAGAGCGAATAGGTTGACTGCTTTTTTGATGGCAGGAGATGTTTTGTCATCTACTCATCTACTCGGCTTCACTTTCTTCTCTAGTTTGAAGAAAACAGAATCAACGACGCAATTGTTGAGCAAATTTTTCCCAGTAGTAAGTCGAGGAGGATAGCGCCATGTGTAGATGTTAACGAAAGTGTGGAAAATGTTTGATTCTTTTAAATATGGTTCAAGCAACTCACGACTTCCGGTCTTACACCCTCTGGGTAGCCAAAAAAGCATTCAGCAAATCCCCCTGCTGATGTGCGTATTGCTTAGGACCCACGCATGAAAAATAAACTCCAATGAAAAATCTAAAAAAGCATCGGATGCACGGATCACGATTTGAGGTGAGTTCTTGTGAAATTTACTACAGCGGCCATATAATTTCACCGGGACCCGAAATATGGTGGGGTGGAGATCTCCACATAAGACTATTCATCAAGCTAATTACCTGTCACCGGCTCAAAAACACGCAACCAAATCGATCATGTTGTGATTGATGGAAGACAAGCTTCCAGTATTCTAGGAGGGCCTAACAGCGATAACTATCCTGTCGCATCGAAGATACGCACCCAATTCTGTATATCAAAGAGACAGCGATGAGCCTTTTAGTGGATTGAATACACGAACATCTCTTTGAGAAATGGGAACATTTGTCCATTGAATTTCATTAATGTTAATTATGTACAATATTTATATATTTATAGGATTAAAAGATATAGCTATCTACGAGCTTCTCACACTCTTGCCACAATTCGAATATCTTAAAAACCCATTTTAGAAATGTTAGTTTAGATGAATTGTTTCTTGATAAGCCCAACACACATGATATCACATACATAGTGTTACGAAAAACCACGTACTGCTACACTTCCTACTGGGTATCAAAATTGTTTTGAGCAAAGTCGGTGCGACAGTCGCAGTAGCCGTAGCCGAGTAGTAAACATTACGTACTAATATTCGGCACGCCTGGGTTTGGGTCCTGGTTCGTTCAACCGCCAAAATTATAGAAAGTTAATTTTTCTAATTTCTGCCGCTCCTCGGTAAGGAGTGTAAAGCCCTCCGATTGTATTTTTGGCATAAAATAAAAGCTCCTCACAACAATCCATCGGCCTTTCGGGGGCGGCATAGAATATACCAGGTGTGTTTGTTGAAGGTTGCCGGTTTTACTAGGAGATGTCGCTAGCAATATTTATAAATTTCTATGACTTGGCATGTATGTAATTTTTTTCTATTGACATTAACCTACAAAAATACGCAAGTCACATTCCGCCAAAATAATAGCGTCATATTTGTTTACCTCAGTGAATATGTCGAGTTTCGTTCCAAGTAAATCGCATTTGCGGCATTCGTTGCTTTTCTTATTTCATCAAAAGAAAAAAGCAGCTGAAGCTCACCGGTTGCTGGTAGAAACTTAAGGTGAACATGCTCCAGTGATTAGAACATGTGAGACATGGTTTCGTCAATTTAAAAATGGAGATTTCGATTTGACAGACAATGAACATCCTGGTGCAGCGAAAAAGTTCGAAGACGAGGAAGTGGATGTTGATTCAACCCAATCGCAACAAAAATTGGCAGAAACACTACATGTGACTCGAGGAGCAATTTGCCAATGTTTAAAAGCCATGGGAAAGATCCAGAAGTATGGAAAATGGGTGCGACATCAGCTGAACGATAGACAAATGGAAAATCGAAAAACCGTTTGTGAAATGCTGCTTCAACGATTCGAAAAGAAATCTTTTCTGCATCGAATTGTCACGGGGGACGAAAAATGGATTTATTTTGAGAACCCGAAGCGAAAAAAATCATGGCTTCCCCTGGTGAAGCTGGCCCATCGACTGCAAGGCCAAATCGCTTTGGCCGTAAGACAATGCTCTGTGTTTGGTGGGACCAGTGTGGTGTGGTATACTACGAGTTGTTAAAACCTAGTGAAACGGTGAACACGGATCGCTACCGACAACAAATGATCAATTTGAATCATGCGTTGATCGAAAAACGGTCGGAATGGGCTCGAAGACATGGCATAGTTATCTTGCAACATGACAACGCGCCGTCTCATACCGCTAAACTGGTGAAAGACACATTAAAAACACTTAATTTTGAAATATTATCGCACCCGCCGTACTCTCCAGACCTCGCCCCGTCCGACTATCACCTTTTCGCATCGATGCGACACTCCCTTGCAGAGCAGTGCTTCGCTAATTTTGAAGAAGTCGAAAAATGGCTCGTCGAAAGGTTTGCTCGAAAGAGAAAAAGTTTTTTTGGAATGGTATCCACAACTTGCCTGAGAGATGGGCGAAATGTGTAGAAACCAAACACCAAAGTGTTTTCTTTATCGAAAAAACCGGCAAATTTCAACTGGTACACATGTATGCATATACTGTAGAATGAGCTCGGCCGAAAATCACTTCAGCGCCAACTATATACAAATACATACATAAAGTCGATGCGAGTATTATGTTATTGTAATTGTTGTATTGTTGTAATATCTGAAACTAAAAAAAAATTCTCAATTAAGTTAAAAATGATTTGATTTGAAGCATTTTTCCGTATTGATTGATGACATTTTTAATTTTCCCTCGTCTCCTTTGAGTTTTCATTTGAATGAAATGAAAAAAATAAAAACAAAAACAAGTTGGAGAATTTTCTCCACATTTCTGCTGTGAAATGAAGTTTGGAAAAATAATTGAATTGCAGGTTTCATTGAGTGGCAAACGCGACAAAAATGCACAAGTTGTAACTGCAAAAACAACTACAAGCACCAGCAAATATGTACTCATATGTATGTATGTACATATGTACGTGTGGTTGTTTGTGAGCTCATATATGTATGTACATATGTATGTACGCTATGTGCATGTCCTTCAACAATATTAAGAAAACTCTTGCGAAGCTGAAAATCTCATTTTGATTGACGACAAAGTGTTTTGCATTTCTATTAATGGTGAATAAACTGAAGCGGTCTCAATTGTATTTTTACACAAAATATATGTATATACATACTCGTATATATGTATGTATGAAAAAATGTGTGTAGGTATATGTAAACACATATGTGCATCGCTGGCATTAAGTCCCGTTTGTTCTTATTTCTCTCTACACATTTGCTCTTTTTTCACTTTTGTGACAAGTGCGAACTTTGTTCCCGAGTGGCCGAAAGAAATGCACCTTCCACTGCGGCCCTCACACCCTCCACAAAGCGCATGGCACGGTTTCTTCAATTTAAAAAAATAAAAATAAAAATCACAAGGACTTTGTTCCTTCTTAATGGGCGTGATTAGCTTTGTCAATTTGCCACCGCCGTCAATGGCGTCAAGGCGCAAGTGAAGCGTTATAGGACTCTCACATACGCGCACAACAACAATAACATAAACAAACAATGAAGAAATTAATTTTATGCCAACAACAGCAACATCAACAACAACAAGGTGCAACTGCTGCACAAATGCAACTGCCAAGAAGGAAAATGCAAAATGCACAAAATGCAACGAAAACGTCAAAGTGAATGGCGGAATGGCACTCGCAACTCGCTTCACTTCCATTTTGAAAAGATTGGTATACGAAGCGCAGGACTTAATGATTTCACTTGCATCTCCTTTATTCCTCGTGCTTTCCATTGAGCTTTCATGCTGTTTGTTTTTTTCGGTTTAGCGGGGTTTGTATTTGTCGCAATTAACATTTGACGAATGTCGTATGAATTTGTTGGAGAATTTCCAATCACTTTGCTAAACTGTCTCCAATGAGGCGTTCATTACCTTGAGCTGCTGAGGTGGCATGAGAGAAAAAGTGGAAAGCTGAAGTGTCTACAGTTAGCAGTGCACCAGACCAAAATGCATGCATTGTTAGTGGAGCTGGCGCAATGCTTATTGCAAAGTCTTACTTCCGTGACAGGAGCTTAAAATTATTTCCAATTATTATTCTCTACAATCTTTACTAACTATATTAACAATGACGAAACTAACATTTGCTTTCACATCACAAACAATTTGAGTTTCACAAAAAAAAAAAAAAAATTATTTAGAATGAAAGCTGCACTTGGAAATTGAGTTCGATTGTGCTGATGATTTTCTGATTGATTTTTGAAAGAAATATGTAATATTTTATCTGCTTAAAATAAAAAAAAGTGTTCCATCTTCTTTTTCTTCTTCTTATTTTCTGTATACGCGTTTTTTTTTACATAATGGCACACCGGAACATCTGTTCCCTCGTCATCGATTAGGACAGCGGATTCGCCGTCTCCGGGTTTTGCGCTTTCACTGCCATTCAGCAGGCTGGAGAAGTGTTTCCTTCGTTTTGTTACTCTGTACCTCAGTTGCTGGCTCACCTCTTTGAGCCCTACAAGTGTACGCTCCGGTCTTGAAACTTTCTGTAAGCCCTCTGACAGCTAGCTTCTCAAGCTCTTCATACTCACGCATCTCGGCCTCTTCCTTTTTTGTCTTCACATGTTTCTTACTTCCTTCTTCATTTCTGGATATCTCTCCCATCCCGCCTGCCTAGTAGTCAATCGTCACATTGCGAGGTAGGTAGCCTGATTTCTCTCCACTACGGCTTGTCAATATTCATTGTTCCAGCTGTTTTGCTGCGGAAATGTAGTACTACAGACAACCCTGCGAAGTTGATAAGCCTCAATCCAATCGGGAATGTTTTCCGAAGATACCTTCTATGCACACTTGACATCTTGCGACGGGCAACGCTCAAAAGTATTCATAAAATGCCTCACGTTGTCCTTCTATTCCGTGGGTGTGTGGGCGTAAATGGGCGATATATTGAAGAACTTCACTTGGATTGCAACGAGTTGAACTCCAAGATTTGGGTACTGAGTATTTCTTCTATCACGAATCCGACACCAAAATGAGCGGCCACCGAGAACATTAACCATTTGCGGGATTGAACATCCCAGCTGCACGCCTTTAAATCATATTCCTTAATACACTTGCAGTGGTCGTCATCAGAAGTAGGGTCTCTCATCCGAGTTGTTGATATGTTTTTCATTGGTTCTGGTTTTTACGTGGCGGGTCCCCAACATAATACGCAACCTCGATTAGGTGATTGAGGGTGCAGCATTAATTGTGTACGTTCATATAGCGCGTAGCTTGCTTCAAGTCCGACGCCCGATCGCAGCCACAGCACTCACGAAGTGATTTTTAATATAATTAAAAAATTATATATTGAAAACCAAAAAACGTACCATTGTTGCTTTAGAAGAAATTAAATTATCTTGAAAAGGGCATAGCCGGATAAATACGGGAAATTTGCCCCCACGGCTTTTTCGACCTACACTTGGGGGATCGATTTGGCATCGAATAAAAATAATTCACACCAATTTTTAGCCTTATAACTCGAACGGTGTTCGAGATTTTCAAAAAACCCTGTTTTTTCGATTTTAATTTTATTTTCTTACTGAAATTCGGAGTTAATCGATGGTGATTTTTTTTCTTATTCTTAAGAGTATAAAACATAAAAAAAACGTATGATCGTGATTTTTTAACGAAATGTCGATTTTTTAACGATGGAAAGAAAATTAAAATTTTTTTTTTAGGGTTTTTGAAATATGTCAATCACCAAAATTTGCCAGAACATGTATTTTGTACCCCTCTACACTCACGAATTTTTTCAGATTTTTTGAAGTGGTGGAACACTGTCAAAAAAATTAAAAACTCATTTTTTTTTTTTTTTTTTTTTTTTTTTTTTTTTTAGCATCAAGTTGGCGCTAATTTTAAAATACATAGTCGCTTTGGGGCACAGAAAAAATTTCTACGTACGTTTTCAAGCAAAAAAAAAAAAAATAAAAGTGTGTTAAAACGCAGAACACAAGTTCAATTGTGGTATAACCGGTTTAAGGAAGCCAGAGAAGATGTCAATGACAATGCTCGACCTGGTCGTCCGAACACGTTATCCCAACGGAAGCGTCCAGAAGATCCAATACCGAAAAAGGCACGTCAAAATCGGTCTAATGTGAAGGTTTTGCTCACTGTTTTCTTCGACTGGTATGACGTGGTGCATCATGAATTATTGCCACAAAATCGTGAAAAGTGAAAATAACGTTTATTTTCTGATCACACCACTTATGCATGTATGAAGCTCCCTTCATCTTGCCATCCCACCAACTGGAAAGCAGTAATTGAAAAACATGTGTAAAAAAGAAAATTACGAAAATACGTAGAGCGTAGTGTGGAAAAAGTGTCATTAACATGTCTGATTGATTGGTAAGAACTGGAGTCGTACTTATGTATGTGTACATACGTGTATATGTGAATATGGGAACACAAGTTTTTCAATCAATTTTGATTGAAATGAAATAAAAAAGTTAAAAAAGTGCATCTATGTACTCGTACAAAAGAGTGTATGTACATATACATATATGCTGTTACTTAAACTATAATATTTATTTTCAATTTATGGCTTTCACAGCCTCAGACAGACCACTCTACTTGAAGTGCCAGGCGGTCATAGTTATAATGCTTTGAGGTTAAGTTTGAAATTGTCTTCAAATTTAGTTGCCTTGCCAAAATTTTCATTGTAAGAGAACAAATAAAGGATGAAGCCATGTGAAGAAGATTACGCAAGTGAGGAAAGTTTTTGACTGTCATTCAGCTGCGAGTGGGCAGAATCGATTCTTTTACATATAGTTCAACCGGCTCACGATTTCCGGCCTTTGACTCTTTGCGTATCACGATTTGACAGCATGCACCTGGAATATCCGGTCCCTCAATGGATGAGGTGCCAACGGCAAACGTCACCGCCGTTCAAGAAGTGCGATTGACGGGACGTGAACAAAATCCGCATCAAAGTGAACTTTTTCAAGGTTTCGCTGATTTGCGCTCTCGCACCTTGAACGCGGCTATGAGCCGTGTCCCCGATACGATGTCAAAATTGTGTTTAGCGACCTTAACGACAGAATGGGAAGTGAAGTTATTTTTTGAATAACGCTCGAAAGGTTGTTGTCTCTAGAACCAGATTTCCACACAAGAAAATTCATCAAGTTACTTGGCTGTCGTCCGATTGACGGAAGACTTGTCGCAGCGAAGACAGCAAAGAACGCCCGCCAAAAAAAACGCGCCGTAATTTCTACTTTCTCCAGACTGGATAAGGAAGAGAAGGGAATGGGTATGGTAGTGAACGAGGACAAGACGAAATATTTCCTGTCATCGTCATCCTGTTTTACTCTAACGTCACTTCGAGGTCGTAGATAATCCTCTCTCTCGGAAACAGCATTAACACTAACATTAATGGCAGCTTTGAAATCCAATGAGTTCTATTTAGGACTGAGTAGGCAATTGAAAAGTAAAGAACTTTCTTGACGAACCAAAAACAAACTCTACAAGTCACTCATCATTCCGATCCTGCTATCTGGTGCAGAAACGACATCCGAGGAGTCTAGGGCCAAGATTTTTCGAGTGAGTCGTAATGAATGAAAGCGCTCCAGCTTTGAAAGTATTCGATGCAGTACCCGCCGGTACTGCACTGCGTAGGAACGTGGATAGCGGCCTGGTTTCCATAGGTATTTCCAACTGGTGCCAAACATCAAGAGAAGAAACGAATGACGTGCTAGTGTTGATTCGGCTATAATCGCTTAAGCGGTGCCTGCGCTAATGAAGAAGAAGAAGAAATCAATTTTGTTCGACCCAATTGAAGATTTTTCTTCTGCATCTGGAATTGAGCAAGTTAGCAAAAAACAAAGTCTCCATTGCTTATTTCTTTTTATTTCTGTTATTACCTTTCTATGCGCATTTATCAAATATTTTTTTACAAATATTATCCATTTCGCTTCAGTTATATGTGCAGCAATAATTATGGTTTATATAAATTCTTAGTATACATATAAGCATATGCTCGTACATATGTAAGTACATAATTCTATATGCATTTGTAATAAAAATTTTCTTTTCATAATTTCATATTTTTAAACTGTCGACACTGCCATCGTAATCCCACTCTCATTTCGCCCAACTGGTCAACAACACGCGTTGCTATAGTTACAGCTACTGACCAAACGCCGTCCACTTGAGGCCAAGCACTCAATGTACACTCGTTGCGCGGACCAGTTGCTCAGTTCAACATGTAAACTGCAAGTGTGTTGCTTTTACTTAACTGCAATGTGCTCGCATTGTGCTCAGGATTGGGGTAAATGGGCTACCGGCGAGCCATGTATTGTGCATTGAAATTGGAATGGTACACGTGGTGGCAGCGTTAACGACTGTGGCTCCAGTGGCGGCGACGGCGACAGCGACTATGTCCTTCACAACCATGATTTTTGTTGTTGCTGCTGCTGCTGTTGTTGTTGTTGTTGTTGATGGCGCTGGTGAAAAAAAAAATACACCCAATTAATTTGGAATAAAAATACTGTGTTTTATTTACTGAAGAGGTCAGCGGCGGAATACATTGGTATGTATGCATGTACGTATATAAATAGTGGTGTTGTTGTGGTGGAGGGGTGGGATGGCGTTGAAACGTGCCGCGCGCAAAATTGCGCAGTCAATCGCATTGGCAGCTCAGCATTCAGTGCACTTTTCTTGCTTCAGTTTCAGTCAGTTTTTATTAATTTTTTCCAAACCACGGTATTTTTATGTATTGATGTATGAAAGTTTTTAATTTGTTTTTTTTTTTACTTTTGCATTGGAGAACTCTGCGGGATTTCATTCATATTTATATATGTAAGTATGTAGCCTTTATTCAAATAAAGTGTTTGGCACAGTAGTCTAAAGTTCATTAAAAAATTTATTTACTGAAATAGTTTTCAAAAATAATAAATAAATTAAATACAAATTTTGTAACACAAACTTTTGTTAGTTGAAATTTCAACTCTCATTCACCATGAACTCAGTAAAATAGAGATTTTAATTTTTTTTCTAATATAATTTCTTCGGAGCTTAACCATTCACGTACATGAGTGCAATTTAAATAGTTCGTTTCGTTTTTTTTTGTGTTTTGTGTTGTTTTTCTATTGAAAAGAAGTAAAAAATACTTCATTCAAAGTACTGTTCATCGAAAGCGACCACTCTTATCCCTCTCTCCGGTAATTTGCAAATACCTTCTCTTAAAAAAGATGAGTTCTCTCTGCCCTCAATCCAATCATTGAACTATACACCGTTTTCGGCAAAAGACCCGAACGGTGAACTCCGTGAAAAAAGCCAGTAGTTGGTAGGAGTAAGGTCCGGAGATTACAGACCCCTCATTTAAGCCTCTCCCTGTAGTTGTTGACCATTAAAGAAACTTGGAAGCGGCTTCAGCTCGTCGAAACCACACTTTGCACGGTCGGCACAGTTTCACCATAATAAATAAATTATAACATATAGCTCCCATATAACCAATTTTTTTAAGTAAGAGATTTTAGGTCAAAAATCGGTCAAATCATGGAAATTGAATATTTATTTTTATAACAAATTTTATAGGTTCATGAAAAGTAGGTATAAAGACTTTAGTTAAGTTAGGTTATGCTGGCTAACTAATGCGCTATACCCGTACCGTCCAGATGGAGTTTCGATTTTATTCGAGGTTGAGTAATAGTCATCATGTACGCCGTCAACACTTTTTGTGAAGCGCAAATAATGTCTTTATATCTAAGCTGCCTCAGACGTGTTCTGAAAAGACTGGACAGGGATAGAGGAGGTGCTTTTCCGTCTCACCGATGGCCACCTCTCTACTTTTCCAGCATGTATCCATGTTATCAATGTCAATTTTGTACGTATGTAGTCATTATAGTAGGTCTACTACCGTCCCGTAGTGACTACGAACAAAAACTGGTTGGCCTCTTCAGTGGCTTTAAACAAGACCTTGTTGATTTTGTAGAAGATAAAACCGTTCCTTCGCTCCGATCCATCTTTATGAGCCTTCAAAGTCTTTAGCCCGTTTTAGCGCTGGTTATTGAACATCGAATTTTTAGTTCGTATTATGAGTTGCGATCACTGTCGAAATTTTCGTTGTATATGTATTATTTTCGCATCGAACAAGATTTTGCAGTCGACGCTGTATTTTTTTTTATTATTTTCCCCTTTTTTTGCTACTTATTTTTTTTTTAGAATTTTGAAAAAAACGAAATTTTTTTTTTGTCTTAAGAGGTGCTTTAGGGTCTTAGAAAAAAACATACCAAAAGATGGATGCCGGCAAAAATGTCTAAATATTTCAATTTTTCATTCGACGGCAATGCCTTGCAGGTATGCCCCGAGCGCCATTTACGGTCCCGGCGCGTTCCCCATTTTTTTTAAACTGGGCGAAGACATAACTCGAACAAATCTTCACCGACTCTTACAAAATTTCGAAATACCGTTCTCCAGAGACGTACGTAGGATTTTTTTTATATTATATCTTCGCATCAGAATTCCTTACTGCTCATATTTTCCTTTTTAAGTTGTTTCTTATATTTTTAAATTACTAATTCTTCACTTTTATTAGTAAAAAGTTCGTTCGGTTTTTACCTAAGATATGGCGTTATTGTCCATAGTACTATTGTTATGCCTCGCATCATGTCAACTATACGGCGCTGAGAACGTGTTTATTCGCGCTAAAAGTTCGTCTTTGATAGTTTTTCGATTGATTGACTCAGTACGTTGTGAGCGCTGGTCAAAGATGGACACCAGCAAAGAGAAAATTCGCTAAATTTTACAATTTTTCTTCGATCAATGCGAAAAAACTGCCAAAGCGGCTGAAAAAATTAATTTACTTTATGGGTCAGATACTGTAAACGAACGTGTAGCACAAAATTGGTTTGCTAGGTTCCGTTCCGGTAATTTCGATGTCCGAGATGCACCATGCGTCGGGAGGTCTGTCGTCGAAAATTGCGATAAAATCATGGAAATAGTGGAAACAGACCATCACGTGAGCACTTATTTAATTGCTGAGGAACTAAAGACAAGCCAGAAAACCGTTTGGAGCCATTTGCATAATATTAAATTCAAAAAGAAGCTCGATGTTTGGATGCCACACGAACTAACGCAAAAAACATGATGGACCAAATTTCCATCTGCGAATCGCTGCTGAATCGCAATAAAATCTTTGGTGACGCGCCAGAAGCTCCAGGAGCTCGGATGGGAGGTCCTAAAGCACCCAACTTATAGTCCGGATCTATCACCAAGTGACTACCATCTTTTCGTGTCCATGGCGAACGCGCTTAATGGTGAGAAGTTGGCCTCAAGAGAGGCCTGTGAAAATTGGCTCCCCGAGTTTTTTGCTAATAGGGAAGCAGCCAGAGGGGTATAATAAAGTTGGCATCTCTTTCGCAACAAGTTTACGAACAAAACGGCGCATATTTGACTTAAATCGGACAAATGTACACAAAGTTATCATATTTTGAAAAATCAATAAAAAAACCGAACGAACTTTTTACCTGACCTAATATTTTCGCTGACTGAACAGTGTCATCGTGAACAGTTCAGTTTATTGAAATCCATCGAAAATTCGTTCGACCAGCTATTTCGACCACAGTCGAAGATCGAAGCCAACGCATAATAGAAGCCTTTGACACTTCCTGTTCCAGTTCAAACGCCAATCTCATGACCCTCTTAGCAATCTTATTAACTATCCAAGCTGTTCTTGCCTCATAGACACTGTAACTAACGCAAAAAACTTTTAAAAATAAATCTTGCCATAAATTTGCCCACCACTGCCTACTGTGCAGCCACCTGCCCCACTTAAGTTCACATTTTGCAATATTGTATAAGTAAATAAATAAATAAATATTATATTTACCTTTTTGTATGGAATCAAAGCGCGTGCAATGAGTTTGGGGGCACGAGAAAAAAGGGAATAGAACTAACGCTTTGCCATTTATACAATCGGAAGAAAGGAAACATTGCGCTTTTTATATATTTCCACTGTTTTTATTCCGCACAAAAGTTGAAAATACTAAAAATCGCCAGCACAACGTCATGGGACGGAATTGTGTGTTTGTTGTTTTCTTATATTGATGGCCTTTTGTTGTAATTGTGTATGGACTAGCTAGCTGGTTGCTTTCTTTTTCTACTTTTTTATTTATTTTTTTTTGGTCAATGGACATTCAAGTGCTCGGACTGTAAATTGTGCTGAAAAATACGCAAAATAAATACATACAAATATACATATGTATAAGTATATAAATACGAGTATGCATGTATTGAATAAAATTCCACTCAAAAATTAAAAATAAATCAAATAAACGCGCTGTGCCATTTTGAATGCCTATTGACCATTACGGTAACTTTTATTTTCGAAACGTGCCTGCATTTAAGAGCGAAACTTTTGCAATTTGATGCAACAAAGCGAAATCAAAACGTTTAACCGTTCATTTCCATGGATGAATAGATTCACCGATGCGCAATGTGCACAAAACAGTTACTTTATATACATTATATACATATATATATATATGTATATCGTTATACAGACAACAAGCAACAAACAACATACAGTATATAAATGTATGTAATTTGTTAGAAAAAAAAATACTATAAATATTTGTTTGTTTTTGTTGTTTCTTTTTTTTCTCTTATTATTGTTAGTAAGAGCGCATTTATTGTTGAGAGATTTTTGAGTTCCTTTTTAAATTGTTTTAATTTTTTTTCTAGATTTATACTTAACACAGTGCAGAATTTGTTATGAAGCAAGAGTTAACAATCTCGGGAAAAGAGGTCTAGTTGACAGGATCTGTTAGGTTCTGAGGGTTTTAAAACCCATAATGGTATAATTATATATAATATAATTTAAGTGGACACGGATATAAAATTTTATGCAATATTATTGAAGTTTTGACCGAAGACTCATATCTGAAAAAATCGGTGTAAGGGAACTATATGTTATAATCCTCCGATTACGATAATTTTCAGCACCAATTTGTGCAGAATACCCAATTTCACGCTCTTAGATCGGGGGTCCGATCAGGTTCGGTCGATTAAATTTTGATGGATTTTTGGACGCAAGCTTATATACCTTTTCATATAGAGGATTTTTTATATTATATTTGAGCCTTGGCATTAGATGTGAAACACTACACCATTCAAAGGACTGTCTCGCGAAGTTTTGCAAGCTTCGATCTGTTTGAGGTGCTTTTCGACCACTTTTTGGTACATATTGTGCGGTATCTCAGCCATTACTTCGCGAATAAGTGCTTTATTTGCAGAAAATATGGCAACGCTTGAATCGAATCTAACAGATTTTGATTTCCTTATGTCGTTGGCAATAATTTCTATAAATTGAATAAAATGCTCACCTTGATGTTCATCGAATTCTGAGCGAGAATTAAATCCAAGAATAAGCGTAAATACATTAGAAAGATTTGTGGCAAATGAGATATCCTTTTCCTGGTTGCCTCGCGGCCGTTCATCATTGTGAATTCTTAGTGTCGCAAATGACCGGATTTTTAAAACCGTTGATTGTGCGCCACAAGGATTAATTAGTATCAGAAGCCACTGACAGGATTGTAATAATTTTTGATATATACTTACTTTCTTCTTTCTCCTCCAGGGCATTCCGCAGCTATATTATGCGTCCATTCGGCTCATCTTTTAAGGTCGGAGAACGAAACCTTTTGTCAATCTTTCCTGAGTTGCCATTCCTCGGTTACCAAACTTGTAAACTCTTTACCCTAGAGACCGTTGAAATCGTGTCTCTCATGGATGTTAGACGGTTCGTACGTTGAGATTTTCGCTGTTAATTGTTGCAATGTTGTAAAGCCATCAACTGCATTGCCAACATTTGTGCTTATGATTTTTTTTCGTATTTTGTGAATTTATTGGTTAAATCTAGGCGTGATTCATTGAAAACTGGGATAATGGTAATGGAACATGAACAAGGCGAGTCATCAGGCGACAAATTGAAAAGCGGTGCTCTATTCATATTACAAGTTGTTCCAAAATCAATCAGATCTGGGGTTCAACTGAGATCTGTTGGCCAGTATGTTGGCTATCCGGCAGATATAACGTCAAATCCCTTGAATTAGCTAAGATTCCGAAAGAGAACGATTTGTATTGTAATTGTATTCACCTGTTGTTAGAAACTTTTTACTCAGTTTAGTAAAGAAATCAGCGAATTGAGTTTCACCAGAGCTCTCATATAAGATATATAAACGATAATTGGACGGAACCGGTCAAATCGAACTACTATACCATATAAAGACCGATTTTTTATATTTGAGATTTTGGGTCATAAATTGGTGAAAAGAGCATCTAAGAACGCAAAATTTGTTATTCTACAGGCATATGAGGAACTACGAATTGGAGCTGAAATTTATGGAACTACTATAACATATAAGTACCATACATCGTTTGGTTCAGATATAGGACTCTGACCAAAGGTCTGTCAAAGAGTATTTAAGAGTAAGAAATTTGGTATTATACATTCGTATCCACAAAAAAAAAATTACTTTATCATATACCCCCATAAAACCGATTTGTTCAGATATTAGGTTTTTGGCCAACAATCCGTCAAAAAAGCATCTATAACCTCCTCTAACCTATTTTTCGGTTGTGAGAAATAATATTTAGTGCTAATCTGAAATACCGTAAATTTGATATGTTCATGAAAGGTATAGAGACTTTATTTGGCCTTCGGTCATGCACAGCTGCTCTTTCTTATTTTTTCTTAAAAAATAATATTTTCTGTATGCAAACTATATTTTTATATTTGGAAGCTCGTAAGCGTGTTAAAATATTTTCGTAGTTGTGTTCATATTTTTTTCTTACTATTTTCATGCGTCTTGAGAATATCCTCAACCAAAGTGTTCTGTGAAGAGTTTTCTAGAATATTTTAAGCCATTAATGACTCTTTGATTCATGCATAAAATTACTTATGCCTTCAAAAAGAAAGAGAACAAATACCTTTAGTGGCACCTATTAATGCCAATGTTTTTCTAAAAAATTGTTAAAAACACACCAAATTATCAGTGAAAGATATTTTCTGCCAAGAAAAACTTGAAGTATGAAATTAATATATGTATACCATATACTTATGCAGTTTTGAATTTGCAGAATAGTATATCTGCAATTTCTAGATAAATACAAAAATTATGCATTACGCAAAAGAAGCAAGTTCTGCAATGCTATTAAAATACTTCACAACTTTTGAGCGTCATTTGTGTCAACACCAGAGAGAAAAAGTTAGTAAATAAAATAATTAAAAAAATTTTCCAACATGAAAATCATACGTAATTTTATTGCAACTACAAATATAAATTGGATTTTTTTGTATACCTCTCATGACAATATCAAATTTATGATGGCAATGTGTACTTGAAAATACCTGTGCAGAATACCAAACTTGACGTTCTTGACACGTTTTTGGCTTATTATTGTCCCAAAATCTCATATTTGAATAAATCAGTATGGGGGCTATATGTTATAGTGGTCCCATCTGGTAGGTTCCGACAAATGATCATTTAAATATATCAGTGCAAGCTTCGTATAAGTTTTGGTAGGCCTTTCTCTTCCCTTGGAATCTTTGGAATCGGCTGTGTGCAGAGCACAGCGGATGACGAAACGCTGTAGTCATTGCCTTTGTTATTGTCCAATCTTCTGCCGATTGAGACGTCTCATCTTTCACGGGTCCCCCAGATCCAACTTTATGGAGGTGGACACACATGGCTGGTAGAAATTAAACCAGTTTATTAAGTTAAGCTAAATGTTCACAAAAGTGTAATTATGAGCCTACTCAATGGCTTAGGTGCGGCCGATTGCGATCAGGTCCTCAACCTCCCTTTTCAACCAACCAACTAACCAACCATCTGTTTTCCTTCTGGTACTCAGCAAAGCTAGTCTTTGCCCACTAGAAACCACTATGTGTTCATAGAAGCTATATTCTACATACTTTTTACTCTATACAAGATCTACAAGGTAGCGTTTTTATGTTCGTGGAAAGAGAGGGTGGTAGGGGGTGATTAGGCTCATTCGAACGTAGCGTCTTCATTGACTCATAAATAGTATAAATACGAGGCTTCATTTTTATTTTCCAAAAACGTCCTCAACAATGTTCGACTCAAGAAGAACCAAGTTGCGGAAATGGTTGGAGTAGCCCTTATAGCCATTTTTAAAATCCTGCACGATCATCTTCGAATGAGTATGGTTAACGCAAGATGGGTGCCGTTAATGCTCCTACCTCCGCAAAAACAACAGCACATATAATGTTGACGTATATTTTTGGACGTCTATAATGAAGAGAAGGTTCTTGTGTTTGTTTACCTCATATATAGGTGTGACGACCTTGAAATTCCCTTTCCCTTCTCCCGGCATCCTTCTCCTCTCCATTGATATATTTGCCATCGCTCTAGCTTGTTTAGTTCGTCTGCTGTGTCGTGTTGAGTAAACGTGTGTTCGTGGTGCTCGTCACGAAAATGGAAAAACGAAATCAAGAGCAACGCGTCACTATAAAATTTTGCGCCAAATTGGGCAAAACAGCTTCGGAAACGTACGCTAAAATTATAAAAGTACATCGATGGCATAAAGAGTTTAAGTTTAAGTAAAGCTCGTATGAGCAAGTCGAAGGTGAAAACGATGATTATTGCCATTGATGACCGGGCCAAACCGTAAATCAAGTCTACTATCGCCAAGTATTCGAAAAATTGCAAAAACGTGTCAACAGGGTGCGGTGGTGAAAGGAACCCATTTTGAGTCAATTGAGGACATCCAGGCGGCCGTGACGAGGGTACTCGCGGACATCCCAGTCGAAGTGTTCCAGAAATGATACGAAGCATGGAAAACGCGCTGGAATCGTTGTATAGCTGTCCAAGGGGATGACAGAGTTGTAGAATAATTTTGAAATATACGGTTTTTATGGAATCAGTCTCACTACTTAATTGTCACATCTCGAATAAGTAAAATTAAGAAAGATCTGAAATATGTATCCGTCTTGCGGGTGAATATATTGTAAATGAAAAATAAATTGGTGTTTTTATTTCCAACCCTTATCTCCTATTCCCCGAATGTACGTAGTACGAACGCCTTAGAAGGCCTACTTCAGTTGCCACACTCTTTTTGATAGGGTTGCACCTCTTTCAGTTTCGCTCGCTCCCTATTATTAAAACCATCGAAAAAACTACATTCACCAATTTATCTCCAGCAATACTAATAACTAACTTTTCCGTCTGGCTGTGGATTCATTAAGTTTGCATACCGTGTGCATTGGATCGAGTTGGCAAGAAACTTACTTGCCTTAAAATTCCTTGCTAACTGACTAACTACTCGTACTTTGCCATTTCTTTGTAGGCACACACACTCACATTTCAACTACTCACGACGAGAATTAGTTAAGAAGCAATGCAAAAAAAAAGGAAAAAGAAAAGAAATAAAATTAAAAAAACTAAAGAAGAAAACGAAAACATCCTTGGCAGCGCATTCTTAACGATGCCAAGAAGTGGATGCAGAAGAAGAAAACGAAACGATGTAAAAGTATCAGCCAAAGAAGAAACTTCCGCAGCGTTGCACTGCATCCACTTGGGGCGAGGACAAGCCGTCTTCTTGCAAATGACTTTTTGCCCAGGCCGGTGCCCCTGCTACTGCTACTGCTGCTGCTGCTGCTGCTGCTTGCCACATTTTGTTAATGAAGAAAATGTTGAAGTTTTCTACGTCTTGATAAGTTTTTTCTCTTTTTTTTGCATACTTTCAGGCTGCATTTTGTTCTACATTTACATTTTCATTTCATTTTCCCACATCGAGAAAGAAGTATGCAAAAAATAAAAAATAAAAATAATGGAAAAAAATGAAAGGAAAGAGAAAAATTTAATTAATAGTAATTAGTACGTTTAACGCCCGCATTATGCGTGCTGCGACGAGGGGCTGATGAGTGGTATGAAGACTGTTAAGACGCCTTTGGCCAACTCGTCGCAAAAGTTATGCTGCCACATCCCGCGGCGCCAAGTGGCACTCTTGGCAATTTGCGGTTTGCCGGATAAATGCAAATAAACATGCGGGAATTGAATGAAAAGCAACCAAGGCGGAGCCAACTTAGGTTGAGATTTATTATTTAGAAGTGAAAAAGACCTGTGAATGAAAAATGTTAATTGAACGCTGTAGTGTAATTGCAGCGCATGATCGCCTGAGGTGCGGTTGCGAGGGAGTGTCGGTTTTGAAGAAAGCGGCTCGCTACATTCTTGTGTGCCTATGCGAGGTTCTGTACTAGGCTTGTGACTCGCCACGTTGAAACCAGCTTCAATGAAAAATTCAACAATGTATCGAATGAGAGCTTTCAATTTCGGTGATGACCCCTTTAAACGTATTAAAGACAAGACTATGATTTGGGAGTACGCACCAGTTGATGTTGCAGTATGACGTCATAGCCATAGGACATGCGATTGATGAAACAAGGAGGGAAGAATATAAGACATTGTAGTTTTTATTACAGTGGCCATATAAAGGAGCGTAGATTTGGCACTCAGAGATCGCGTACTATCGTTCACCCTGATGGTCGAACGTTTCTCGACAATACGCATCAAAGCAAAGTTCTTCTACGTATCGCTAATCTGCCGCTATGCCCAGATGGAAGAGAAAGACCATGTTACCAAAGATGCCTTATAAGAACACTGTCTCCTCCAGGATATAAAAATCGTCTTTGGTAGGTTAGGCAAAGAAGGCGTGTTTAGTACGACGGTTGGAAAATTCATTATCCACGGTGAGGAACGACACAAAAAAACTTTATCAATATACTTGCCCATTTCCCAGATCCAAACCCAAAACCATCGATCGACTATGTAGTAGATAATATGCGCATGTAGTATGCGTACAAGGTTCACATATCGACTTTGCCTCTGTGCAGCAAAGAACGATCGTCGACCTTCTTCTCGGCTGAGTTTTCTTCTCGGCTAGAAGTGCTCTCTGAGAGCACTCATTAACAATTCGATAAAGGATGTGGTACCGAAATGGGGAGAAAAACCTCAAGGCGCGCGGAAAGTTGAAGTGGGGAGGAAGGAATAATTAGAATGAAGCCGATATGCATGAGTGCCAAGAACTTATGGAGAGGAGGAAGAGAGAAATGCTGGAAAGTACTCTGAAATAATAAGGTTTCTCTTAGAATGTTTCAAGACCGGAAATTTTTGCTGTACAATTGAGAAAAGGGATGCGGTGACTGACGTTCAAATTACCCTCAGTGTATGGAGAGAAGTTGAACGGCAGTGAAAGTGAAATACTCGGAACAGCCATGGATGACCCGCTCGATACACGCTTAAAAAAATAACACCAATTGGACTTGATAAACAGAGGTCTCGGTGAAAAATTTTTGCGCAAAGAAATTTGTAAAATCTTCAATTCTACCAAACTGGGGTCGAGAAAATGAATCAAGACTCCCAACACAAATCGGAAGAGAAGCAGTTCTACCAAAAAGAGAGGCAGAAAAATCTAAATTTACTGTTTTATCAGTTACAAATGAACAAAGTCATTACAACCTCTACAATTGGTCCATGGGTATAAATGCAGTCACAAATTTGAAATAAAACAGGAAATCTAGGCAGAGAAGTAGGGAAAGTCATGAAAAAATGAAAGAATATTTAATTTATCTTACAAATAAGTTAATTGCAGGTGGCATTGCCTGCCCGGTGGTGGTTGGGTGTTTGCGCCATTAAAAGTTAAGCCGTGCGGCTTGTGGGTGGTTAAACAAGTGGGCGTTTGGCTGGTTGATCGCTTGAAAAGCGGTTGCAAGTGCACATTAAGTGGCATTATACATACATAAACGTTGGCAAAGCAGGCGAAATAAAGCAAGCCAATGCAGAGAGCGTAGTGCATAAATATTTAAGGACATTTGAGTATGTATAATTGTTTGTATCAGTGCATATTCACGGGCAAAGCGCCAATTGCGTCGGGAGGCACACACAAATACGGGAAGATAAAGCGCTTGAACGTACTGTTGGGCGTCAGTTGACCAACAGCAGCAGCAGCAGCTACAGCGGCGGCTACTCTCATTGACCGTGATGTGCGGTGCGCTTCGAACGAGTACATTTGTACATTTGAGGCACTAAACTGCCAACTGGGCAGCGTTGACGTTGCAACCACAAGAGGATGCTTTGCGGTAAGGATAATACTTGTGTGTGGATTACAATTTCAGTGTGCGCCACGAGCAGAGCGGATTCTCCTGTTTGTTTGGCACGCGGATTGTGCTGGCGTATGCCGCTTAGTAATTATAATTAATTTGATGTATTAAAGCATTTTCCACTCATAAGCGTCCACGCATGACTCCCACACTCAGCTAAGCTTTTCTATTATAAGTTTTTGCAATTATCTGCATACACTTAATGCTGTGTGAGTGTGTGTGTGTGTACTTGTAAGGGAAAATGTAATACTTATTTTTATGCTCAAACGCAGAGTTCAGCCTGCCAATAGTCGCTTCAGAGCTAACCTCGACATTCTCCTGCTCTAATTGGTTGTTGTTTTCGGCGAACAAAAGCATGCACAAAACGCTGAATTCGGCCTAAAGATTGACTTTAGCGCATGCACACACACACATAAAGCGCTTAGCTAAGTATCCTTTGTTGGCATGGCGAGAATGGAAGCTCAAGTGGCTCAAGAGATGGAGGTGCGTGCCTCATGGTTTCTGCTTGCATGAATTGTTGCCATATGCTAGGGCATACCCACAGATAGGAGGTTAGTCAAAATGCGGCTCTAAGGTTCGCTGGTTGGTGTACAAGAGAGATAGACAGAGGGAGAGAGAGAGAGAGGTGGAGAGTATGGGCAATAATTAATAGCCAGCAATGGCCACCCGCAGTATTGGCGGCTGTCGCATGACAACTGTCGAAATCAGACTAAAATTTGTAGCCAAGCAAATTTCAAACATTTTTGCAAAGAGTTGTTGGTCGTTGGAAGTTTATTGCATAACAACAAAAGATTTCTATATACCATACATATCTACCATACAGAAGTGACTATGCCGGCACTCACAAATCCAAAGCAATGAATTTTAACTGTATTTGTCCATATTTCAATTGCAATTGCAAGTAAGTAGCTCAATCGGTTTTTCTGTTTCTGTTTTCTATGTTACCCAAACCATAATCCATTGCACAGTGTTTTGTATCTCATAGAAAGTAAATAGTAAGTAAAACATTCCGAAAACCATTTTGTCTCATCTTGACCCTCTGTTGAGATTAAGTTTACTTAGGGAAAGGGTGATAATCTACGTCCTCTGAGTGCGACCCACGCCACGACATTAAAACCTCATTGTCGACTATAACGCCAGGGTGGGGACCTTTTGTTGGACGGTAGGAAAATTCAGCCTCGACAAGGAGATATCCTCAAATAGGTTGAGATTACTTGGCTGTCACCAGAGCGGAAATCTCGGAACCAGATCTACCATATTGTGATAGCCGAAAGATATGTCTGTAGTGTCTTAAATAGGCGTACTCTCCGAGGTCCTAACATTCAAGCATTCAAGCTATGCATTCGCCTCTATGCAGCAAGAATTAAGAAACACAGGTCCGACGTCGAGAAACCGCGATAACAACATACAATCAAGAAACTTTCTATTCGCCTTGCAGAGAGTTGTGAGATGGGATTTCAAGCACCTTACGTTGCCATTGGTTTCCGTTAAGTACAAAGTAAGCGACCATAACGCGTGCTGGCTGAGATAGATACCGAGAATTGAGGGGGTAAGCAAGATGCATATGCAGACAAAAAACAAAAAAGAGACCGAAATGTATGAGTATGAAGACCTTAAGGATATGGCCAATAGTGGTAAATATCGAAAATTCTACGAAAATAAGTGACGTCTCTCAGCAGGTCTCAAGATCGGAGATTTTTCTTGTGGAAACAAAAAAAGGAAACTAGTGACTGATGTTCAGAGTATACTGAGTTTATGGAGGGAACACTTCTCCATGCCTACTTAACTGCAGTAAAGATGAAATACCCGTATCCTTCCAATATTTCGTCATTACATTGCACTATCAAACTGGGCAGCTGAAACTGAAAGTCCTTCCCAGCGGGCTGTTTGAATATAGAATATATCCCCACTCAGCCAGGCAACCAAAAAAGTGATATCCTAGATACTTATGTCGTATAGTACTTAGTACCAGACAGTGGCATATCAATGCTCTTCTTTTTCTTGTCTCCAGCTTCGAAAAAAAATTCCTCGAAAATTATTATTAATCTTCTGCCGCGAAGTCTCATTAAGCAGTGCCCAGTTAGTATACCAGTTTAGGATTAGATTCCTAGATTCCTTTAGCATCTAACATAGGCCAGGCCAAAGCTGTCTAGTTGCGTTATAAGTTCTTTTGTTAACTTATCAGGCTTTTTTTGATCAAAGCCAGCTTCTGCATGAGTTGTGCTGCAGACAAAGGTACATAAATACATACATTGTAGTTAGAGTGGTACCTCCGCTCGCCGCACAGTTTTGCCTGGAAAGTTGAACCTAATTGAGAGCTTGTTTGAAGTCCTTCCGCATTTCAATGCCACCCTTGTGTGACAGCTTGGCTATCCGAGTTTATGGTGATTTATTGGTTAGTAACCAGAGATCCAAGCAACCGTTCTGCTCCTTCCATAATTGCCATAAGTTCACTAGTGCTTAAAAGACGCTTCATTAGTTTGGTAGCCGCAAATTAAAATTGGTTGAGAGCGTTGATGAATCAATTCCGCAGTCTATGGTTTCATCGAGCTTAGAAGCATCTGTGAAGATGGTTAGGTTACTGTGATTCAGAACATTTGTATTTTCCCCATTCATACCTGTCCTGGATTCTTTTTGTGGAGCAAATATTGTCAAAAGAGAAAGTGGAGATGGTTTAGTCCGATTCCGTTGGAAATTGTGGTAATGGTATAAGAATGGGGAAAATAATAATTTTAAAGAGGCTAGGGTTTGGGTATGTCTTTCCACTGTGTGACTCGATGACTTAAGTTGTAAAAGGATTCACACTCTAGCTGACTCTTTGGCTCAATTGTTGCAAAGCTATCCGCACGGTACTTTGGCGTGAAGTCTAGAATAACAAAATGCGAAGACTAATGTACATATGAGGCGCTCATCCTTCCTGTCCTGTTATGTGGAGAAGTGGCTTAGTCAATTATAGCATTAGGCCAGGGGACATTAGGAGTTTTCAAGAGAAATTTAGAAATTTTATAAAAATTCGCTCAATAGCAACATTCACAACCACTGTTAAGCCAGCTCTTTCGCAAAGCCCTTTCAATAGATTTTCTCTCTCATACCCGATTCTACCAGCATTTTCATTGTTATTGTATTGTACTCATTTCCAGTTGATTTCCCACCAGCAGTTAGCCAGCCATGTAAGATACAATTCTTATCCATGTCAAGGAGGTGGAGTTTAGGAATTAATACATACATATGTATGTATACCATATATAAACATATTGAGAGCATTTACATACACGTATTTAGGTAGTTGGTTAAGGTGAGGAGCAACCTCAACAGGGACTAAGCTAATCGGCATTGTTTGCGTTTGACCGTGTGCAAGTAAAACAATGAAGTCAAAACGGGAAATAAACTGTATATGTACGTATGTGGGTATATGAAAGAATGAGAGTTTTAGCGACATTGGTTGGGGATGCTACTTATTTACTTACATACGTGTATGTGTGCATGTGTATGAAGGCTATTACAGCGCATAATGATTAGGCAGGTAAAAAAGGGGTTTATATGATATTGTATTCGGAAATGAGCATATCTGCGTATGAATGAGTACTCCATTATAACGGTAACACGCTTATTATCCTTCGTTACCGTTAATAAGTTAAAACCGCGAGTTCGGAAATCTATACAAAAGCGAGTTGTACGGCTGTAAACGTTTTTCGGCATACTTAACTTGGTGAATGTAAAGTGGTACAGGGTGTCTTCTACGACGTGATTTTACAAAATTAACAAACAAAATGGAATCTAGAAAGTTAGGGACTCTTTTAAGAAAAGCAGAAACTTTGAGAACTTGACAAGTTACCGCTACGTAAAGTTATGGGCTAGAGCCCAGTTGTAGAGCCCTCCAGAAAGAGACAGACGATAAATATTTCATTTAAATACTCTGGAACCTATGAAAAAATTCCATTATTCTTCGGTTGCCTTTAAGATGTACTTTCTTTTGTCCCCTATTAATTGACTTAAAGAAGGTAAAATGTAAATTGTAGTTACAAGCTGACCTCTTCGTAATGTTGCTGTAGCCATCTTATAACCTAACGTCGATCTCCGAAACGAAAGGACAAAACACGTATCTCCTTTCAGCAAAAACACAGTCAGTGCAGTAGCATCTTGGTCATCACCGTTTGACGTTTTCAACGTGAGTACTTGCTTTCATCGGTCTAACCTCACGGTTCTCAAAAACGCAACAGTAGAAAGACAATATGGTACCATTTGCTTGTGTGAAACCATCTTAGTATGTAGAGAATGTGTGGAAACAGTAGAACAAGTAAGATGTGAGTGGTTAGCATTCAGCAGACAAAAGCCTTGCTTACTTGACACAGAGAAGCTACAGGTCCTTTAATTGGCAATTGTCAAGGGGCCCAAAAAGACTACTTCAATTTGCGGGAAGAACAACAACTTCCTTCATACTAGAGATAAGCGTAGCAGTGCGGCTAAGTCGTATGTAATGTGCCTCGAAATACTTTGAATATAATTTCGTCTATTTTAGACTCGATAGGTCAGCTAATTCAACCTAAGGTAACCAAACCTCCTTGGTAGGGTTGGAGGCATGCGCCCACTCCTGCCCTAGGCATGAGTCCGGGTCCCAGCTACATTGGAAATCTTCCTTGAGCTAGCCTTGGTATATCCCTACCCGCATTAGGGTTTAAGCCACAATCAACAAGCTACTCCCCAGAGGCCTACCGAAAGAAGAGGTCTGAGCTAGCTCCGATAGCTCCTATTTCACGTGATACCAGATTTATGTCTCCGCTAAAATTTCGCTTCCGAAGCTATTAGCAATTTCGTTTCCATACTGCTCGGAATGATAGCCTGTGGGAATTTTTGGATTTAGTCATACGACAGGTATGCCGTACTTATATATATGTATAAATAATTGGCGCTTTGTAACCGCTCAAGCGATTTTCGGTCGAGGTCCTCCTCATTTCTCGAAATTTAAAAGTTTTCGATTGATTTCCATTAGTTCAAGATAAAGGGAAATTATAGTGGACTCCTAAGCAGTTCAGGGTACTCCGCCAGAGTTGCCATTTTGTTAATTTTTTTTGTAAGAATATTCACGTTTCTAATCTTAATAAATGAACACCCTTTATCATGCAAATTTGATTCACAAATAAATTTTGGAAAGTGTGTATTTGTGGCCACTTCAAAATCGCCAGGATAATAAGTAGGCCTACACAATACGAATACTCGTACATAGATATATGTATGTATATGTATGTAAAAGCGTGTAGACCGGTGCCAACAACATTGTAAATTATTCATAGCAACTGTTTGGCATGTTCATGAAAGCTTTCTGACAACGCTTAGTACAAGGCGAGTACAAACACTTGAAGCAATTGTTTTTTGTTGGACCACCATTTACAATATGTGGTTGTAGTTGGTAGTGTGGGCCGATGTGAAGAGACTCTTTATAACCTGCGCGAAGTTACTCATGCTTTCCGCCTAAATTCAGGTTATAATAATCTGCTATTGTTTGAAAATCTCTTAGACAGTTGGCAAGGTTACAAATTAGTTAGACATACCTACATGCATACATATGTAGACGAGTTTAGGAATATATATATATGTATTTATATGTATATTTGCATATTTGAAAATATGCACACTTTTCTGTCATTGAAAACAGGCATGAATTCGCTCAACAACCCACAAATTGGTGAAACAATAGTTCTCGCTTTGATTGTAGAGTGGCGAGTTGGTGTGGGCATTATCTTAAGAGATTATGAGCTAAAGTGTATAATTTAAGGAAACGGTTTCAACAAGCAAGAAGTCGATAAATGCATATTTATATAAATTTAGAAATTAAACAAACCAAAAATAAATAGCGAAACTGAAACTCCAAATTTGGTTTTCGGTTTCCACAAAGGCGATACACTTTGATAACTTCAGTTAAAGAAAAGAAAGTACGCAATACCATTCGGTAGGCCAGCGTTCAAGCTCTGGTCCGAGCAACATCCAAAGTTATAGAAAATTGATTGTTCTTTCTAGATCCACGGAAGGAAATATAAGCTCCTTATAAATATCCATCGGCCGTTCGGAGGCAGCGTGGAAAAAAAGACTCTAGTCCCCTTCTCTTTTTGTTAGAGTAACATTAAGACCAATATCACAAAATGGAGGAGGGCCTCAGCCGAAAATAGCTCGAAAATAGTTACAATGCGCCAATTATAATAGGTAAAGTAAAAACTTGATTGACTCAGTACGTTGTGAGCGCTCGTCAAAGATGGACACCAGCAAAGAGAAAATTCGAAATTCGCTACATTTTACAATTTTTCTTCGATCAAGGCGAAAAAGCAGCCAAAGCGGCTGAAGAAATTAATTTAGTTTATGGGCCCGATACAGTAAACGAACGTGTGGCACAAAAGTGGTTTGCTAGGTTTCGTTCCGGTAATTTCGATGTCACGCGTCGGGAGGCCTGTCGTCGAAAATTGCGATAAAATCGTGGAAATAGTGGAAACAGACCGTCACGTGAGCACTTATTTAATTGCTGAGGAACTAAAGATAAGCCAGGAAACCGTTTGGAACCGTTTGCATAAAATAAAATAAAACCGAGCGAATTTTTTACTTTACCTAAAATATGCATGTTATGTATATATCTCAAATTGACGAGTAATTTTATTTAAAAAATGAAACCATTCCAGCTTTGAAGGTATTCAGTATACGATGATCGAGGCTGAGGAAGACGAAGACTTCCACACCCTTGGAAAGTTCAGATGGAAGCATTTTGGATTTCCAATTGGCGCGTTATCGTGTCTACGCCAGTGAAGAAGAAGAAATTGCAGTAACAGAAAATAAACAATAATAGAAACAATATTTGTTTTGGCAAGTGTAATCCCAGACAGCTCCTACAATAAGATTTAGGTTGGACTTTCAGCACAAAATTTCTCCGGATTTAGGCTATTCAGCCCAAACCTGAGGGATCTTACGATCTCGCAAGTCCTGATATGTGATCTATAAAAACAAATAGAAGGATCCCCACATGTTTCCAGTACGGCAATATCGAATGAGAGGTGCCTTTTCTTAGCAGATTTAGAGTTCTTTAATCTGCCGTTTCACCGCACCTGTTGAAGCTAAGAATGCCTTTTTGGAACATGGGTAATGAGATGGCGTTCTCTTTTACAAGGAAGGAGTTCTCCTTTTATTCTTAGTTCGATTATATTGCTCTCCACCAGGAGGAGAGTTCTAGTAAGTTTCACACTTAAGATGGTAAAATTTTTCTATTGTGTAAGCTAACAATAGGACTGAAGACCCATTCTTCTTTAGCTAAACTAAATTAGAGTAACTAAACCCGTCGAAATCAATCATCCTCAGTTTTTCTAAAGATCTTTCGTAATGTAGGCTGAATTCCCCGACTGTTGTGCTAAAAAAAATACCTTCTTTGCAAATCCAAGCTACTAAGCACAATTTTGACATCATGGCGGAGGCAGTGCTCATAGAAAACGTCTTTGATCACATCGACCTTTTCTCCCGTCGGAGCGTGGGGGCAAATTTGCGATATGTTAAAAAATTGTTGCTTTGATGCGGATGTGATGAGACATTCATCTACCGGAGTTAATGACGCAGTGTCTCTCCAACCACAAATCAAACACCAAACTTACGTTCCTCTATATGACCGCTGTAGTCGATTTCACAAGAACCTACTCGTGTCTGTTCTTGTCCGGTCCATCGTACTTCTTGGACGGCGGTACCGTCTCAACTAAGAGACCGGACATTTCAAAAACGTGCGCTCAAATCGTGATCCTTAAAACATTTGCAGGATTCGTCACCAAAGGTGGGGTATCTCTTTCGAAGTTTTTTGAATTTCTTAACTGGAGTATGTTTTCTATGTGGTGGGCAGGGGATTCATCTTCTCACTTTAGCTCGTCTCCAAACAGATGTTTGTTGGCTACCCAATGGATACTTCATCTAATATCGGAAGTCGTGAGCTGCTTGAACCATATGCGAAATCGTCTCTGGGCATTCCCAAGGGAATGGGAGTAAAAAACTTTCCACATATCCTCCCCCAGACCGAGGATACGATCGAATAGCTACCGGCAACTTTAAGAGATCAAATCTTTTAAATCGAGCAACATAACTGCGTAGCTATTGCCTGAGTGTACTGTAGAAAAAGTTCCAATTCAAAAGTTTATTGTCTTAAAATATTGTTATGTTATAAACACACATACATATGTATGTATGTATATGTACTTGTATGAAGAACCTTCTCCTCCCGTGGCATAATTTTCAGAAAACAATAATAATAATGATAAATTGCCAGAAATGCCTGCAAATTACTTACTTTTTATTCAAATTTTTATTAGGAAATTCCAAATGCTTAAGTGACAAAATTGTCGCTGAAATGTGAAATATCGAAATCATTATGGCCTAAATGTGTGTACACAAACATACACACATACATACATATATGTTTAAGTACATACATATATCCTATATAACGAAAATGTCTTAATATCCTACGAATTTCTTCAACACAGTCTCTCCAAAAACCTTGTATGTACATGAATGTGCGTGTGCATGTACATATGCATTGAGTATGGTAAAATAAAAAAATAGGAAAATATAGTAATGTAGGCACATTTGCATATTTGTCAACCATTACGAATTCCACGCAAAAGGAGGAAAAAAATGCAAAAGCAAGGGTTCAAATTCAACCTCTGCTGCTTTTAAGTGTCTTCTAATATTAGATCTTCGGGCCATTGAAACTCGCACTGCTACTGCGAATTGATTCTGTAGCTGAAAGAAGCACATTCATATTTGGGGAATTTCCCCTAGACGCCTTTCCGTTAACTACTTCTATTTATATTTTTATTCCTCAAAAGGCGATTTTACTTTTTATGACCCAAAAATTTTGTCTTTATTTTTTTTTGTTTGTATTTGTCACTGTGCATGTTTTTAAGAGCCTCGGTTAGAAGGTTATTTTGTGTTTTTTATTTATTTATTTCTAATGGCATTTAACATTGATGTTCCATCAGTACAACTCATACATACACACTCACGCCGAATGAAATTTTGTGCGGAGAAGGTTGTTTGGGAAATTCCTTCCTTAAGGATATATGTATGTATGGGAGCATATTTTTGGGCACATGTATATGTGATATACCTACATAATATGTATACATACATATAAGCGACATGACTGCGACGTTTAGTGAAAAGGAAAAGCTTGTTAAACAAGTAAAAGTTAAATTTGAGTTTGGTATGGATAACAGTGTAATATGCAATTTTCGTGTTGGAATGCCGGTTGAGCCTATCATCTTACTGTTTTGCGAATAGCAAAATATCGTCCAGTACACATACATATGTATATGTATGTATGTATATTCAAGAAAAGATATTCTGCGTTACTTACATACACATGTACAGGGTTATCTATTTTGCGGTTTCGAAAATAAACCTAAATAAAATGCATTTAAATATTTTTTTCTTGAAATTCATATTTTATTATAAAGTTTAATAGCCTATTTCCACCGGACGTTAAATGCATTTTAGCTTAAATGCATTTAAACATCGCATTTAAATGCTAAATTCCCATGTGTTTGTTGTTTTATAAAAGTGTGTTAACTCACTTTTCAAAGTGAGTTAACTCACTTTCGGTAATTTAACAGAAAATGTTATGTTAACAGTCGATGCTGTCACTACTAATGTAAACATTTCGGACGTTTCGGTATATTTCTTGCCAGAGTCGTGTATTTTCGGATTTAATGAGAGGCCAGACTTTTATTTTGCATGCTGAATTTTTTTCTGCAAAAGTTACTTTTTTGCATTAATATTGACATAAAAACATATATTAAGTAATCGGCGAAGATAATGCTTCTCCTCTTTAAAAAATAAAATAAAATAAAAATCAAACAAAAAGCAATTGTGGAATAGAAAACGATCCCCTCAACATAAAAATATACGCGACTCTGGCAACTATCAGCTGATTGCGCAAAACAAATAATTATTTATGTATATATAATTGGCGCAAAACAAATATTTATGTATATATAATGTGCGCTTTGTAACCGGTTAAGGGATTTTTCGGCCGAGCTACTCCTCGAATTGTGGTTTTTTAGAAAAACACACTTAATTACTTAAAAAAATAAACTAAACTAAAAATGGAAACCAAACGACGCAAAAGGAACCTAACGGAGGAGCAAAGTTTCCTGGATTGCTGGGATGGAAGAGCTCAGGAATTGAGAGGTAGCCGAAAAAACTCTCATGTATACAAAAAAATGGCATTGTTGGCAAAGTTGTAAGCATTCAAAAAAGCATTTTCCTTTCAGCAGCATCTGTCCGTGCAGCAATAATCTGCACTTGCAAATCATAATATTGTATAAATAGCAAAATAAAATGGATGCGGTCTCTTGAATTCATGATTTTAATACTTGTGACAAATTTTGCAAACTGCAAATGTAAACAAAAATCAGCTGTTTAAGTTAACTCACTTTCGGTGGAAACGTTTGACATTTCATTCACTTAACTGAGGCCTTAAATGCATTTAAGTGCTTGGTGGAAATAGGCTATAAGCTTTAGCACTGCCACGCGAAGTTTTGGAAATTTTGATCCGTTTGAGGTAATTTTCGCCTACATTTTTTCACACATACTGGGCGGTATCTTAGCCATAACTGCACGAATGTTGCTTTTCAAGTTCTCAAGAGTTAAAAGATTCTCTCCATAAACACGGTCTTTCTTGTAGTCGAACGGCATCCAATCCAATTGACTTTGCCAAGACGAGAGATTACGCGGCCGGTGTATTTCGCTTATATTGTGTGGCATGTAGCACCATTTTGTTGAAACCACATATTGTCGCAAGTCGTGCTCCTCAGTTGTAGGCCAAAAATCGCCATCCACTGCTTGTTGTTCAAGCATCCAATCGACGTACTACATGTACGGCATTGTGAATGGTCAGCTGGCTTCAAACCAGGTCGCTCTACACCTGATCCTTCCAACGGAGTGGAGATGTTGCCATTCCTTTGTTTGCACCAGCGGCTACTGCATCGAAAACTTTCATAGCTTTTCACTTACAGTAGCGATATTTGATATGGAACAAGCAAAACAATTTTTATGCGTTGTCAGATTGTTAAACGATCCATTTCCATAATTGCCTAACGTTTGATTAAAACAAAACATGGTTGGCTTGACAGCTATGCTTGATAGCTGCTAAAATACAGCTATGTACTTTTGAAACCACGAAAGGGATAACCCTATACTTATGTATGTATGTGTATGCCTTGGTGTAGGCGCTATACATGCATAAATATTTATGTTATACCTTCCTTTAGGATATTCTTCCATTTATTGTATTGCATATATTCGTAAGTTTATGAGTTTTCTTGTGTCCCATTTGTATATTTCACTCCACAAGTGTTTGTTAAGGATGTCAAAATCCTTAGTGACAATGTTCAGAAATGTCTTAATGAAATGCCTTCCTTAATGAATTCGTTAGAATTAATTATATTCATGTTATAAATCTTATTTAATAAGAAGTATTTGGAGAAACAAGAGATTCTGAAGGCATTAGTTAATCAATGAATTTTCATAAATATGCCTATGCCTTGTTTGAGGTGTATTCAAAATGGATATACCATAAAGGAATTGTAAGCAAACTTTTCTTTGTGAAAATTATCAGACAGTTATTTTATACCTTTTTTGATATTGAAGAATCACATTAGTTTGGTTGATAGGTAGAGTGGCTGGCTTGCGATGCACCTAGGCCTTGGGGAGGCCCTTTGCGACACCACTGGGACGGAAATCCCACACACTACTATGTCCGCTCTGAACCACCATGTTGCCTTAATAAAGCTAATTAAGTTAAATGGTATGAAAATGAGCAACTTTTGAGAAATCATCAAGAAAAACGATTCCGAGAACCCGTATATCTATCGCATTCTATCGTCTCTTCTTTTTCGACCTCCTGCCAACTTTGTCGAAATATGATACCCCGGTTTCCAGGTGTGCCACCAACAAGACAGTGGTCCGTTTGTTAGCAGTCGTATTAGGGTTCTTACGTTGTTTCCATTACATTTCAGTAATCTCTGTCCACATTTGTTTGTTTATTGAGCAAATCAGTAATAGTTTCCAGGGATAATCAGCTATTTCCTTGATATATTTATCAATTAAAAATTTACAAGTCGCCAGAGGTGTATATACGAGTACTTGTGCCTAATCTAGCAGGCACGCCTTCACTATCTATGATATGATCCCGAATAACTTTAGTGATTTTAGTGCAGCTTGGCTATCTTTGTAGAAAGAACCCTCTTTGTCAAAACCAGCAGGCACTTTTTAATTGCTGCAATCTCTGCCTGAAACAAACACTGTAGTTGTCTTATGGCTATTTAAGATCAAGGGGAAGTTATGATCTCCGGAAGATCTGCCACTTTCCCATAAGCGGGTACTGCACATAATACGTTTGAAGCCTGAGCGTTTTCATCCATTCGAACAACATGCCTTAGCCAGGCCGGACCCTTATGTCAAGTAGAACGTGCTAGCAAGACTAGTTCAGTCACTCCTTAAGGAATCATCCTGTCTGAAACCTCGCTTGGTATCGAACGACTCGGCCGGGTCCTTCCCTGTTCTAACGGAGCTTTTAGTTTTAGCCAAAGTTATTTTACACAAAAACTAGATATACTCGTATAAGCCTTGAGAGGATACCAATTTCACAGATCTTTTCCCAGATTTGGCACTTGGTGATTATCCGGTGAGCTGTAGATTCACCAGGTCACCAAATTCTTTCACACAGTATATTTGATATTGAGGAGGCTTTTCCCACTGGCGGAGATGGGGGATGTTTTCGTCCGACTATATTCCGCAAATAAGCTTATGCGTGTACTTTGTCCGTTCTTCATCGCCATCAGCTCGTGTTGCTGCTGGGCAGCGGAACCTTCCTAATTGAGGGATCGGACATTCTAATTCCATACCCTTAAATCAATATTCTTAAAACCTTTCAGCGTTCGTCATCAAGACTTTCTCTTCTTTTTCACTAGAGCAAGTTTCTACGTGGAGGCTCTTAAACCCAGCGCTCAGTAGCTACTCCAGTAAGTAAGTGAATTAGTATTCATATAGTGAGCGGCTTGTTGAAAGGCCGACGATTGCTCGCAGATACATCTTTGGTGAACAGGCGCTGAAAAAGGACTCTAGTGGAGCCTTAATCCGCGTTGTCGGATATAGTATCTTGCATAAAGGTTGCTCACGTTTCTACGTTGTTTACCAGGGCGCAAGAGTAGGAATTTGGTATAGCTTTACAACTTTAACTGGTGCAAGAGGTGCTTGGTACCTTGCTTAAAAGCCCACTCCAAGCTGAGATGTTGGCCAGCACCAGGAATGACTTAAAGGCGGGAGTTCATTGGAGCATATTTTAGATCTCCCCCTCTCACTGTAAAAATGTATGTTTCTATATCAAATCTTTAATTAGGTCACCATGTATCTTTTTTATTTTTAGACTATACGGCACACCTTTCAAAACCAACTTAACTTCTGGCATATTTACTATATGTTCTCACTGTTAAAACTCGATATTAATTAATTTTGCATTATTATTAGATCCCCAGCCTATTGACTTCCCATTCCTTCATACATTTCGATCATTACTAAGTTGAAACTAAATGAAAACATATTTTTTTTTGGAACACAGCTTATGTAGAAACACTTCAAGCAGAAAATTACACTCTGACGGTGTTTGTACACAACCAAAGTCAATCGAAAGCCACATTCACACACATGAAGACAGCATCAACCGACCCACTTATTGGTAATAAACGTCGTCGCCGCTACCGCCGACGTCGCCACAGCAGCACAGAAGCAAAGCGTTAAACGATACAGCAAATAATAAGCAAAACGCCCATACCATAACGAGACATTATTACTTGGCGTTGCTCATCGCCCCACCAGCCTGAACGGCATAAACACCGCCGGCAATGTTCAAATATCAACGCTTATTGTGTAGCAAAAAGTCACCCTCTTCTACGAACACATTGTGATGATACATTGGTGCATACCTAGGTAGTATCATGACAGTTCAATGAGCAGGATGGGGCGTGGGGAGTGGGGGGTGGGGAGAAGTACCAGCACAGGCGTGCAAATGTCTGCGGGTGACAAGTCAAACACCAAACAAATTTTATTTGGTGTTTTTCAATTTACCCAATGCCACACGCCATCTGAGTTTCGCCAACTTCGTCAATTGCGAGTCAAATTTTAACGGTACTTTCATGAACTCCCCCCAAGTTTGTTGGCAGATTTCGCATTTATTGGGCGATTGCTCTCGACCAAACGACATTGGCAAGTGTTAAGGGTTGTTATTGTTGTTATGGCGTATGCTGTTAGTGTAATTGTTGTTGATTCTGATGAAAAGACAGACAGACAGACAGACACAGAGACAATTGCGACAAGCGACAGAAGGTTTTTAAATGCTTTATTTTGGTCTCTGCTCACATGCATTTGGGTGAGAAGGGAGCGTGTCATAAATATGTACTCTTAAAACTGCCGTTAGTCTCGTTCAACGCTTGAGGAGTGTTGACAAATGTATTTAATAAACTTGCGGTTTGTGAGGCACAACTCACTCCCCACACACACGGATGTCAATAATTTGACGGTTAATTCGAAAGTAATCAAAAATGGATGGGCGGTGAGGGGAGGAATGAGTGGAGCTAAAAATGATTGGCTAAATAAATAAGTAAATAAAGTTTGCACACACATATACACACAGGTGGTCATATGAGTATGTGAGTCTTGGATAAATGTATCAAAACACATTTGGGGATATAATAGGATAAGTGAGAAATTCACGTAAAAGTACTATAGGTTAGGCTATACGAGTACTGTCCACCAAAATGTACGAAATGAAGAATGATGAACGAAATGATCGATACTTTCGGTTATGGGTATCAACATCTACAGAGTATGGGTGTTGAAGTGACGACAAGCAAAATGGAACTGAAAAGTATCAATTGCTTTAGGCAGTGAATCAATCTTTGTTCGGGTCAACGACCCAAAAACTTTGTCAATCTCCATCAACTTTACCTTTACCATCTCCTTCCCTGTCCTGCTTTATAGCCAGACTTTGGCTGCTTGGCTTGATTTCCTCTATAGCTGAAGGAGCTTAGCTACAGACCCCAGAGCAAGTACTTACTTGCCCATGTTAAAGTTCAGTGAGTGGGCTGCTTTTTTTTTGAACCAAATAGATCCGTACAGCGTATTAGAAGTAGAACCAAACTTATCTGGTTTTTTATTTCTTGGGTTCGATATTTACTGATTTAGATCAACGGGTGTGGGGAGTTATAGATCCGGTTATGGATATCGACAGGTATGTTAGGAATGGTACTTTTTACGGTGAGTCTCCGTTCGGGAATGGTTTATTTAAGAACCTCTAGCCAGGTTGATCTTAGGCTAGGGTCGCATAACACTTCGATCTAGCTCGTTTGCACATTTTTAGATGATGTCCTATCGCAGAGAAATCAATATCTAACTACTAAGTCTTACCTTATCTAGATATCTCTCGACTGCTTCCCGGACGAGCTACTTCCCGTCAGTCCTTGACATAGCCAGAACAAACGTTGTATGTAATTCCAGCCGTCACCCTCGGAGACGCGGGGGAAGCGGTTTTCGGTCGATCTCCTCCTCATTTGTGGTTTTGCGTCTTGATGTCTTTCCAACAAATGGGGGGATCTACAGCTTATACCAAGCCACCTCCGAACGGCTGATGGTTTCTTTTCTTTAGAGGCGCCCTTATTTCATGTCCGAAATACACTCGGAGGGATTGATATTCTCTGCCGAGGGGCGACTGCAATTAGAAAATTAGGATTTGAACCCTGGTCTTCCGAATGGCAGCACGCAATGCTAACCACTCGGCTACCATGGCCGCCTCTGGACTCTTAATACTGCTGATATTTCTAGCCCTTCTTAATGATGCAGAAGCATGGGCGTTGACAACATCCGTTAAGCGGACATTAGGATTTTTTAAGAGAAAAATGTGAAACCTTTATATTACCATGTTGGACAGATCATGTCGCCTGAATGAATGCAAATGTTCCAGCTTTGAAATTTTTCAAGGCAGTACTTCCACCGATGTATGGATCAAGTGGAGGTTGAATTGGATTCACAAAACTATCTTCGAATGGCTGATAGATGGAATGAAGTGGCTGATCGGTATTAAAAATCTTTGAATCTTTACCAGTATAGTTAGGTATTGAATACATGAACTTAGTCCCGGCAATCGTAGACGAGTTGGTAGCAGAGCGTACTATTTTACAGAGGGTCATTGACTAGAATCCTAGTGTGGATTGGGGTAGTAGGTACTACAAAACTCTCGGTTAATGCGGCCGACATGAAAATAATGACCTCTCATAAAAATGGACGAAGAAGCCAGCTTAACTATCAAATAATACTACACGTCTCATAATTTATACAATAATGTCAAGGGGTACATCAAAAATCAGAGCAGAATCTCAATCAAAAAGGCTGCAAGGCTGCAGCGATTATAATGTAGAATTTCGTAACCGGATTTGGAATCGATTATTTTCGGCACTCTTTAACGTGAAAACCAGATAGCAAAAAATCTCAGATATGGGCTCGTCGGGAGAAGTTCGGAAAGGAAAAAGTCCGTTAAGTGCCTCAGTGGAAGTACATCCTCAAAACTTCAAGTTATGAATTCCAGCTTTGCACATTTAAGTTGTAAAAGTAATCTACGAGTATATTCACCGTGATTAGTACCTGATTGGATATAAAGAACCATTCAAACTCTTTGATATCGTACGCTGAGTGACGAAATAACAAATTTGGGTTGGCTCAGGAAACAACCTCCAATTTAAATATCAAAAAGGTAACAATGTAATTAAAAATAAACCGTTCATCGCGCCTTTGAAAAAAAACATTGCGAAATGTCAATCCCTGAGCAATTCGAAACAGTTCATGTCATTTTCGACAAGAGTAATGTAATTAAGTTTTAATTTAGTGCATTTCCAAACCAACTGTTTAATTCACTTCACTAAACACTCGGATTGTTGGCTGTTTTTTTTTTTCATCCCAAGCGTTTGCAACGTGGTAACCGCACTGTGAACAGCAAGGACGTCAATAAAAATGAATTAGAAATACATACATATACGTATGTATATTTGTATGTATGCTATGTGCATATATATCTCTGAATATCCTTTTTTTACACGCTTACAAATAAATAAATACTTTAAATTCACAACAAAAAGAAGAAGGGTCACAAATTCCAAAAACTTACTTTACAAACTCTTCTTTATTTCTATCGTTTCATGTTGTGTCCTTTGAGTTTTTTTTCTTGTTTACTTCTACTATTATTATGCATACACATGTGTTTGTGTATCTATGTGAACGGGGGTGAAAATCGAGATTTAATAATAATAATAAAAGCGCTACAGAAATTTCTCTATTTGATTCTGTTCATCGCATTCACAATCACATTTGCACATCTGACTGACGGTCGGTCTGTCGGACTGTTTGTTGATGTTGTCTGTGTGTTTGTTGGTTGGCATCATTTGACTGCGCATCACTGAATCAATTGTCGCTGTAACGGATGCATTTAATTTATTAGATTTATGACACGGCAATTACAGAAACAACAAACTCTTTTATTGCTTATTTCTTTTTTCTTCCTTCGCTTTTTAAGAGAGCAAAAAGGGTGCAGCAGTAGCAGCAGGGACATTTTTTGTCAGTTTAAAACCAGGAAGGGTTGTCGTTGTGGTGACGGGATGAGTGGTAGTGGCTATTGTTGGTAATGAATTTCTTCAGATTATATAAAACTAAAAAAAAACTAATTAAACTAAAAAATAAAAATATACTTAAAAAATGAAATAAAATAAAATAAAATTAAACAAGATAAAATGAAATAAAATAAAATAAAATATAATAAAATAAAATAAAATAAAATAAAAAAAAATAAAATAAAATAAAATGAAATAAAAAAAAAATAAAATAAAATAAAATAAAATAAAATAAAATAAAATAAAATAAAATAAAATAAAATAAAATAAAATAAAATAAAATAAAATAAAATAAAATAAAATAAAATAAAATAAAATAAAATAAAATAAAATAAAATAAAATAAAATAAAATAAAATAAAATAAAATAAAATAAAATAAAATAAAATAAAATAAAATAAAATAAAATAAAATAAAATAAAAAAATACTAAAATAAAATAATGAAAATGAAATCTTATAAACAGTTAATTTGTTAATAAGAAAACGTTTTTTACTTCGTGTGTTTCACTGTGCTCTCTTTACTAATAGTATCTACTGAACTTTCTTTAGCATTATCAAACATCAAATACAGCTCTTTTACAGCGCTTTTAAGAATTTCCATTGAGGTACTGGCAGTGAGCTTCTCATTTGTGTTGCAACCAAAAATCCATTTTATTAAAAAAATCATGTCATTGACCGCAAATGAAAAATCGCGTAATACTACTATACATACATATACATAAGTATATTCTAACGAATTGCTGTATCTTCTAAAATGAATTTTACAATATTTACGTGCACTCATAACTGTATTTTTTATTGGCGCCACAAAATGTGGCAGGTCAATTTGATTATAAATAATTTCCTTTATTTCGGCTTTTGTTCAAGTTGAAATATGTTTTGGTGACAGTAATCTCCACGCGATGGGATTAAGTGCGCGTGCTCATATACATATAAACATACACAAACATGTATAAGTGTATGTGTGCGCAGGATACGCTCGCCTGCTTGCAAAGTAATTGTGATTCAAAGATCGCCACGGTGCGTTGAAGGGAGTGAGTGACACGTGCGTTGTGGTGAGTTTGTTTTCTACAATAGTAAGTAACAAATTTAATTTTATTAACCCGTAACATAGCAGCGGCAGTACAATGATGCCACACCACGTGCTCACTCCTTTCATATCCGCGCCAGTTCAAGTAATAATCTGCAGCTAAATCATTTGTTTCAAAATATGTTAGCGTGTTTCTGAGTACTGTTTGCGACATATGAAATTGTTGTTATCTCTTTGGATCACTGTTGGCAACGTTTTCGTTTCATTTGAATTCACTGTTGGATGCTGCAATAAAAAGCAATGCGTTTTTGCATGAGAGTGGCTGACACTGTGTGGTGATATCCTCTTAAGGAGCAGAAATAATATTTTAGTGTACTTATATATAGGTATGTATGTATGTGTATTTATTATTGGCATATGCCACAATTTTTCTTATACAATTAACTTTGAACATTTTATACTATTTCTCGCAGCATCAAAATGTCTATGTATGTACATATGTAGTTATGTACATTTTTAATTTTTTTGTTTGTAACTGTTTAATGAAAAATATTTATGTAAATACATTCGCCGCTAAAACGAAATGAGTGATGAATGCGATTTTAATTAAATTATCACACCACTTTGTGCGTGAGTGTTTGAACTGAGAAATTATGCATTCAAATCACATTATACCTATACTTTACAAGGATATGCTAGGATGTATGCGTGCAGAACCTTTTTCTTCGAAGTCGACAGGTATTTGATTACTAAGAAATCGGTATAATTAATGGGTATTAAGTGCGAGCGAGAACAAACACGTGATTGTTTTGTGAACTTATTTAATTTTATCATCTTACATTCTTCACCTGCTGTCTTGAAGGATTAATTGTCATTGAAGTTGTGCGAAATATTTATTTCGAAAAGGGTTACGTGTGAAAATGTTGCTAAGCTCGAGCTATTTGCATTTTGACGAGAAATATATATATATTTATAAATACTTCAAATTTATGTGGCAAAAAGAGGCGCGATTGTCTTAAAGATATGCAAAATGACGTTTGGTCTGTATTAAATCCCTGCGATATATAAAGTGTGTTTTAAAATGAATGCAAGATTTGTATTTGCCGCCATTAATGTAGTAAAGTGCTGGCAACCCTACAGCTGACAGTTTACAACGTGTCTTCATTATTGAACATTATTTAAAAACTAATGAAAGCTTGAAGGTCGCAGTTTGAAAATTTCATACAAAATATGGTCGGTATAGTGATTTAACTTCGCCAACTGTGAACAGATCAATTGAAAAATTCCGAGAGACGGGATCCCCTCCATTTTTCAGGCCACCGAAAGGTCTCACCTCAGTAGGTAGCCTAAAGCCCAGAATAATATAAATAAAAAACAATCCCACCACGGATCCGTGCAAGGGCAACACTTCCCAAGCACTTCAATCTTCGGGACCTACTAAGGGCCAAGAGGGAAAGAAACCCCTATCGGCTTTACCCTTGGAGGAAAAGGCAAAAACGATAGCTTGAGCCAGGAGCATGTGAGTTAGATTAATCCCCCTGCTTCGTCAGGGCATATAGGGACCGGAGAGCAGCCCCCAAAATAGTAAAGAGACTAAGCAAAAAATATTCGCTCTGCCAGAGGAAGCAGACTATAGGGTTAGGCAGCGAGAACACGCAAACCCCTCTAGGTCTCCGTTAAGCACCGCGCGCAGAACCAATAAGCCCAGGCCTGTAACAGATGTCCATCGAAAGACGGCGGCCCCACACTTTGTAAGACCCTTTAGCAAGGTTGTCAGAGAGCACTCCTCTTCAGAAGTCGTAGATAGAGGTACCCGAACAGCAAAGCTCTCCAACTCGGTAAAAATTTTAGAGCTTTCCCCCCAGCTCTTGCGGACTTCAGTGGAGTGGTGCCGCATTTACGCAACTCATGGTGGAACAAGGTATTAAAGTAAATAGATAAATAGTCACCATACATATATACTCATAGGTACATTGGCATATTATATGAGTACCAATGCAATCAAACATTTAACAGAATATTTTACGCTTTCTTTCTCTCATTTCTTTTTTCCACTGAAAGGTTAGATTCCAAAGAGTTTTCCAAATCAATTACAGTTAACTCATCCAAATCAATACTGCCAATTCAAGGAGTTATTTAAAAATATTTATTTATAATTTTTTTTGGCTTTACCATATAAGCATTGTATCTAGAAGATTTACAACAGATAATTGGAGGCACATTTGTGATAGATATTTTTATTATTATTGTGCATAAGCCAGACAACAAAACATACTGTACATATATAAAAAAGAAAAAAAAATCAAATGTATGTAAGAATGTTCATGTGAATTATTTTGATGGCATTTTGATATCAAAGAGCGAATACAATGATTCGTAGATAAACAAATCATCTGCACAGAGAAATAAAATGTAAAAAATAAATAAACATGCACAAAACCAAATGCCGTTAAACCATTTAGTATTAAACCACAATCGCCGAATAAAAATTCATTTATGTACATATATACATATATATATATACAATATATATATATATATAGAGGAAATAATTCTTTTGATCAGATACGAAAACTAGTAAATCCTTTTTTCTTTAATTTTTGTCCCACACATTGCATTTTCGTACAATTTCGCTGCACTTCACTTCACGAGGATATCATTGAAAGGGTCCTTTTGTGTTGTGAATTTGTCTCTCAGCTGACACAACATTTAACAAATGACATACAAGTACAAGTACAAAATTGTACATGTTTTTATTTGTAGATATATGCATGAGTGCCAGTAGATTTTGCTTTTACCAAGCAGGAAAAATGCAGATAACTCATATGAGGACTTCTCGGGGACTACTCTAATATTAGGGAGAGAAACGGTTCAGTTTTCCAAGCAAAATAGCAAACTTACGACTGCATACTCAACGGGTTTTGTGTGCTTAAAGCCGATGATATATTATAGATTTATGTTGAAACCTTTTGGGGAGTTCGGTTCAGGATAAGCAAATAAGGAAATGAAATCTTTATCTTCGGTTTGACTTCGCTGGGGTCTGAAATAAAGATGTCTGTATTGGCTATCCCCGAATTGGAAGTCTCGCATAATAAACAGTTGGTATTTTATAGGTTGCTGAACTACCTAAAATGCCTCTCGTAATCACACGAAGAGTCGGCACCCGCTAAAAACGATTATAATCTACACACATATCATTAAAGCAATTCCACTTATAACATATGAAGTTATGTCCTTCTCTTTCTGATCTTTCGGCAAGAATGGAGGTCTACCTGCTACCCTGCTCCCACTAGCTGGGGTAATGCAAAGATACTCACGCATTTCGGCCTCTTTCTTCTTATGTCGGTAAATACGTCTTGTTTCTCTCTTAAATCCGTTACACAGTTCCCTTATATCGAATTGCTGATGAGTGCTCTCAGAAAGCAGGTGTGCAAGTCGAGTATAAATCTGTTCGGCTGTCCGTTGTGATTGCAGCATTTTAACGTTGGACCTTCTTTGCGTTCTTTGACATACAGTGCATATGTTCGCTGTTACAAGATAATTTTGGAATCGAAGTTAGGTCCTCGAAACGTACGCACATACATACGGCGAAGTCGAACAGCCTCAAACTGTTCGGCGTTTGCATATACAATTTTCACATCGTGGTGAACAGCACTCATTGGCCCATTCTGCGCTCTCATTGAAAGCATTTTTGGTCACATCGTCCGTCTCTTACGTAGGGGCGTATACGCAAATCAGCGATATCAGCCTTTATTTCAACGAGGACATCAACTAGCTGTGCAGCAAAATCTTCCCTATTAAGGGACCTAGTATTCCAGGTATATATCCTAAAATATGGTCCCTATTTCGGGAGTCGTCAACAAAAGCAGGATCTCTCAGCCAAGTCTTGTTGACATTTTTCATTGGAGTACGCACAAGCGCAGTAAATTCATCTTCTCACTTTAGCTCGCTACGCTTGTGAGTGTGAGACAATATCATCGAATTAGACAAACTAGTACACATTACAAGTGGTGTAGTCCAAATATCACTCTTTGTAAGCCGTAATTTTCTGCATACAATTCATTCATTTGCTGCTACACAATATCAGTACGCCACTTTCCACTTGTGACCCGCAAACAAATTTACAGAATACAAACAATTTAACAATAAATATCAAAACATACAATTATTATATTTTTTTTTATTTCCAAATTTCTTCACACACAAGTAGTTATCTAAGCCAACAGGGGCAAACATACCTCCACTACAGTCCATACACCTGAATAACAAATGCGAATTAGAACCATGAGAACAAGTTGCCATTGAGTGGTGGGCGAATATCAAAATAAATAAATATATCAATAGTGAATAATAATAATAATAATAATAATAAAAAGAGATATCAAAACACATCACAACTTGAGCGAGTGTCTATTTACTGCGAAGAAAGAGCCATTGCACTCGGTTTGGGGGAAGCCCACAGTAGAAATGGTATAACTCTATAAATTTGTATGTATGTATGTATATATGGTATATATACCAATAGTTGGCGCCCACATGTGCAAATATTCGTATTCACTTTCGCACACTTGTATTTTTTTATTTGACTGCAATTATTTGTATTTTCTACGGGAAAATGTTTTCCTCAAGTGGCTCAACATACTCGTACATACATATGTATGTATGTATGTATGTAAGTGCAAGCGTGCCCAAGCAGGTCAGGCGACCCTTCAATGGGCAACATCAACCATCAACCACCACTACCACCACCACCACCATCATCACGGACAATAAGTGTAACAAGAATACAATTGTGGACCACACCGATGCTGGCATCCACACTAGACTTGTGGTCTGGGCGCCCACGGCTGCTTGTACATTTTCTTGGCGAGTTATTCCAAGTGCACACTCACACTCATAGATTTATTAAGTGCTTGTGCGTTTTTCACTTGACTGCATTAAGAGGTTGCAAATTTGCAGTATGCACATATGTATGTATGTATGTATGGTATGTATGTATGTTTAATTTATATCAAAAATATGTATATTTTTTATAATTTTTGGTTAAACGACGGCGAGTGTTGCTAGATCGAAGGAAAAATTAATGATTTTGATGATTTGTAATGCAATAAAACAATCTGAAGACAAGATCTTGTCAATGTTATTCTGTGTGAAGACTAAGGTCAGTAGAATTACGATTTGCTGAATTAACCAAAGCTTACATACCTTACTCAACGGTTGTTTCAGTTTCACTTTATAATGGTTTCAAAATCAAGAAGTTATTGAGGGTATCATTGTCTTTGCGACATAGTTGGACGCATCGGGAAACGACAAAGGCTGAAAATGAATACACACTTGGCGTTTTCTCAGACTTTGAAGGAGTTTTAAAGAATATTCTCCCCGAGGCTACAGATGAAGCTCTTCAAGGAAAGGATCAAGTTGTAAGACCCGTGAAATCCCTCCTGAAGAAGCCCAATGCTGGTATCACTAGATATACTACAAGAGGTACATCTCCGCTGCTATGGCGCCTCACAGTGAACACACTGAGTCGGTAACTTGATAGCACAGCAACAAGGAAGCGCTCGCAAATCTTAAGTGATTTACTACGAAATGCTCTACACATAGTAGGAAGCTGGTGTAGAGTTTGTGGGATGGATGCCAATCCAGAGAAACCCGAAATGCGTGTAAGCTATCACTGCTACACTCTGCCAGTGGTAAGAGATGGGGCCTTGGACCATTTATTGTTCATGAGATTCATATATCGGTAGTTAGATCCTGGTGCGACCAACGATAGAATAGAAAATTAATTTAAAAAAAAATTAAGTTAAATTTTCTAATTGCGGTCGCCCCTCGTCAGGGAATGCCAAACCCTCCGAGTGCATTTATGACATGAAATAAAAGCTCCTCATAAAAATCCATCAGCCGTTCGGGGGCGGCTTAGTATAAACGGTAGGTCCCTCCATTTGTTGGAAAACCATCAAGACGCAAAACCACAAACTGGAGGAAGACCTTGGTCGAAAATCGCTTCAGCGGTTACAAAGCGCCAATTAAATATAGTTAGATCTATTATATTCGGGGTCACTTGTTAGTGGCGAGCACTCATACAAACCGGAATTCAACGGTCTATAGCTATTCTTACTCCGGCCGCTCTACTGTCGGCTCCAGGAAAAGCCTTGGAAACTCTTTTTAATTTTCTTCCCCTGCCCCTGTACGTCGAGTTCTCAGCGGCACTTACTGTTTTGACAATTTTTCTTCACGAGAATCTCGCACAAAAATGAATGGGAAAATTCATATTAGCTAAACTTTACACAAACAACAGTTTGGAACCACTTAAAGGTCCACAACCACAATGAAGGTCGATGTATGGGTGCCACATGAGTTAATTAGAAAAAACTCTAATGGACCAAATTTCCATCCACGAAACGCTGCTGAATCGTAACAAATTCGACCCATTTATGAAGCGGTTGGTGAGTGGTGATGAAAAGTGGATGACATATAGCTACGTTAAATGAAAAAAGTTGTGTCCGAGGAACAGTGATTCGGCAGAAACGGTCTCCAAGCCAGGTTAGACGGCCAGAATTGTAGTGTGTTTGGTGGGATTGACAAGGAATCATGCACTATAAGCTGCTCCCTTACGGCCAAACACTTAATTAAGACCTATGTATACTGTCAGCAAATGAACCTTCTGAAGGAAGCAATCAGCCAGAAGAGATCAGCTTTAGCCAACAGGAGAATAATTGTATTAAATCAGGACAACGCCAGACAGATAGTGACTCGCCACAAGCTCTCAAAGTTTGGTTGGGAGGTTCTTATGCCTCCCTCACATCAAGTGATTGCCATCAGTTCCTGTCTATAGCTAATGATTTGGCTGTGGAAGAATCGATAGTTACAATTTTTTGCCACTAGCGGCAAGGGTTTCTATGGGAGAGGCAGAATGACATTACCTGCAAAATGATGAAAAGCTATCGTATTTGAGAAATAAATCGGATAATTCTAACTTTTTAAGAAGCCTTACATTTATATAAAAAGCGTTTTGTAATCGCCGAAGTGATTTTCAGCCGAGCTCCTCCGTATGCGACGTGATATTTTTGCACAAAATGAGGTACCTACAGTTTGTTCTAGGTCGGCTCCGAATGGCTGATGAGTTTTTTTTATCAAGAGCTTTTATTTCATGTCAGAAACACACTCGGAGGGCTGTCTTTAATTTTGGACGTACCACGACTCGAACCTGGATTTCCGAATGTTAGTACGCTAACCACTCGGCTACCATGGGCACCATCGGTATACGAGTATGTAAAATAATCCACACTAATTAACACCTCTGGCAACTACATCAACTGTATATATATACATATATATATAGGTAGTTCTAGCCAATATGTTGCCTTTTTTCTCTGAGCGACCTTTACAAAACCTTGCTTGCCCTTAAGCGAACTGCGAAACCACACACTTGAGATTTATTTGTATTTTTTATTGTAGTTTATTTTCTTAATTTCATTCTTTAACGCACATTATACTGTTTTTTGTGTGCTTGTAAACCATTTACGGCTATGTGAAAAGTGTGTATGTATGTACCTATGTATGGCACTCCTAGAATGTGTGCTAATCTTTGTGTGAAAAAATGTAATTGCAAACAATTTAAATGCAATTAAATTAAATACAAAATTTTACTTTATGCCTTCGCTACTTTACAATTTCACATTCACTACATTATTATTTTATTTATTTATTTTTTCCATTTTTTTGTATGTATGTGCATACATACGAGTATATAATGTTGGTTTTTGTTATTGTGCGCTTTTGAATTCCCACAGCTTCTTGTATTTTTCTTTTGTTCATGCTTTGTTGCTTTCATACCAATGCTCTTCCCTGATGCCTCCCTAAATCTTGTTTTACCCCATTTTCGCTCAAAGTCATAATTTTGCCTTTTGCTGGGCAAGAAAGCGAAAAATAGCAGCGCTTTGCCGAGCCATTGCCACAACTGCAAGCCAACCACCCACATCTCACTCGGCTTTTTGATTGTGTAACACGTTTCCTTTGTTTTCCAAAGCTTTGTTGCTGCTGTGCGGGCCGTTGTTGTTGTTGTTGCTGTTGTTATTGTTACTACAATAGTATAATATCGTTTTTGTAGTTGTTGCAAACTCTTTTGCTCTACCCTACCTCCACCTGCTCGCACTCATTTCTCTCTCACTTCAATTTATTACAATAATGTTTGTTCGAAAAGCTCATACAAAATGGAGGGAAAGCTAACCGGCACCTAACCTCAAAAATCCCAACCATGAAATTTTTAGTGGGAGTCTACTTAAAAATGTATTGTTGTCGGCTCCTGCATCTGTTTGAGGGAACTACAGTTATTGTGTTATTCTTATCAGCAGCGTTTCACCATCGACCCGCCCATTAGAGCATTATACGTGGGGAATGTAGTTGAATTTGTGTAAAATTACTGAAACAGCTGGCGTTGCAACTCTTTTGTGCGTGGTTCGCACGTTATAATGAACTCAATTCTACTCAAAAGAAATAATCACACTTATTTACAAAGACACAAAGGATTTGGCAGTAAAAAGTGCCGACTTTCTTTGAAGTGCACGAGTGTAAGAGGCTCTTTGAAAAAGTGGATTTTTAGTGAAAATTGTTTTGCATTTTCTTCTTTCAAATCGTTGATTTTCAGTTTTCTCGAAAATAAGTATTTAAAAGCATTAATATTAAGCTTCAAGTCGCAGTATGTTCTTCGAGACGCCGTTGATAAATTATTATTATTTTAATGTGTGCCTCTTCTTAAGCAGTTTACAAGCTTTTCGACACCACAGTTCAGAACAGAACGCAACTCAAGCCGTTACTATTCCTTAAGTCTTGTAAATACTTGAGGCTATACATAATAAGCACAGCTAATAAAAGTTGCTGACGCTGCCGCGCTTTGCGTTGTTGTAAAGCCTCAAGGAAACTAAATACTTGTACGAATCGGGTACTGAAAATTATGTACACTCAGCTGTCTTCATTTTTTTTTCGATGTACCTTCTGCTCAAATATAAACGGAGACTTTATCCATAACTCGACAAGGACAAGACATATGGCCATATTTTTTTTTTGCTTAGGTTGGCAGGACTGTTATATGTTTACATGTCAAATTTGAGCGCGATCTGTTACATAGTTTTTTTTACGGCACTTCAAACAAGTCAACCTCAAGTGTGTTTTTCGAATTTTACTATGGAAATTAACGTTGAGCAAAGATGTTTGTTTGAAATTTTGTTATTCCAATGGAATAAGTGCGACGGACGCAATGAAAATGTTGCAAAAGGCATATAGGGAGTCTTGCCTATCACGTGCACGTATTTTTGATTGGGATAAGTCGTTCAAGGCCGTACATCGCTGGAGAACTTGCCCCATGATCGTCGCCCAGCAACGTCAATAAACGAAGAAAACGTCGAAAAAGTAAAGAAAATTGTGTTGGAAAATCGTTGTGTGACTGAAAGAGAGATAGCTAGTGAGCTCAACATATCAAATGGATCCGCTCATAGCATTATTCACGATGTTTTGGGCATGAGACGTGTGTCTGCTCGACTTGTTCCAAAATTGTTGAATTTTCTTCAAATAGAGGAACGCAAAACTGTCGCCAAGGAAATGCTCACAATGAGTGATACGGACATCCAGCACATCATAACTGGTGACGAGACTTGGGTCTATGAATACAGCAATCATCTGAATGGCGCCTTCCAGATGAGCCGAAACCCAAAAAACCACGTCAAAGTCGATCGAAAATCAAAGTTATGCTCACTGTTGTCTTTGATAGCCAAGGTGTTGTGCACTCGGAATTCCTTCCAGAAGGTCAATCCTTTAATGCTGAATATTATTTATCCGTTTTGAAGCGTTTGCGTGAGAATATTCGTCTCAAAGGGAAGGATTTGTGGGACAAGTCATGGTTTCTACATCATGATAATGCGCCAGCTCATACGTCTCGTCTTGTACGCGATTATTTGACCAAAAACAACGTAAATATTGTTCCGCAAGCACCGTATTCACCCGACATGGCACCGTGTGACTTTTTTCTTTTCCCTAAACTCAAATTGCCGCTTCGTGGAAAGCATTTTCAGTCGATTGAAGTCATAAAAGAGAATTCGAAGGAGGAACTGAAAGCCATACCTAAAGCGGCCTACCAGAAGTGTTATGAAGATTGGAAAAAAAGGTGGCATATGTGTATCGCCTCTAATGGTGACTATTTTGAAGGGGATAAAATAAATATTGAAAAATAATTAACCGTTTTTGTTTTATTGAGTCAGTCTCGTTTATATTTGAGCAGAAGGTATTCCCTGTTCTTGGTCATTGTTTCAAATGAAAGTGGCAAAAAGAAAAGAGTCTGCGCCTTTTTGTTGAGTCGAGAGTTTCCTTTAGAGAAATTTCCTGGACGACATGTCTCGGTAAGGACACAAAAAAGTTTCATTTCGTAGAATCATAGAAACGGGTGTTTTTATAAACGTGTGGTTGCAATACTTTTTCATAGTTGATCTTTATGAGAGCTGTGATTAATTTATACGCAGTTTGGTCTACCATTTCATAATGATTAGAACTACTCCTTTGCAAATCAAGCAAATTTATTACCCAAATTATGGTTCGGTTCACGCGACGCATTGCACGCTGCGTCCAATATTCGGTCAACATAATCGCCCAGCAGAGTCGGTAATTCGAGCAACCATGGATCGGTTTCGCACCACGTTTATTTTAGAAGATCCGAAGACACTATTGCTTCTATGGAGCAGAGCATAGCTGCCAACTCACACAACAATTAGGGCATTGCCTATTCGCTTTATTGAAGATATCGGCCAAAAATATTGATTTGCGGGTTTAAAAAATCAAACTTGTGCAAGAATTGAAGCCGAACGACGATCAACCGATTCGCATGTTCGTTGAATGAGCTCAAAACGAGATGACCACCTGTCCCGATTTTTATAAGATAATTTTGTTCTGCGAAGAAGTTCATTTTTGGATGAATGCTTTGCATTTGAAGTGATGACAGTTTGGTGTGCTCTGTGAGCTGATGGAATCATTGGTAAATATTTCTTCAAAAATGAACCCGGTCATAATGTTACACTCAATGGTGACGCTATAGAGCCATGATTAATGACTTTTTTCGTTTCTGGGCTATTTTTTGTCGGGTTGTGTGAAGTGGCTTGTCTACGCAAATAAACCCGAGATAATTGTTGTCTTAGAAGAAAATATTCGATGCATTATTATTTCCATTCGGTCCTGATTTCTGAAAACCCCGTAGGTGTTTGAAGCGTAAGTCTTAGGAGATTTTGAGCAGTACACACCAATCGAGCGCAAATAAATTGTTCAGGCGTACATATAATATATCTAAGATAACTTCTCAATTGTTAAAAAAATAAAGTGAAAAGTGTACCGTCAAAGAACAAAATGAAGCATTTAGATTAAAGATTTTTGTTTTCTGGTGCTGTCGCTAATCCCAGGCTTCCAAATAAAAAGTGACAACGACGATCCGATGAAAATATGGCATTTGTAAAAGCCAATTTTTGATGCCAATTAGTTGTGAAAATTGCATGAAACACTCCAGGTTTCAACATGATGAAGCACCTCCTCCCCATCTACCCACATCTCGTGCTACAATGTTTTTTGAAGACATTGTTCTCCGAATGCTTGTTATAAAAAAAACTGGTGATTTTGACTAGCCCCGCGTTCACTAGATTTGACACAGTCGGACTTTTTTTGTTAAGGACCCTAGATGAACCTTAAGCCAATATCCGTCAACAAAAGCGAGGAATATTGCGTTGTAAGTGTTCGGGACGATCACTTGCGCGACATAAAAAAAAGCTCTGTCATGTATTTTTTTTTTTAATAAATATTAAACAACGCACACTGTAAAAACGGACGCTTGCTTAAGTTTCGACCCAGTAAAACTTGCTCAGATTTTAGTAATCAATAAAAATGTAAGCGCCTCCAACTAGTGTTATCTTACATACTTCCCAGCCATAGCAACCTAACGTAAAAGAGCGCCATGTCAATAAATGAAAAGTTGTCACCGCTCGACGATGACGTTACTGACGGTTGTCCCGCAAAAACCGGTGGCGATTTGATTTTCTCCATAAAACCGGTTTAACTCAAAGCTCGCTTTAATACAAGGTTACCAGTATTGACTATTTTAAAACGAATATTAAATCAACTAAGAAAATGCGTATTTTTTACAAAAGAAATGAAAACTAAATTCGTAACTAATTATTTATTACCATATGGATCATGTACGTATATTTGATTGCCATTTATATTCAAACATATTGTATAAATTATGAAATCCGTTGACGAAAATTATAAATTTGATTAAAAGTATGCAAACACACTGGCAGCTGGCAACATTTCTGCGCTGTTAGCAGCGTCAATAATTATCTTCCAGTCGGGTGTTACGGCTGTGTGGTATGCAAAATGAGTAGTTGCAGCATTATCAGTCCGGTCAAGTTAACCGTATGCTTGAAATGTATTATACACCTTTGCAATTTACCATTGATACATGGAATGTTAATGTCTTCCACAGTACAATATTTTAAATCTGTACGCTCGCGCATCTCTTGTAGTAAATTCCGCATCAACAAGAGTACTAAGTTTCCATTGCTTAATGCAAATAACAGTTTGATCTGTCTACTATCCACCTCGCTCCATAATAATTTAGTGGTACGTCCTACATTGGAAGAGTTCCAAGACCTTAAGTGTTCCTCCATGGTCCACTGATTTAAACATGCTTTGGAGACGCTGAAGTATCTGGGGCAGTCGATGGTACAGCCACGTGTGCCCTTTTATCCAATTGATATTTACTGTGTTTTTTCGCTATAGTCTGTTAATTGATTTTCATATCAAAGCGGTACTGCTGTGCCTGGCTCACATTCAGACTCCTCCCTATAGATATGGATATCATTATTAGCATTATTAGCAATGTACCCACCTTCCGTCTAAGTTAATTATCTGAATGTCACCATGTCCTTCAAAATTGGGGACAGCAATTTTATCAAAACTTCAACACCTAAAGGAGGAGCAACATCTGTGTGGGTATCTTTTCACCACTTTCAGGGTAATCATTATCGAAGATTGAAGTTAAAATGTCTCTAAATATATACACGTACTTATTTCCTGCTTTTCCATCTTGATTTTTTCCACGAAAACTTCGGCTGTAAAAGCAGAACTAGGAATATAGAGAGCGGCTATACCAAGTTCTCGGCAACAAGCAATACAAAATGCTCAGTGCCACCTACAATTACCTGATGAATCTGGATATTGTTGTCGACTTGATTTCCTCAAATCCAGATTTGACACACCGACGTACCCAACGTATATTCAGAATGCAAATAGGTCCCACATGGCACTAATCACCCCTTTGCGCGTCCATAAATCCTACTCATCCAACCCCCATCCCTCAGAACCCGTCGAAATAGCTCGTTTCCTGGACCTGCCGTTAGATGAAATCGATGGTTTAGACTAGTATCGCTTACCCCAAAGCTGGGTTGGAGAACCGCTACAACAGCAACAGCAACGACAACTCAGTTTCACACCTTTGAATTTAAGAGAATGATCATTAATTGTCAAAAATCATAAAAAAATAAGTTATTATTAAACATAACAAAAACTGTAATCATTCTTAAAAAATTATATTAAATTATATTAAATGAATTATCACAGAAAAAACAATTGTGTAGCTGTAATTGGCCAAACAGGACCACCCTGCAAGCGCTGTACGTAGAAAACTATGTTTCCTTTTCTTACATTGTAATTGTGCATGAATAATTTCTTTCCAATTCTTTTATATTATTTTCTTCTTTTTTTCGTAAAAATCGCACTTAAATAATGGACCACTAAACCACTTATAAACGAGTACATATGTATTATGTACTCGTGTACACACCACTATGAGCATTCGCACAAAACATTAAAATTTATGGTATAGGTATAAGTAAGTACATACTTATTTTTTGTACTTTTAAATAAAAGTATTTAAAAAATTTTCTTTGTGTTTCATTATGTAATGTGTGGTAAGAGTGGATATTTAAGTACAATTAATATAATGCAAAATTGTTTGTATAATAAAAAAGGTAGTTTTTGTGTACTCGTGCATATGTAGGTATATATGTATGTGCATATGTCTGCGCAATTCTCAGGCAGTTATACAGGGTTATCCATATTGCGGTTTGGAAAATAAACGTAAATAAAATGCATTTAAAATCTTTTCTTTCATGCTATTCATTTTTTAACATATATATATAGTTTGAACTTTTGGCTTTAGCATATGTGAAATATACAGATGTACGTTATTCAAAGGATCGCCCCACGAATTTTTGCTAACTTTCGGCTGGGAAATTTCTCTCGCAATAAAGCCATATTCATTCATGTTGTGTGGTGTATTATCCAAGTCGTAAAAAATGGATAGTGATAGCCTCGCCGTTGTCGTTTTGAAAGAAGTAAGGTCCAATTACAATGCCGGATCAAAGAGCATAACAAATTGTAATTTTTTTTTTATACAATGGCCTCTATTCAATTATTTGAGGATTCTCGGAACTCCAAATGGAGTTTATTTTATTTATTTATCCCCCGGATGAGGAATGCAGCTCGCCGCTAAAAAAGGTTATTCGGAAAATCGCCATCGTTGTTGTTCCAGCACCCATTGTGAATGGTCAGCTGACTTCAGGTGTTGTGTGTAAGCTGGACTTAATATGGATGTAGGTGAAAGTCCAAGTCCAAAATACGCCATTTCACTTACAGCAGCGTTAATTAAGGTGAAGCGTGTAAAACGATAATGCACAGGCTTTACAACATCTGTCATCCATCCAGTCTATTCAATTTCTTTAAAGTTTTACCAATTGCGCTTCATAATCTCCCCATAAAGCATCAATCATAATTTTTTTAGTAAGTTTTTACATATTAAATGCGTTGTGCGGTTCTTAAGCGATCCATTTTCATAAATACCAGACTTTTAGCTAAAACAAAACATGTTTTGTTTGACAGATTTCAAAATACTTTTGAAACCACAAATTGGATAACCCTATAAATTTGTCTGCGTAATTCTCAGGTAGTGATATATTATATTATATTAATCATTTAAAGCACAATGAACACGCGAGTGGCTCATTCGGCCGTGCAATGTTCCAATGTGCAAATATGAGAACAACAATGCAATTTTTTACTCTTTCTTGGTTGCCTTTGTAGCTAAAGGATGCGTACTTCACAATTCACAATTTCTTTGGTACTAATTTTTTTCACTTGATTATACATTTTACTTTCCTCAATGCACAAATAACTACTTACCTATGTATATAATATACGTTATGTTTAATAATGTATTTCTCTTAATTTCCAAGCAATCGATCCTTTCCGCTTTGTGGTTTGAGTGTTTTAAATGCCTTTGTATTGATTGTTCTGCAGGAAAAAAAAATTACAAAAATAAAAATAAGCGAATTGTATTTCAGAAACTACGAGGTAAATGATCTCATCAATTGCGTTATATGTATGTATTGTATATAAAAATAATTTTCAAAAAAAAAAACCTTGTAACAAAAAAATTTAATTGAAATCCGTATATACATATGGTACATACCTAGATATGTATGTATTGTACATAATATAACACCTAGCATTCTTTAATCAAATACACACTTCCTTTATTTGCAGCTCTCCACTAAATCACTAGATCTCTTGCATGGCATTGTTTACCTTCTAGTATTATCAGCGCCCACCATTCTCGTCGCTTTTATATTAACTTTTATTGTACATTTATAATAAATATCTACTTGAACATTACAATTGAATTCTTTTGCATTTTGTTGCATTGCTTTCTCTTCTACAATACTTGCATCTACTATGTCCTCTAATAAAATACAATAAACGCTTTGTAATCGATATGCATCGAGACGCTATAAAATTTTCCAATTCCCATTCGGAGCGTTACACGGCAATTAAATTAAATTATTTATTATTTCATTGTTTGCTAAAAAGATCAATTGTGCGTACGTTTGCTTTGTGTTGGTGTTGTTGGTGTATTGTGCGTGGGTGAATTTCTATGTTGCAACGTGAAAAATGCTTGGAAAATGTCATCGGACGCACGCGGTTCGTTAGGTCTTGTCAATGTATTTGTGTAGACGTCAGGATGTGGCCACTCATTCGAAGGATGCGGGATTGCAGATGTGTGGTTTATAAATGGAAAATCATGCAAACTCGTATGTATGAATTATATTTTTAAGTAATAATATTGGGTGCTGTAGGTTTGTTAAGTCTTGAGTATTATTTTGGCTACCAAACAAAACACTCCCAAGGTAATAACCATGATTAAGAAACAGAGAGCTCAGAAATGGTGAATGTTTTCATTTTTCCATTTAAGAAATTTGTAATTAGGAACAGGAAAGAGGTATTCTTAACTTTTGCATAACTAACTTATTTCGACCCTGCTTTGGAAGGGAATTTTGTAAGCAATGGCTATAAGACAAAGACACATTACATGAAATATACGCAGGAGAAAGTTCTATAATTGCTGTGGTCAAAAGAGATTACTAGAATTACAACACTCCTTTAAGTTCTTGTAACGCTGTACAGACAGTTCTACTTTATATAATTGATTATAATTATTATTTATTCAATGTTAACATTGGAATAATATATCATATTTAACCATAGTATGATATAAACGTAATTTTTTTTTTAAATGGTATGTGCCTTTTCTAAATTTCTTTGGCAAGCACGAATCCAGAAAGATGTAGATTATTCATTTCGTGGAGCTTGGAAAAATAGTCAAACACCATTTTCTATGTACATATAAAACAACGGATTACTTCGACGAAGAGTCCCTAACAGGAATGAAATGGGAAAAACAAACGACCACGATCAAAAATTCGTACCCATCTTTACCGACGGCTCAAAGGTCGATGAAAAAGCGGGCTCTCACTCTATCTGCTCAAATCTGCGGTAGCAAGAATATCTTATGATAAATTCTAATAGTCAAGCTGCCATCAGATCTCTACAGTGCAACAAAGTGGCTATAAAATGTAGAAGCAATCTGAAAAGACTCTCGGCTAAATGCAAAGCCCCATACAATTTCACGGCAGACGAACTAGTAAGAGAAGGAAGGCCTTCCATCCAGAATAAACCATATGCACGATCCAGGTTTACCTTTCTTATGGCAAAGAATATGTAAGCACTAGATGACAGAATGACGTCACGTGCAACGTGACCACACAGCTATGGGTTCATGAAAAAATAGGCTTTCCGTATAATGACTTTTGCCACAGACGAAGATTCTATAAAACACTAACACTTCTTTGTCGGTCACGCTGAGCTAGCTTCAGCGAAAACTGGCAATCTTGTTACTTTTATAAAATACACTAAATGGTTCGAACATTTGAAAAACTTTTTTGCTCTGATTTTTCTTTCATGAGTCTGCTCTAAGCAGAAATAGAGCAACTCGGATCATAACTTGGAGCAAACAATAAGATTTTTTTTACAGAAGCGGTTAGAAAACGAGAGAGAACAATTTTCTTAATTTTGTTAAGGAATAGATATATATATGAAAAATCCTAAAAATTTTCCATTTTGTTTACAACAGAAAAGTTAAACATTCGCATTTGAAAATTGTTGGCCGGAGAACGTTTCATGAGGTTTTTGCCCCGAATTGCTCTAACTTGCTCTATTGTTTTTTGGCAACTGTGCTCTCTTCTCCACGAAAGTGAGCTGCTCTACTCTATTGTCAGTCTCAGTAAACAAGCCTATAATATTTATCTCAAAAGTATTTGAAAAAACACTCTCAATTATAAAAATACGCATAATATTACCTGTTCAAGATAAGTCGGATATGAATTTCATTTCATTTCAAATCCGCATGAACTGTCACGGTAATACGAGTGTATCAAATTAATTGGAATGACAGTGACGCCATGTGTCGAAAATTGGTCGTACCTACTCAGAAATCTTCGTGGGTTCATCTACAAAAACTTTGCTAAAGATCATTGAATGATCAAATGCATTGTTAGTGATTCTATACAGCACATACAGACAAATATTAAATTTTATATAAGTGGATGGATTGCGCCCTTCCGCTATTTATTTGTCTGGACAAAATAATATCTTCGTACAAAAATTCAACAAAACCAACCCATAAAGCCATTTGCGTCAAATAGATCGGTATATGGTCGCCTTTGCAGAAGAAATTGTTTTCCCTGTATCCTGAAAAGTTGAACAAAATCGGTTCAGAGTTTAGAGAAAACTTTTTTTTGGCATAAAAAATTAGTAAATTTCGCAACAGAATTATTATTTTAATTTTCTAGCTAACATTTTAGCTTTTTTTTTAACGAAGTATTTAAGTTGGGTTCTCGGTAATTTTACTAAAAGTATATCAAACTTCGCTCCATTTTTCCATTTTATTACTCAGCTACTTAATGACTCTACGTTTTTACCTGAAATTACCCTTTAAAATCTGGACCAGGATTTTTAACAGGGTTTTTATTGATATAATTCAAATAATTTCTCTTTATTAAATCTTTAATCGAGGTATAATAACCGAGTATATAGCTCAAATTGGCAAGATTTCCAGCTCACACCTGGCATCTGTTAATTGCTCAACCAAGCTAAATGGTTTAATGTTGCTGCTCGGAAATCTGTAGGCACCAAAATGCCTACCAAATCTATCGCAAAGCTACCATATTTTGTGCCATCATTTATTAATTCATTACTGAATCTGTTTAAATCAACTTAAGCCCAAAAGTAAGTGTCCAAATCTTAAAACTAAATAAAAAACATATTAATTCGAATTAACTCTGTGCCTTTTTCGGACTATAGCGCTCTGCTTATGAGGCAGGAGCATCTATATTAGAAGTCGTAGGTGACTTCATCCATCTTGGATCCAGCATTAACATCAACAGCAAGATCAGGGTTGAAATCCAACTCAGAATCACTTTTGCCTGCAGGGAATTGAAATGTAAAGTCCTCTCTCGTCGGAGCAAAACCAAACTCTACACGTTGCTCATTATTCCTGTCCTGCTGTATAGACCGGAGACATGGACGATGACAAAATCTTATGAATCGGCGTTAGAAGTTTTCGAGAGAAGAGTTTTGTGTAGGATTTATGGTGCTCTTCTAGTTGGGAATGACGAATACCGCAGTCCATGGGTCGATGAGGCATTGACATAGTTTAGCGAATCAGGAAACAGTAGCTATGCTGGCTAGGTCCTGTGGTTCAAATTTCCGTTGGAAAGACCAGGTGGAGAAGGACTTGGTATTTCCAATTGGCGTCAAAAAGGAATGAATGGCGCGTTGTTGTTAACTCGGCTATAATCGGGTAAGTGCTGTCGAAGAAGAAGATGGTAATTATATACCATGAGAGTAGGTGATCCTTGGACCAAGTCATACCTTCCGATTTACTTGTAATCCTTTTTTCCATGCCAATTTTTAGGTTTACTTCTAGGTCGTCAAAAGCGTTTGATATTCACTTTGAATGCACGTATGGTGCCGAAGTTCACTTCAGCAGTTACAAAGCGCCAATTACAAGTTATCCCTAAGCCTGTGCTCATGTTTAGCCCATTCACGTATTTATTTCCAGGTACGAGAATATAAAGCGAAATTCAGGATATTCAATTATCGCAAACTATGACGACAAAAGCCACCACGCCAACGCGTTTCTTCGAACTTCTTTTATATATATCGGCAACTGTACATGCACAACTACAACTACAACACTACAATTTAGCTAACAATTGAGTGCATACTTACTGGCAATAACAACGACAACGACAACAACCAAACAATACGATAATGATATTTCGACAATTCCACTATTGTTTCTGTCAATCAATTGTGTACATTCGTATGTGTGTATGTATGTAAGCGAACTTGCGCGCTTTTTGGCTTTACTGCTGCGGTTACTGCCGCCAGCAAAGGATACAACATGTGAGGACAAAAGGATATTTCTACCCACAATTACGTATGCTTTCTTGCATGTTTGCGTGTATGCATGTACCTATATGTGTATATGTGCGTGTGTGCTTGTGCTGTTAGGTGAATAAGTTACGCATTGATTTCGAATTTAAATAGAATGAAATGATATGAACTGCTTTGGCATATTGATTCTTTATGCTTCATGACTGGATATGGCTGTGGCTGTGGTTTCATAATGATGGCGACAGAGGCGGAGAGTTGGATGCGGGGAAATTGGAATTCGATGCGAGTTGAATCGAACCGCGAGCGATCGCCTCGCATTCGGTATTGTGGCCAATGAGAGTAGAATGTGCTGTTCCATATACACGTATGATACATACTCGTATACATATGTGTGCCTTTCATAAGGGTAAATTACATATCGCAGAGAATGCGTGGATATATTTTTCCGTGTGTGTGTGCATATAAAAAATAAAATAGTTTCAATACAAAAGATGGAATGACTAAAGCACAATGGCAATGTTGAAGGCAACAATGTACTCATGTATGTATGTACATACTCGTACATATGCAGGCATTATTACACACTGTTTACGTATGTATATCTATACAAGTATTTTATTACTTCATACTCAGCCTGCGCGCCTTCGGTGTTAATTCGCAATTGTTTCCCCCTTCTTTCGGGTTTCGCCTTTAACTTGATTGCTTTTCAATTTTATTTAATAAACGTTTCCTTTACACGCAATGTACACATTTGTATGTATGTTTGTATTAAAGCATTGAGCTGCTGATTTGCAGGGCGTGACAACTGAATCGGCCATGTTGATTTGAGTTTGAGTGCCGCCTGCGGGGGGTGGCCAACTTTATAAAGGCTCGCTTTTGAAACTATATAGGGTAATTGTGGTAGTTACCGGACGATTGACGTTTGTTCAACTCCATATTCGATCTTTCTTTCATTCCACTAATTATGACGAGGCATTAGATAGAAAGAATGACAATTTTTTAAAATATTATTTAGTAAATAATAATAAGAAAATTTAAAAATTGTATTTCTTTAGTCAACGGTTGTTTTTTAGCAACAAAATCCAATAAGCGGACATTAATTTAACAATCACTTTTACTAAAAATTAGTAACATTTCTTAAAAATAAATAAATCGTATATTTATTGTATTATTATTATTATTATTATTATTATTATTATTATTATTATTATTATTATTATTATTATTATTATTATTATTATTACAGCTGACAGCTGACTTTATAAAAACAAACAAATATTTTTTTTAACAAAATATGTATTCCGAATTGATTATATAGTAATCACCACTAGATCTAAACACATTAAAACCCACTTCTATCAATATATATATATAATTGGCGCTTTGTAACCGTTGAAGCGATTTTCGGCCGAGCTCCTCCTCCAATTTGTGGGTTTGCGTCTTGATGTTTTTCCAACAAATGGAGGGACCTACAGTCTATAGTAAGCCGCCTCCGAACGGCTGATGGTTTTTATGAGGAGCTTTATTTCATGCCAGAAACACACTCGGAGTGGTTGACACTCGCTGCCGATGAGGCGAGCTAAATTAGAAAATTTAGCTTAATTTTTTACTTAAATTTATTTTCTATAACTTTTTGGATGTTAGTACGATACCAGGATTTGATTCCGAGCCTTCCGAATGGCAGTACGCAATCCTAACCACTCGGCTACCGCGGCTGAATTCCATTAATAATAACTTTGAATTCTATATATGATAATATCTTTACCTCTAAGCCAAAAAAAAAAACAATAACTTTAAAAAAATAAAACTTGTTATAAACTAACAAATTAATCCCTCTTAAAATGCATTTATTTTTTAAATAAAATTATTAACAGTTTTCAAATTTTTTGTGAAAAATCCTGCGCGGTTACTAGGTGGTGCCCGTTTATTAGCGCATTTACCCTATGTATGTATGTAAGCGTATGCACATACATACACAAATTGTGCAACATACAAACAGAAAAAGCAAAAAAAAAAAATTATAGAATTGTTAAAATAAAATACTTGATATTCGTGTATACTTTTATTTCTGTGTCAGCGTGTTTCAACTGCAAACATACATATACACATATACTCGTACACATATTTTTATACACAATCAAAAAGCGTGATCACCACCTGCGCGCAGGCGTTTTTAGCATTTTTTATTTTAATTTTTTTTTTATTTTTTAAAGTTTAAAATTTCCCTGGAATTTTGGTGTGTTTCTCTCAGATTTCAATCCATTCGATTTGAATGGTCCTCTCCACTTCGTTTCCTCGCTTTTGGTTGAATGCTCACTACTGCGTTGAAGCACTTCAAATATTTGAAGTTTTTTCCCTTTTTAATTTGAATACGGATTTTTTGCCGGCTTTACTTTAAACCATATTTTTAAGTACATTCCGTTTAGTGTTTAATTTCCTGGAAATAAGTGTATTGACTACTTCAAATTTTGGATATTCACATTCTCTTTGAGACAATTGCGATTATTGCCTTGATAACGGCCTTTTTCATTTAATTTAAAAGCAAATTCAAATGTCTATCCTTTGTCGCCATTTGCTAAAACTATGAAAAAGTCATGTCGTCCAAAGTTTGTTTTGCATAAGCACAAAGAAAGATCTAGATGCGCGTCTAGATGATCTCAAAGGAATGCTAAAATTAAGCTATTGGACTATTAATAATACTCCAACTAAGGTTAAAAATAAAACTCCGATCATCTCTGTACGACTATAGAGTGTAGGCATTATTGAGGGTCTTAGCTTGCAGGCTTCCAAAATCATCGCTGGATTATTATTTGTAGGGTTATGTGAAGCAGGAGACGATTGACGCTTTGGAAGAGAATATTCGACGCGTTCAAAAATTGAGCATTTCGGCTGTTATTTAGACGATCGAGCCGCGGAGGTCACTTGACAGAAAACATTTTTTAAAACATAATCGGTGTTATTGGGAATTTCTTGCAAAAAAATTCCTTTCTCTTTGCAAAGTTTTTCAACGTCCTATAGGACATTCAGAGAAAATGACAAAGCAAAACTTCTTACAATATTGTAAAATGGGCTATAAAGTCGAGCAAGGTGTAGTCGTCGTGAATCTTTTCTCACGTCATTTTCAAAGGTTTCGAATGTAGTGAGTATCTAGTATATGACGGTTTCGCCAGGTTTCAAGACTGCTCAGTTCATTGAAGTGTGGTTTTGAGCTTTCGCTGGTGTGCAATAGACTAGATATTGAAGTTTAATATGCGTTGACCGCTGATCACAAGAATACTTTTCAGGTCCCACAAGTATGTACTCTGCTGTTGTGGCCTTCAGAGGTTTGGCAGAAGCGTAAATTGCTACGTTTAGAATTCTCTTTTCGTTTTAGTATTACAAAAGTCGTTTGGTGCCTATGGCTTGGGACACATTTCGTAAATTAAATTATGTCAGTATTTATATATTACATATGTATATATGTATGTATACAGTGTATGTCGACTCACTACGTTTCATTCTCTCAACTGTTGGCATTCAAAATGGCAGCGCAACAAAAAGGAATTTAAAGAATATTATCATTTGTCGTCATATCTTTTGTTTCATTATCGCTTCAACAATAAAATGGAAAGGAAGCAAGCAAGGAAGGAAGCAAGCAAGGATTCAACAACATAAAGTGTGAAGTGTCATTTTTAAAACAATAAACTGAAGCAAATGAAAAGCAAAATGTACAATTGTATATAAGTAACAAATGTATGTATATACATAAGTACACATACATATATACGGCAAACATGTGTATGTGTATATGCTAAAGAAGTAAGAGGCGGTGGGTGGCGTCAATTTAGCTTTGCTGCAACAAATGGAACAACTCATCGTCAAACAAAGCCGAACACACATTCACGAAGAGACAACTTACTTTGGCTTCTACTCTTTATAAAGTATATGTTATATGTTTGTATGTTTATATTGGTAAGTGTACAATAAATACAAGTATGCAAGTGTAGGATATAAAATTAAATTGTAGTCGTAAAAGTGGAGAACAGTAAAAACACCACAAAATGACGGCAGCAGAAATAGCAACAAAAGCCGTAATAGCTGAAGTGGAGGGAGCGCAGTTAGAAGAAGAAGCAGTAGTTAAAATGGCGGCAACTTTTAAGTTAATACAATATTTAAACGTATGCAATATTTTATATAAAATGCTTATGTATATGAAAATATGTAGATATAGACATGTATGTATGTATGTAAATTTACTTGTCTTTTTATCTTCCAATGAAATATTACGTAAGTGTTTGCGACTGTTAACATGAAGGCGGCAACAATAAAATTGCAAAAAAAAAAAGAAATAAAAAGTAAAAACAGAAAGCAAGGCAAAACAATACAAAAATATCTACAATTTTAATTTCATTTCATCTCATTTATACAATGACCATTGTCTTTACCCTCTTTTTAACGATTGCATTGTAATTTAATTTATTTTATGTTTTTTAATTCGTTTTCGCCACTTATTTACGTAAATTCTTTTCATCTTTATTTTTTATTTACATATTAATTTTAATTTTTATAATAATAAATTGTTTTCGTCTGTTTGTTGGCTTAACGGTGTTCTTTGTTCGTTGTTTCGCCTTTTATCGTGGTTTTTATTTGTACATTTTATTTTTTATTTTAAATGCTCGAGTGTATGAGTGCCTTTTGGTTTTGCCTTTTGTTACAACAACAACGACAGGATACATAACAAAAGCACTCGAGAGAAAACAGAAAAACTGTTTTAATTTAAATTCGAATTTTTTAAGCACATTTACATATACATACATATATGTATATATGTATATATACATACATGTCTTTATATATATTTTATTGTTGTAAGTGTGAGTGGATAGTTATACACCAATATAACTATAAAGGGTTGATGTAGTGCCAATAACAAAGATCGATTACTGCGGGAAAGTTGTGTGTGCTATGGTTCCTTTGCTACCCTCAACCACTTTGTTACTTTAAAAATATTTCGAGGCATATTCAAGAAAAAAATAAAAAGAAGGCTGTTAAGGCCGGATGGATTTTATTTTCGTCACGTTGGCAACACGGTAGTTTCTCTAGACGGCTTCTCCAGTCTTCCAAGCAAAGTGCGAATTGAGCGGTGCCATTAATTATCTTTTTGGAAGGGAAGGCGATTCAGAACAAAAGTGGTAGATGTTGACAAAAAGAGAGAAGAAACTGCTCTCTTCTTTAAATGAGATGTCTTCAAACATTATGTACATTCCTCCTTCCTTCCTTAGGCGCGATGAAGCTCAATTTTACTTAAATCGGTACGTTAATAAACCAATTTGCCGCATTTGGAGTAATGATAATCCACAAGCCGTTGTTGAGACGCCGTTACATGCTCAAAAAGTCACTGTTTGATGTATAGGCGGAGGCAATCATTGGTTAATTTTTGGTGAAGAATGAAACTGACCATAAATGATACAGTCAATGGGGAACGCTTTAGAGCCAAGGTTAATGATTTTTTCGTATCTCAATAATCTACGCAGATAGGTCCGAGATGATGACCAACCTGGAAGAGAATATTCGCCGCGATATTGCTGATGTACTGTGTAATTGCTGCAAAAAATGTTCGAAAATTGGACTTATCGGCTCAATATATTCCTGCCAGCCGCGGTGGTCACTTGCCTTAAATTATTTAAAATATGGAAAACATTAACATTATAATATAGCTATATTCTTGGTCATTACATTTAATTATGAATTTTTATTCTTCTTGAAAACCATATGTCAAAAATATAAAAAACATCCCCTCCGTAATTTAATTTAATTAAAAAAAAATTTTCTTTACTTCATTTTTTTAATGCTGACATTGAGTTGAAAAATATAAAATTGTTATTTTTCTTTAATTGTTTAGAGCAAATAAGTAAGGTAAATTTGCTTTGGAATGCCCCACTTTACATACGTATGTATACTAATATGTATGTACATATATGGAAAAACTTTTCTCTAAACAAAATTATTTACATATTTACCGTTCTGCGCAGCAATCGCATCAGGAATCGTCAAACGTTTGCATATCCTGATTTATTCGTGTTGATATTTATTTATCGCTTTTCCGTGAGAGAAACAAAAGCATTTTATTTGTTTACTCATGTTCATCCATACCTACATATGTATGTACACATGTTTATGCATTCGTGTTTTGCACTATTATGTTATTAATACTTTTGATATAGTTGTTGTTGTTGTAAATGTTGTTGTCGTCGTGATTGAATTATTTGCTTTGATTCGTCAACGCTTCGGCGTGTGTGACAACAACATACTGGGTCTTTCATTTACCAATCCTGAGAGTCCTGTAGTGTTTTTGTTTTTAATATTCTAATTATTTTTAAATTTTATTTTCGTTTTTTTTTTCTTTAATTTTTGACTAAAAACTCTTGTATTTGCTAACCGTTTGTGACTTTTATATATTTGTATGTATGAGGGTCTAAGGGTATATGACGTGCACTAATTAATGTACTTATTACATAATAGGCAAATATTTACAAAACAAACTCGCCCACACACGTACATACGTACTCGTACATGCATACATACATATGTATGTATTTTACATGTTGACAATGCTCTAGGCTTTATGATTGGTGCTAATATTATGAAAAAGTCTATTAAATCATGCGTGTGCAATCAGCGAAAGCTCAATATTTACCGTTAAAGTTAAATGCGGTTAATTCAAAATGAATACCTTAAAACTCATCAAAGCTCAAAGGAATTACTAAATAATACGAGAAGCCCTATGGCGCGGGTATAATGTATTGTAAGCTCTAAAAAATGGAGTGAGAGTAACTAATTAGTGTGGATTGAAAAGAAATCGTATTTACATCAAAGATTAAAATTAAATAACTGACGATTTATAACGCTTCACCGATTCATGGAATAACTCCTTCCTCTAACTGTGTTGTCTGGCGGGATATTTTCTTACATAGTTCCAAGACAGCTTTAGAAAATCCAATGGAATTTTATCAAAAACTTTTGAAAACTATTTTCTAAAAATTATGAATGGTCGTTTTTTTTTGGATCGCGTGCATGACTCTCTAGTAGTTGCAAGCCACTAGCTCTCTGGTGGCAAACTATAATTATTCTCGTACAACTTTATAAATATAAATATGTAAGTGTGTTTCGCTACACCAAAGCAAACATTGCAAAAAGTGAAAAATCAGTAAACTATTTTTATTTTACTATTTCGATCATCCGTTCTAGTTCTAATTAATTTTTTTTTCAACAATACAAAATTCATTTCCGAACGGTTGAACAATTTTTCGAATATCAACATCAATTTAACTTAAATTTAAACTTAATTTATTTTTGAATTTTTTATTTAAATTAATTTTCTATAAGTTTGGATGTAGGTCGGACAAGAACTCGAACCCTGGCCTTCTGAATAGCATTCCGCAATGCTAACCACTCGGCCATCGCGGCCACCGATATAATTAGGCATTGTGAATATGACGGTACTTGTGTACTAACAGAGCATCATTAAAAAAGAAATCTGCCTAAGGTGAGATTTTGATCGCTTGCTTTTGCATATATACATTTATACATACTTATGTAAGCTAATATATGTTTCGTTCATACCGATGTGTGTAGTATGTGCGTTATACTGATATTATCAAAAAGCCATATTGGCAACCCCACCAACTGTCATCGTGGCAAAAATGAATTAATACATATGTATATTTATATACTCGTACATACATGTAAGTAAGTATTTATGATAAATTCAATTCTATTCTAAAGTACATCCATAAATGTTCATATATATGTTTGTAAGTTTGTACAGCATACAATTCATTGTATTTGAATTTTAGAAAAATTTAATTCAATAAACATTAACCTAAAAAAAACGACGTCTGTTGCGGCTTTGCGGTGCATTCGATGCTGCGAGCAAAAGCTGCGTGCCTTACCCACACATAACCATGCACAATACACCCGCCATTGTCCGGCGCATAACGGCGCTGTCAACCGCAGCGCGCCGCACGTGACACTTTTGACGTGTACGTTGTACGTCACTCGTTAGTCACCCGTCGACGCAGAGAACTACGAAGTAAGCTTGGGAAAACGCACGTAAAAGAGTTTAACAATTCCATATTCCCTAATTTTGACTTTGTTTTGTAAAAGTTATTGTGTTTAACCATCTGATCAGAATGCCCCGATTATATTTATTTATGAACTAAATAGTAAACAAGCTCAACGAAAAGGATTTAATTGTGTTTTAGTTTGAAAATTTGATTGGAGTCAAGGCCGCAGCACAGCGAAATTATTATCCTCGTTCATAATCTCTACCCTCCATCTGCTAATATTACTTTCTAGACTTGGCGATGAGAATATTTAAAATTAAGTAAGGGTGCGTCCATAAGCCACGTAGCTCTGCCAAGAGTGGGAGGGATTCAATAAAGAGTAGGGTAGGGGAGAGAGGGGTCACGTTGTGTTTAATCAAGAGACAGGAAGAGGGTGAGAGGGGGAGAGAGGGGAAGAGGGTAGAGAGAGGGGAAGAGGGGTAGAGAGAGAGAGAGTGAGAGAGAGAGAGAGTGGAAGAGGGTAGAGAGAGGGGAAGAGGGGTAGAGAGAGAGAGAGAGAGAGAGAGAGAGAGAGAGAGAGAGAAAGAGGTCACGCACGAATACGTCTCCACTTTAACATATTACAGTTCGAAACAAGGGTTGTTTGATCGTACGAAAGAGTTTCTGATATATCAGAAAATTTGACCCGCCTTCTCGAGGCTATTACCGTCAACTCTATCGGAAATGTCAACCATTTCATATGCTAATGAATTTTGTCGGCTCAAGTGAAGCACTAAAAGTGCTGGAGCACATACAACATGCATTGCACCTTTAAATTACTGTGGGGCCGAGTTGCTTGCAGACAGTCCAAACATTGGCTTGCATTTAGGTTAGCAAAAAGCTATACGAGTACACGATACACTGACGGGCTGCTACGATTATTTTCAAAAACTACTTTTTTCGTCCGTGCAGCCTATTGACACTTCATATCTTCAGCAAAGTCCCCAGGCCCCAGTCCTACGGACCTACGGAGTTAGCGGTTGAAGTAAATAAAATAGTTTGTCAAGACCCTCCAGTCTGGCATTCATTTCAAAAGGCGGAGAAAACACCACTGTTCTTTATAAAGTCCTCATATCAAATGCTTTGTTATTCCTTTCATTAAAAGCGTTGAAGCGGCTGATCGCCTAGGATATTATGAATATACTGTATAAATATTTGCTTTAAAGAGTTCAAAAATTACTTTATTGTTGATATTGACTATGTATATCTAGGCAATCAAAGTAGGATTACGGCGCGACATTGGAATCCTTCTACCGTGAGTGTACGGTTGTCATGATAGCTGTTATACTTCTGAAGGTTCTGTTTAGAAGGAGAAGAGGCTTAATTCTTTGTATACGTATTATGATCAATGGTCAGATCAGCAAGGTCAGCTAATGGCTTTGCCGGTTTAAGACCGATCTAAGCAGGTATTTTTCAGCGCAAAGTGGTATGCTCACATGGTGAGCAGGGCATACCGTGGGGTGCAAATCATAAAAATTTATTACCAAATGTTTCGGTTCTCGCGATGCATCTCTAGAAAATTTTCCTCACCGATGAAGCTCACTTTTGGTTGAATGAGTGCAATACTCGTAATAAACCAAATTGTCACATTTTGAGTGATGATAATCCACGCCGTTATCTTTTCAAAAAGCCACTGGTTGGTGTGCTGTATGGAGAGAACTAATCATTGGTCCGTCTTTCTGGGAGTTTTATAGTGTCACGATTAATTACCTTATCGTGCCTTAATTGGAGTATGTTGATGTGGACAACCTTTGGTTCCAACAAGACGGCACTACATGCCATACAGCCAACTTTCGGTGAGCACGTTATCACGTCGTGAACCTGTGACCATAACTTTAAATTTGTGCGTTTTATTTCTTCGTGAAAACCACATTTTGAAAAAACTATTATACGAAAATGAAATTCAGCACTTGAGTCACATCTGATCACCTTCATGGTGGCTTTTAAGATGAGCGCTACTCACTGCTTATTTAGTAGCATTGCCACACACGCTCGGGCACTCTCTCGGTGATGTGTTTATCTAAGCGTTGAGCGCTGTCAATGCTCAATGCTCACTGGCAGTATGATTTTTAAAGTAAACATGGGAAACCTCTACACACTCGTATGACCTTATGTACTAATTTCGTGGTGGTATTTAGTGGTTTGTAGCGAGTGGTGTACGCGGATTGGGTCTTTGGTACTTAATGGAGACCATTTGGTCTATGTTGCATTTCGTTTGTCGGCAAAGTTTATTTATTTCTTTCTCAGTGTTGTTATTTTAACTATGGTTTGCTTATTTGTAGTTTAACATACATACATATGTATTTGTGTGATAATACTTATATATATGTTTCATAGCTTGTCTCGTCTTCTTCGTTATTTGTCTGTCTTTAAGCACAATCCATTAGCTATATGTAAGTTGTAGCTGAAGGTAACTGATTGCCTGAATTGGTGGACTATATTATTGCTGTGTTTTTGAGCATTATACATATGTATTGACGGCTGCTGTTTGGCTCATTTACAAAAATAATAAAGCAAATCGTTTCTTTTAAGAAATAAAATTAGAAAAAAAGAAAAACAATCAAAGTAAAAACAATTTCAAGTAATATGAAGTTGAAGAGAATAAAGTACAAGCGTGGACCACCCTCGCCGCCACTTGATGTGTTTTCTATACTAGACCATTTTATCTACGATGCGCCTTGGGCAATCCTTTTGAGCACCCTTTCCACCGCAATTACCCGCCAAATTTGCAAACAAAAAAGAATCGAGTTTATAACGCCAAAAGCGCTAAACGGTTACTTAGCCAACTCATACGTATCCAATTCACCCAACATTGGTGGCTCAGCGAAGCGTGAAACCAAAAATATTCAACCAGTTCAACCGAGTTCTTTGTGGTTTGGTCTACCTGCGAAAGTATCTCTTAAGTACCAGTTAAATACTGCATAAACACATAAACATTTCAATTGTAATGTACACGTATGTATGTACAAACATTCAAAGGGTACATTTCCCCAAAGGTATGAACTAGCTCATCTCCCTCAAGTTGGCTGACGGCTGGGAAAAGCGAGTGCAAATTTTTTAACCAACTTTTTTGATGGGGTTGAAAATGAAATTAACAATTAAATGCCGCCAAGATCTTATCAAAATCATTGTTATTCTTTTATTTATATTTGTTGTTTCCTTTGTTGTAGATAGGAGATGATGATGCTCCGCTTGTTGATTGTTGTCTCTATTAATGTCTTAAATGAAGTGCGTACACCACTTAATTGTTGAAGTATTATATCCTGCGGCACGAAGGCATACAAACAGCGAACTGGCAGCTGTGATTTCAGTGTTAGATTGTGGATTGGTGGAGATGGAAAAAAAGTGGGTGCAAACAACGAAGGGGGACGTGATAATACTTATGAGATTATGCAATATATAAACATTTTTATTTATTTACGAAGACATATATGCTATTCGCAATAGAAACCGAATGGTTGGAAATTTTCCGTCATATCCAATGAGCTGGTTTTCAAGAGAAAAGTTTTCGGGGTGTTATTGTGTTACATATTGGAAGCGAAATCATCATATAATGGAAAGTTTTCTTTGTAAGTAAGTCGTCAAAAAAAGGACGATGAATGCAACTTAGAGAGTTTCGTTGGAATATCCTCTAGTGATGGTAGAAAAAGACGAAGGCTTTTACTTCAATTGAAGTCTGAAGATCCCTTCCCTTCCCTTCTTTCCAAGTGAAATCAGGTCACTCTACATCTGATTTTTTCTTCTAACAGAGTGCAGCTTACGTCCTTCCTCTGCTTCCACCAGCGGGTACAACATCGAATACTTTCAAAGCGGGAGTGTTTTCTTCCATTCGGACTAAATGACGGAGCCAGCGAAGCCGCTGTTTCTTCATTCGCTAAACTATGTCAATATCATCATATAGGACGTATAGCTCATCGTGAGTTCATCTACGGTATTCGCTGTTCCCAACTTGTAGAAGACCATAAATAGTGACGTGGGAGCTAAGTCGCGGCCGCGGTAGCCGAGTGGTTAGCATTGTGTACTGACATTCGGAAGGCTCGGTTTCAAATCCCTGTGCCACCAAGATCCAAAAATTATGGAAAATTATTTAAATAAAAAATTAAGTTAAATTTTCTAACTGCGGTTGCCCTCGGCAGGGAATGTACACCCCATATATATGGTCAATGGTCGACTTACCAAAGCCTAAAGCCACACTGATAAGCTCCAATCAGTTTGTTGATAGTGGGCTTTAGTCCTGCAGACTGTGGGATCGCTTTTTTTGTGGATTGGGCGGAGCACACTTAGGTTCCGACCATATTTTGCAAAGAACCTGATGCATGCACCTGATAAATTTTTCACCGCCGTATTTGAATAGTTCGACCGGCAATCCATCGATCCTTACTGCTTTGTTGTTTTTACTATTTGCGATTGCTATTCGGACTTTTTCATAGTCGTGTAACGGAACAACTTTTCCATTGACATAAATTGGAGTTTCGGGTTCACCATCTCCTGGTGTTTCATTTTCACTGTCATTCAGCAGGCTGGAGAAGCGTTCAATCCATAAATTCAGTATACTCTGGGTATCCGGCATTAGATGACCCTGTGTGATAGCAACTTTTCGACGTGGAACCTTCCTTGTGTTCTTTTGATACACAGAGGCGCGTGCGTATCTTCGCTGCGACAAAATAGAGTGATCCGAATCGATGTTCGGAACGTACGCGCATCTAAAACACAGACGAAAGACATGTCCTCTGTCACAACATGTGCTGGAATCTAGTGCTACAGACAATCATATTTCGGGCCCGTCAAAATCGTAAAAGGCATGCTTGGTCACATCGTCCTTCTCTTCCGTCGGCACATAGGACCAAATCGGCATAGTGTTAAAAAATTTGGTTTCGATGCGAATTGTGGCGAGACGTTCATCCATCGGAGTGAATGCCAGTACTTGGCGACTGAGTCTCTCTCCCACCACGAATCCGACACCAAATTTGCGCTCCTTTATACTGCCGCTATAGTAATTGTCTCAAGGACCCACCTTCTTAAAAGCTGACATCAATCGTAAGGTGACTTTCCAGTTTTAATAATGGATCAGAAAACAAGAAAGCAGAGCTTATCTTAAAACCGTTTAAAGGTGCATAGTATGTATGTAAATGTAAATGTAGATACTTCTTTATGTATCTGTACAATCATTGAAGCTTTATAAAATAAGAATAGCTTTTTCTTCTTGTAGCTTATATTTACTTTGTGTTTGTCTGATGCTACTGTTTGTGTTTAAGAACTTTTGTTTTGCCTTAATATGCAAAGCAAGCGAGGGGCTCACACTCGCTTTTTATAAAAGGAGGACTTTTATGTATTTTATGTTAAATTCACAGATTATATAATATTATTTTATAAACATACACATTTATATTCTTAGTATGATGGGTACAATTGAATATTAGTTAGACGCTCCAAAGCTGTACAAATTAGAGCTGATAGGACCTCTTCTGATGGTCGACAAATTTTATTATCTTCTTTAATTTCATATAAATATTTATTTTATATTATTTATATTTTGTTTCACGCTTTTATTTTTATTTTTTAAATTTTTACTTATTTTATTTTCTTTCGTTTTGTTTTAATTTAACTTAATTTATTTTATTTCATTTTATTTCACATAGGTTTTTTATTTAAATAATTCAATTTTATTTGTATACCTCTCCTGTACATGAAATGATAATATTAACTTTAAGCCGAAGTATATACACGTAAGTATCAGAATATAACAAGGCTGCATCGTAACGATAAATTTCACGTTAATCGAAAAATTATTATCGCTTTGGTTGAAATATTTAGAAATATTCAGTTATCAAAATAAATTTTTTTTTTCGTTTTTACCCGAAATGAAAATCTGTCGTTAACAGATAATGTTAAAGGTTAAAATTGAAGTGTGCTGTTAAATCATAGTAAGTAAACATTTCGTTGATTTAATTTTTCAGTTCAGAAAGATGAGTTGGGTGGCTTTAGCCTTGTCCGTTTGTCTCTCCCTCGGTTTTTAGGAAATTTCATTCAAAATTGTTTAAGCGATCATTTCTCGAAAAAAAAAGTTTGCTGGGATACACGAAGAAAACCGGCAGCAAAAGTAAGGATGTCAGTTTATTTCACCCGATCTAAAATCGGGTCAGACGATAACTGCAAAATGGTACACCGAAGAGCGCCGTCCCACACTGCTGAAATAAGGAGTAATTTTATTGCGATCTCAGGGATCGAAGAAATACGTCCGTGCTTGTGCTGGTTATTTCCAAATATTTAAAAAAATAAAATTAAAAGGAAAGGCATTTAATAGCAACGAGGAGATAATTAATGCGGTTAATGCTGTCGCAGAAGCCAAGCGGTTAGCATTGCGTTCTACCATTCGGAAGGCCCGCGTTCAAATCCTGGTGCGACCAATATCCAAAAGTTATAGAAAATTAATTTAAATAAAAAGTTAAGTTAAATTTTCCAATTCAATCAATGGCGATTATGTAGAGAAGATGAAAAATGACAATAATTACGAATAAATACAGAAAGATTTATTTTTGCTTCTAGTCAACTTAACAAACTTTTGTTAATCCCCTCGTACATACATATGTACATATATACAACCGATTTTCTAGATTGGAGAGATATTCAGAGTTCAGCATGACGGAAGGCAGCTCTTCTTTCTTCTTTCTTGTTTATTTTTTACTTTGATTTATTTTTCTTTTATTGTTAAGTTTTTTTAATTTTTTAAATTAGTTTAATATTTCTTATTTTATATTATCTTTTTTTGTTTTATATTTGCTTGTAGTATATTATATATTATTTTACTTTACTTTATTTAAAATTTTCATTACTTTTTGTATTACTTTAGTTTGTTGTTTTATTTTATTTCTTTTATTTTATTTTAATTTATTCTATTTTTTACGTTGATTAAGTTTTTTATTATTTTTATATTTTTATTTATTTTATTCTATTTAACTTTAATTTATTTTATATAATTTCTTTTCATTCTATTTCAATCTATTTTTTGCTTATTTCATTCATTTTTGTGTAATTTATTTTCCGTTTGTGTTTTTCTTTTACTTTGACCTATTTTGTTTTATTATATTTTTTATTTTATTTTAATATATATATTATATTGAATGGCTTTTTATGGAGTAGTTTTCCTCAAAGTATTTTTAATTTCAATTTTTGCACTCACGCATTGTTTAAGAAACCTTCGGGATCCCTTTAAGAAGCTCACAGCTACGGCACTGTTATCGATCATTATCTTCCCTTGTTTGCACTACATCATTTCAATATTTTGTATTTTTACACATTTGGAAACTTCTTCTTTATGGTTAGCCGCCAGGGGGGAATGCCTTCATGCGAGCATTCAAAATAGAGCTGCGAGTAAATAAATACATATGAGATACGTATTCAAGTAAGGCCAATCACATTCAAATGTTTAAATGTATACTGAAGTATAATGCGATCGCATCAATGAAGCATAAAAAGTGCCACAAAAAAGAAAGTGAAAGAAAATATATTTTGTATTCAATTTAAAACAAAAAAAGTTGAAATGCAAATGTTTACATGACATCCGTGTGCACTCAAAAATGTCGGTGCTACCGGTATAGGGACATACACACAAATGGATATAAATACGTATTTACATATGTATATTTAAACAAAATATTGGTTGGTTCATCAGCAACAACTCCCAAAAAATATTTTGTGAATATATACATACATACAAACATACATATGTACATAGGTATGTATGAAAGTGCATGCATGTTTACTCATATAGAGGATATGCATATACATACATACAATATGTTTAAATATACGTATTTTCGTTTGACTTTGATTGTCTTACACTTGGGAGGTCACATTGTTTACACAGTCATCTCATATTCGTTTTTAAATTTCGGTAGTTATGACAAAAGCAAAATAAAAAAAATTAAAATTAAGAAATAACATTTGTCTTAAGTAGCCTTCCTTCACCGTGTGTCAATATATTTGTAAACGTTTACATATGTATGTGAGCAAATGTGGTACGTATAGTGGCTTGGTAGGAACAAACCCGAGCAAAGCGTGCAAGTAATCAATGTGTGCTTTGTTTTTGAGTTTTTTTTTTACATAAAAGAACAAATGTTACAAGTCAAAACGGCGCTCAAGACAAATCCCAATTTAACTTCAGTTTTTTCAGCACTTAAGAATTCATATTGATGCAAGGCAAGAGATCGCTCATTTCGGAATGGGGTGGGAATATTAACCCCTTCGAGTATATTTCTGATATGAAATAAAAACCCTTAAAGGTAAATCATCCGTTGGGAGGAGGTTTAGAATATACTCCAAGTTACTCTATTTGCTGGAAAACCCATCAATACTCAAATTACAAATCGGAGAGAAGTTCGGCCAAAAAGAGCTTCAGAGGTTATAAAACAAAAGATAATGTATGTATGTTATAAATATATAAAATACTCCCACAATAACTCCTCATAGTAGCATTTGTGTTTTTTATGTGGCGGTATTTTTTCGGAGTTGGTCTGCGAACGTGGGATTTAACACTGCTGGACTATTTTTTGTGGTATTATGTAAAGTCGCTTGTCTACTCAGATGATCTCGAGACGATTGACGTCTTCGAAGAGAATATTCGAAGTGTTATTGCTGACATACTGCGCCAATTGCTTCAAAAAGGAGTCAAATATTAGGCCTTGAAAATAATATCTCTTACAAAACAACTTTGCATGAAAGAGGTATTAAGTGACAGCTGAATTTAATAATTTAAACTTAGAAAATATTGACTTTGACTCATAACAGCTTATAATAGTACATAAGTAAAGAAGTCACTAGTAAAACAATAATTCTTAAAAAGGTAGCATTATTAAATAAAAAGCTCTTAGTTATATAGTCTACACATTTTCAATATTCATTATAATTTACGGCGATCAAATGTAATTTATTTTTTTTTACACGCTTTATATTAGCTTCACTTGTATGTCAGTATGTCTGTCAGTATGTCTGTCAGTATGTCTGTCAGTATGTCTGTCTGTCAGTTTGTAACTTTTTAGCGGTGACGCGATCCCAATATGAAATATTTGAGATGCGAATCGTTGCATACATCGTAGCGTTGACAGAATTAATCAGAGAACGTATAATAATCCATACTAATAATTATTATACGTTCTCTGATTAATTCAGAGAAAAAAAATCAAAATAGGGTTAATTAGAAAAATATATAAAATAAATATAGTTTAAAAAAAACTAAAAAAAACACGCTTTTAAAGAATATTAAACTAAAAAGTTGAAAATAATTTTGGAAATAAACTTAAGACAATAGTATATAATAAATATAGTTTAAAAAAACTAAAAAAACCCGCTTTTAAAGAATATTAAACTAAAAAGTTAAAAATAAATATAGTTTAAAAAACTAAAAAACACGCTTTTAAAGAATATTGTACTAAAAAGTTGAAAATAATTTTGAAAATAAACTTAAGACAATAGTATATAAAAAATACTTGTATAATTAAGAGAAAAGCGTGGGGCGCTCGATATATGGAAATTATGGTACAAAGCGACCCACGCTTTTCTCTTAATTATACAAGTATTTTTTATATACTATTGTCTTAAGTTTATTTTCAAAATTATTTTCAACTTTTTAGTACAATATTCTTTAAAAGCGTGTTTTTTAGTTTTTTAAACTATATTTATTTTTATTTGAAAATTAGTCTTGATACATTCTGCGGCAAATTTCATTTTGTTTTATTTTTTTGTCATGAAATCGAAGATGTGTTGTCGCATTTGTGATTTGAGAATTTAATAAAGGAAATGTCATCCATATATTTAATTTAATAAATACTTCTCAAATTTCCATTGTATTTCTACGCAAATATATGTATATAATATATATGATTGTATATACAGCTAAAATATTCGCATTGTTCACTGGCAAATCGAAAGTATTTGGTTTTGTGGTTCGTTATGTTCACCCTCCCAGTTCTGCTACTCTCTTCACGCTCAATTCACAAAAGCCATTGTAGCCATTGGCCAACCAGCTTCGATTTAGAAGTTCCGTTGCTCAGTATGCTCGCTATGTGCTCCTGTGTTATCCAATATGAGGAGGAGGGAGCTAGTAGTTGGTAAAGAACAAAAGTGCGGAGAGTCAAGCGAAAAAAATTCAACAGCAATGAAAAGAACGTAACATAGATGCTCGTAACAGCAACAAAAAAAAAACAGCAATAAAACAAAGAAATTCAGCATCAGTAGTAACAACAGCAGCAATTCAAATAAATACACTCACAACCGTACAACAACAGCAAGAATAAGAGAAGCAGCAAACAGCAAACAACAGAACTGTCAACAACAACAACAGTAACAGCAATGCAATCATTTGTCGAATACAATAGTGGAAGGACAGAAATTTTCACAGATAATAGTTTTCATTGTTTCAGTGAACAATAGTGAGAGAGGCCAGGAGACCACAGGCCGCTTAACTGGACGAACAAGCCGTCCATTGCCGACCGAGTGTACATATAATGGCATGCCTACATACTATTATATAAATTTATAAACTTACAAAGGCATTCATGCAAGTTATTCACTATGTTATATGTATTTATATATGTAGGTATATGTATGTGTGGGCGAAGCTCCTTCGGTTTCAGGCATGGCTGTGGGTTGAAGTTCAAGTCTTGGTATTATCTCTTGATTGTTGACCATTGCTCAGTTGGAGGTTTTCGCAAATCTATGTTCTCTATGTGTGTTACATCTACATGCATTAATTAAATGTTATTGGTGTTGCCATTAATATGGTATCCATTTGTTTCACACACTTTTGTTAATGTAATATCATTTATTTTCAACATTAGGCTGTAGAGATGGTTTTGATTATTTATTAATACATACATTTTTATGTATGTGTGTGTATGATAATAAAATTTAGTCATGAAATTTATTTTAACATATACATATGTATGAACAAGTAATACCATTTACATTATGGTGACCGGTTGGTCTAAAAAAGTTAGATTAATTTTAATATTGGTTAAGGGGGGATATGAAAGAAATGATTAGAGTTATTTTAAACTTTTCTGTCTGAGCACCATTCTTTTAAGCACCATGTTCCGGATTAGAGCGCAAGTGTTCAGAATGTGTGGTAGATAGCTTTATAAACTCTATTGATTTTCATATCAGGATCTGTGGCTTAGCTTGGAAGCTCTATGTTTAGAATTATGAAATATGACAAAAAAATAAAAATAAAAAACCGTCGCATGTGCATTGCTAAGGAAATATTGAATGATTTCAACATTGGTTTTGATTGTATTAAAAGGATCATAATTGCTGATGAAGCATGGGTTGCATATCGGAATCTAAAACAAAATATCCTGAAAAAACATGCCTGTTCGGCCAAAGGACACAGTTTTGCTACAAGATATTTTCATAAGATGATACAATTAATAAGGAATATTCCCTTAAAAAAATCACGACGAAAGAATTTTTTGTGTCCCAAATATGCGAAGATCTATAAAATGACGGCATTTTGCGATGATTAAAAAGAGAAAACCCGAATCGGTGGAAGAGCTCAAGGATGTTTCAAAAAATACTGTTTCAAGGATTGAAAAAACGATAGCGAAATTGTCTGAAATTTCTGAAGAAGACAACAAAATATAATTTCATGAATAAATAAATATTTTTTAGAAAAAGAAAATTCACCTTATTTTTCGAAAAGACACTGAACAGACATACTGGAATATTTCAGCTAGTGGAACCATGTATTTTGAAAAATATGTTCTTGAACGTTTCACTGGATTATTTTCGTGGGTGGCATTTTACCATTAACTAGTGAACGAACTGCAGTCGGAATTCGATCAAATTTGTATACCTGCCATGTACATGAAATGGTACATTAACTTTGGTACGAAGTATGTAATTACCTGAAGAAGAAGAGAAAGACCCCTTCAAAAATAAAAATATGTAATGATATGATCAGAATGACATGTTGAGTTTATTTAACAACGTCCGCCTCTCCGTCTATTTGTAAGCAAATTAGTCCCTAGTTTTTTGAGATATTTCAACCAAACGTGGTACACAGATGCCCTGGTACATTTAAACGGACCATTATCGTATATAAACGACCAATTTTTCAGATTTGAGAGTTTGAGTAATAAATTTGTTAAAAAAGTATCCAAGAGCAGGGATGGTATTCTACACACGGATATACAAATAAACACTGACTCCGAAAATCATCAAAATCAGAAACTTCATCATATAGCCTCGTCCAATCAATATTTCTCATAATCTTATATAATATATAAAATCTAATGTCCGTTTGGAAAAATCCACTAATCTCTAAAAGTTACCGACCGATTGATTTAAAATTTTTTTCAGATTTTTTCTGTGATTTTATACATTCAATGAATATGTACGACTGCGAAAGTATGAAGACATGATCAATGGATAAATTGGAATCTCATCTATATTGAGTACTCTGACCTTGTTTCACCTTTCATATGATATGCAAGGGTGTCTTGGGAATCGGTACACGTAAAAAGGAGGCAAACCACCCATCTTCAACGGACTATTATATACAGATTCTCTAATTCCAGCTTTTTAACTAACCGTATACTGAAAACGCTCCAAATCAATCTCACAAACACTTTTACGTATATCCATTCCCTTATTTAATTTTCTCTTAATTTCGTGTTATCGATACTATATTATATTGCTATTGTAAATTTTCTGCGGAAACTCTCATCTGCTGACCATTGCATAGGAGCGGCACAAGTATACCCACATACATGCATGGTTACAATTCATAAATTTATTACTAGAATAGTTAAACTATTTTGCCAACAATAAATATGATTGGGATTACAATGTCCGGCGTGTCCGTTGTGTGCCCGGTGCGTGCCTCAGTAGCCATAATAGTGAAAAGGGATTTCACACTTCATCCCTCCAATACATTAATACAAAATATTTATACTATAAATATAAGGATATAATTACTCGTATGTGAATGGCAACTGGCTCAGCTTGTTGATTGTCTGATCACTTTCACAATGTGCACCCACACGCTCTCTGTGCTGGTGATTAATTTTGCCATTCATACTCGTACATACATAAGTCCTTAATTGCATTTGTTTTTGTTTTTGGTGATACTCTATTGTATTGTAATTGTTAAAACTATTTACTCTTTTTTTTGTTTCCCACCAAATACATCAACAAACAAAATCGTTTGACAAATTTCATATCTCTGTTAATCCCGGTCATGTGTGGTTCAGTTCAATTGTTATAAATACAAGTATGTACGAGTATGTATGTGGCGTCAGGCCGAATAACCGACCGTTTGTCCTTTTTGAGTGGGTGTGATATTAATCAAGATAAATAACTATTGGTGTGAATATCAACTTATCGACCGATTATAGGCAAAAGTCAAAAGTTTATTTGTTCTCTTGTGAAAATGACTAAGGAGTGGGGCGGAGAGGATTTTGGCGCACGTGTTAACACAGTTAAGTTATAATGATGGTATCCAAATATGGTTAGAACTTTAGAAGGATATAGTTGAATTTTGTATTAAAAAAAATAATATAATTGAATTGAAAATGCACCGTTAATGTCGGAAATTAAGGGATAATTAAAGAACTGCAATAATGAATGAAAATTCACTTAGGGCACACGGCGAGAAAAACCTTTAGCATTGAATAAGAAGCCCAAAGCGCCACTTTGTTTAGAACTGTATAATGTTGATGGTTGAGTTGGTATTTTTCGAAATACCTATATTTCGAGTGATGAATTTATGATTGTTAAGAGAAACAAAAAAGAAGCGCTTTCTACTTTCATGATATTTTATGACCATATAAAATTTATGGTATTTCGTTTTAAGATGAAATATTAATTCTCATATCGGGAAAATTGGTTGGAGAAGGCTAAATGATGAACTTTTCCGATTTCGACTATCTCAACAAATCGGTTAGTGAGACTGAGAATGAATATCTCAGGAGGAGTTTACATACATTGTCCGAGCTTGTAGATTTGTGACATGCTCAGGTTAACTTTTACTATTAGCGGCATCACATAAAATACGTCCGTTTTGATACTAACAGGTTAATTCTGTTGAGGTAATTAAATTTTCTTTGGTAAATTTTACAGCTATTTCGTATTCTGAGTTCCCTGTCAACCTGTTAGTTTTGTTACCCGCGAAATAGAAGGTAACAAACAGACTGCCGTTTGACTTTGTGTTGTTAAGTGTTGAAATTTGGAAGATAACCTTCTCATTCAGTTTTTTTTGTCGTCCTGGCACATTTTCCATAATTAGGTTTAACTATTTGTGACTTAATAAACAATTAAATAAAACTAACTAAATTTGTTTCGCTCCGTTTTCCATTTCGATTTGAATATTCTTCTTTTTACTTTACCAATTGGCATATTTACCATAATTTGACATGGTGGAAAAAAGTAGTGCTGCCAAAGATTTTTCAAACAATGTAACCTGTGCGCTAGAATATATATAATAATTAACGCTTTGTAACCGCTGAAGTGATTTTCGGCCGAGCTGTTCCTCCAATTTGTGGTTTTGCGTCTTCATATTTTTCCAACAAATGGAGGTACCTACAGTTTATACTAAGCCGCCTCCGAACGGCGGATGGGGTTTTTACGAGAAGCCTTTATTTCATGTCCGAAATACACTAGGAGGGGTGGACATTCCTTGCGCTAGAATACCAAATTCAATTTCGGGTGTTAAAAAGTAACAAAATTTACTTGAGAATAATCATGTTAGTCCTTATAGCTTTAGAAATGTTAAAGCCACCTTTGCGCAGATCGGTGGATCTTCGAAAAGAGTAAAGGATCGATACACATCGCCTTTTCATCTACATATTTTAAAGCCGCCGCCGAAACGAAATATCTCCTGCCATCAAACAAACAGTCATCGCATTCGCGACTCGGCTCCCACGTCACTGTTGATAGTCATAACTTTAAAGTCGTAGATAATTTCGCCTTTCTTCAAACCAGCATTAGCACCAACAACAATGTCAGCCTTGAAATTCAACGCAGAAACTCCCTTGTCAACGAACAAAAGGTCAGCGTTGAACGATGAGCTGTACGAGAGACGAGTATACGGCGATATTAACATAGTTCAGCGAATCAAAAGACAGTGTCTTCGATGGCTCGGTCATGTCGTCCGGATGGATAAGAATACTCCAGCTTTGCTAGTTTTCTATGTCGTACCCGCATGTGAAAGCAGATGAGGAGGAAAAGCTCTATTCCATCATCTATGAAAATGAATGATGAAGTCTCTAACGATTGTTACAGAATCGCAGATATGTTCGGAGACTTTTTCGAATCTAATTATGTGTCGTACACAAATTCAACCCTGCCGCCATTCATTTACCCTTACTTAATGCCTTCTTTTGATTGCGTAAAAATACCACATATATCCGCTGTTGTTCTTTATCACCATCTTAATGCCTTTGAGAGCTCATTCCCATGCGGTCCAGATAATATCCCTGCTAGTGTAATTAAATTTTGTGCTGAATCTCTATATATACTATTGACGAACATATTCAATGCTTCATTAGAGCAGAATTTATTCCCTTCCTTGTGGAAAGATTCATACATTGTACCTCTACATAAATCTGGTAGTAGATTTTCAACAGGGAATTACAGGGGATAGCAAAGTTATGTTCTATCCCCAAAATTTTTGAAGCTGATCAATTAGCCCATTCTGTATAATCAATTATAGACATCTCACAACATGCGTTTTGTAAAGGTAAATATACTCTATGGAACCTGCTAGAATTCACCACCCATGTCAGTAATGGTTTCAAAAATGGTAATCAAACAGATGTTATCTACAATGACTTCAGCAAAGCATTTGACGAGGTTTCCCATCCTTTATTTCACTTTAAACTTGATCATTTCGAGTTTCCACCTTCCCTTCTCAAGTGAATTTCATCGTACTTGATTGGTAGAAAACAAAAAGTAATTTTTAAAAATTGTACATCACGTGAAATAGTAGTAAAATCTAGTGTTCCTCAAGGCAGTCGCCTCGGTCCTTATTCTTCCTTATAAACTCAATGACCTTCCAAATGTTGTTCTTCGTTCTAAAATACTCATGTACACAGATGATGTCAAGCTCTTTAAATCAGTTCATTCTATTGAAGATAGAGAGCTTTTACTATTTGATCTAACTTATTTAGTTAGGTGGTGCGATGCAAACTGTATGTCTCTAAATTTAAATAAGTGCAAATATATGTGTTTCTCCAGAAAATCTTTCCAATCCTTTGCCTATTTGATACATAATCACAGTGTTGAACAAGTTACTGACTTCATTGATTTAAGTGTCACAATGGACCCTAAGTTAGATTTTAGAAAACATATACTAAATGCTTGCGCTAATAAGGAAATTGGAATTTGTACAAAAGCAATTCCTATTACTCGCGTTAAGAAATTTAAACTGGGATGCGAACAAGAATCTGCCTTCATATAAGAGTCGTTTACGGCTCATTAATCTGTCTACATTCCATAGTCGTTAAAAGATGCTTAGAGTTTTATTTTTAACTAAATTGATAAGAGGTGCTATCAATAGCCCAAACCTACTTAGCGAGCTAAACTTCACCATCCCTTTAAGATTATCTAGACACTTTAGGCCCCTTGCATTGGGCTCATGCAGAACAAACTTTGAAATGCACGACTCTTTTATGAAGAAGAAATGAATGACGCACTGTTGTTAACTCGGCTATATCGCGTAAGTGGAGTCTACGCCAGTAAAGAATAAGAAAAATTTTAAAATGGCAAATAGATTTTTTGTTTCTAAATTCTCTTCGCCATTATAGAAAATAAATCTCAATCAATGTGTTAGTTTGAAGGATTGTTATTCACGATTAAGTTCACTGTTTGTTGCAACTTTTGAACCTTTTTCTTTATAAAACTTTCTAAAAATAAGCTGAACTGATTTGTTTTTTTTAATTTTTTTATTATTTTATACGCTTTAACACAGTACTTTCAGTTTTGCAGTAGATAATATCGCTTAAAATTAACAGCTAAAATTATTTTCTTTTTACAGTAAATATTTTTTCAGTTATTTTAATCTAGAGTTCTCAATTATTCATATATAATATATTTAATTTTATTCCAATATAGTTTATTAACGTCGCACAAATCTATTTATTAAGTACTTAAGTATTCTGTTATTCTTTTAACTAGTGCCTTACGGTTATTTAGGATACAAATAACTACGTTTATTAAATACAACTAAAGCATTTACAAATCTTGATATACTCAGATAATATAATTTCTGAACTCAAATAAAATTTGCATGCTTTTATGGGCTTTCACTTATTCGAACGCTTATACTTCTGATTAAACACTGGTTAAAATGAATATATGTATATACACACTACATACCGTGCATATAGCTTTCCCTAGGAAGTTTTTTCTCACTTATTGTTGTTGTACCACTATTTACAAAACCATATACACAATATATTTTTCCACTTAACGTTGAGCTGGGCTGAGGCCGATGGGGGGGGGGGGGCGCTAAACATATGGTCTGAACATATTAACTTCGCCGCCCAAAGGGCTACTCTTCTCGCAGCAACGTTTTCAATCTTGCGAATCACCGGCATTACTATTACGATCCATCGACGCACCACCGTTCGACTCCGCTTGATCGATCACATCCGGAGGCAACACACCGGGCAAATACGCCGCACCCGCATATGGACCGGCAAGGAAACGTTTCGCATGCGCCTGCATGAAGGGCGGATAACGATGTGTTGGCGAACCGAAGACTGCAGCAGGTGGCACCAATGGCGAAAAGGCCGACTTTAGTGGGAAAGGCGGCGAAGGCGGCACATTTGGGGGTGAAGACGCTACTGAAGCAGCAGCTGCAGCCACCGCAGCCGAAGCAAGCGCCTGCGTCATATCCTCACCGGAGAGCATGGCCTCCATAGCCTGTAGGACATCACCGCGATAGCGGGCCAACAGCTGTTCAACATCGCTGCGACGTCGATTGGGAAAGACGCGTAAGAGCACATCGACCGGTGAACGTTGCTGCGGTTGTGACGCTTGCATTTGTTGTTGTACCGCCAGCGCATGTTGCTGTTGTTGCTGCTGCTGATGCTGTTGCTGTTGCTGCTGGGCATGATGTGGATGTTGGTGCTGCTGGAGTTGATGATGTTGTTGTGGCGCGTGCGGTGAGTGTTGATTGTGTGGATGTATCGCTACGCCTGCAGCAGCAGCGGCGGCAGCAGCAGGCATGGCAGCAGCAAGGAACTGCGTATGATGATATGGTATGAAACCCTGTGCGGCCCCATTGTTGAATGAGCGCAGTAAATGTAGGTTGTCTGTGGGTGTGTGCGGTGGTGAGGTGGAGTCTTCCTTTTTCAAGCTGAGATTTTCGGGTGTTGCCTCATCGGGTGCCGAATCAACATCAAGATCGGATTCCGGTGAGCTGGGCGGTCCGGTGCGGCTAGGTGAAAGATTGCCACTACCATCATTATTGTAGCTACGCCCCTTCATGCGGGGACTGCTAGGCGAAGATTCCGAGCCGGTATCCTGATCGGTCTCATTGGAGAGTCGTGCACGTTTCGAGCCTGCGGAGGAGAAGAGTGAAAGTATGCAGAAGAAATTAGTCAAAGAAAAGAAAAAGAGGGTAGAAATAAATCTAATAAAAACTGTTACTCTACGGCTTTTCTAATATTCTGGCAGTAATTGAAGGGAATAGCGCAATATCTAATGGTTGGAAAAAAATTTCTCTCAAATTACAAAACAAGTAATTTCTGCAAGGCATTTTCATATACATATATACATACTACGTATGTAAATCCAGATACTTCCTCCTACCTACATACATACCTATATATATCCATACTCTGAGTAAGAGATACTTGATACCTCAAAGTAAGTCGACGATAAACGCAAACAAACAAACAAAGAAAGAAAACATTTTTACCTTACTTCTGTACAAAAAATAAAGTATCAAATTGAAGTTTAAAAAAATTTAATCACAACGAATTGTAAATATTGCTTCGAATGCAGGGATGTTGGCAACACACAGAGCAAACACCGTCGGTGATGGTAGGCAGGTGCTGGTGGTCGCTTAGAAACTCGCAGAGTTTGGGAAAAAATAGCGAATAGTCATTTGATATCTCTGCACCTTTCCAGAGGACTTTATTTGTTTTGCTTTGCTTCAATTGTAATTTTTTTGACTTGCTGCTGGGTGAATCAGTATTAAGTACTCGTATTTATGTGTGCATGTGAATTAATGTGTAATTTAATTAAGTCAAGTAGTGTGTGTATAATTGAGGAATAATTGACAGGTGAGGAGAAAATTTCGATATCTTAATTACTCAAGCACAACTATGAATTTAGATAAAATCAAAGAATTTCAACATTTTTATTGGAAGTACGAACAAGCAAAATAAGTAGTAGTGCGCACACTTTTATAAAAGGATCATGTGTTCGAGCAATATGTAAAAACGTCTTAGGAATACTTATGCTCGAGTGGGAGATAAACAACAGTTTCAGTTTTATGGAATAAGATGTGAGAAATTGTGCATATTCGGTACGTAATACCAGTTCATGCGGAAATAAAGAGCAAGTTTTTCGTATTGAAGAGTATTCATACATTTTTATGAGAACTCGGGCTAAACGTAAAATGTGAACGAGAAACAGAAATCTTCTCTCGAGTATTGACCATTTACAATTTTTCTAGTAGAGAAGAATGAACGGAAGGTGGGATAATCGGTAACAGTAAATATATCCATATCTATAGTGACGCGTCTGAATATGAGGCAGGCACAGGATCAGGGTTCTTCTGTGACCTCCTCAATATGCACGGTAAAGGTGCCAAATGGGAAAACACTTGTATGGTGATATCTAATAGACTTCTTACAGACAGTCAAGTGGCAATTAAGGCAACTAACTGCGGCACAAAGTCCAAATGCTTTACAGCAAGCAAATAGGCAATTAAAAGATTATCGCGGGAAAATTCAGTGAATATCGCTTGTGTCCCAGGTCATTCGGATGTAGAAGACGACGAAAAGGCGGACGAGCTAGCTCACACTAACATCTGCTGACAAGGCTGTCCTTATCGACGGCCTCAGACCCTTCAGCGCCTTCAAATGTTATTTAAAACAGTGAACTATAGACGAACACTTAAGGTCCTGCAATTCTACCAAGATGTTACTTGCATGAAGCAAGTTAGAACTTCGCATTAATCGGAGTATTGAAGGGGCATCTCCCCGCTTGGTATCATCTCCAGCGCATACCCATATGATGACGAAATGCTGGAGCATTACCCTAGTCCGTGTCCGGTCTTCGGCCAATTGAAAAGTCACATATTCCACAATGCTCCCACCGCAAACCTCATAGTGATAGGCATACCTATATGGTTAAACAATTTATTAAATCAGGCGAGCATTTTGCTCAATATCTTAGGTGCGGCCGATTGCGATCAGATCCTCAACTTCACTCTTTCAACCAACCAACTAAGCTGAAGCTATGAAACCACCTTCAAAAAATAATTCTGATTTTTTGATATTTTATTAAATTTTAAAACATTTAATTGTCGCCACAAAAATACTAATTTGCTGCCGTTAACAAAATTATCCTAAAACAATAAAACCTGTCTTGGTTATTGGGCTAAATCGCCTATACACACAGAAGCCGCTAATACATAGATACATATAGTGGAAATTTAGTTGTCATCGATTCCCAGCTCAGGTAACTGTTGGGAAGGGCTGAAGTCCTATAGAATCATATGCTGCGCGAGGTAGTTCCAAGAGTCGAAACATCAAAAGCTCTACATATAGCAGCTGAAAATATCACAAAATTTGCAACATGAAGGCGAAGGACCACTCACTCCGAATCACTTCCTCATAGAGGCGTTAATTCCACATAAACACCACAGATTCTCAAAAACGGTGGACCGTAGAGCAACTGGTTCTACACATATGTCGCAGCAACTAGAGGGAGATTTAGTATTGATATGCCATTCCAACTCAATGCGAAGGTCTTCTTCAACAAAGGCAGGCAAGTTTGCGTAGCAAAAGTGAAGCCATGTAGCGAAATTTTACGTCGTCCTGGCCCACGCCTAGCTCGGCTAAATATAGAAGTTTTATTTTTTACATTATCAAGGAGGTAGCAATAGTCGATTGGTTAGCATTGTGCACTAACATTCGTAAGTCCAGAAATTATTTTTTCTAATTGTGGTCGCCCCTCGGCAAGGAATGTCAAGTCCTCGGAGTATGTTTCGGACATAAAATTGATAGCTTCTCATAAAACTCCACCGACCGTTCGGAGGCGCCCAAGAATAAACTGTAGGTCCCTCCATTTATTGATGAAGCATCAAGATGCACACCAAAAATGAGAGTAGAAGAAATTATATAGCCAATTATATATATATATATATATATCCTGATTTTATCCCTTGGTTTCAAAGTCCATTACATTTAATGAGTGTGTAGCTACATAACTTATCCAACATGCAATTGTTTGACAAAGAAAAAGTCACTCGAATCAACGCTCAAAGAAACGTTAGTACATCGCCTACCTTGGTACACACATTATCAAACCAAATAGGAGAATCAACAAACCTCCACCTTTCGATCCAAATTTCGCCACTTTCCAAGTGTATTTCATGCGTAAAAAATTACTTGTGTCAATACCCCCACGCTAAACCCAATTGCAAGCAGCAACAACAACAATGACACCCATGCACACACACTTATACACCCACTCGAAAGAGCACTCAATGCACCGTTGCACTTCCGTCGACGGCAAACGTCGAATGCTCAAGCCATTTTTCGATTATTCAAAATAAACGTTTGCTGTAATTTTTACACACTTTTAACGGTGTTCTTGTGCGGAAGTCGCCAAAGTGTGCGCAAACACACTTCAACACTTAAGTACAACAACAACAACAACAACAACAGCAGCACAACAATAGCTGTAATATGACGTGGCGCGTTTTTGTTGTTGTAGTCGCGTTGTAGCAACACAAACAAGAAATTGTCACAAAATGTGCAACACTTTTCTTTGCTCAGTCACTTTACTCTACGTACTACTTTGCCTTGCTTTTGCTACTTGTTCTTTGACACACACACACATACATACACATTAACACTCACCTGGACTCTCCACTTCAGTGCTGCGATCCGGGGAATAACCCATCGAAAGTCGCTCCGAAGAACGCATACGCACATCGGTATCCGATTCATTGCCGTTATACTGTATACGCTGGCCATTGCTGGTGTCCAAACCATCACTGGGCGGTGAGGGTATGCCCGGATGGAAGCCAGCGGCGTTTGTCATTGGCGGCGCGGGACTGTGCGGATTTGGTGGTACACCAGCGCCACCACCACCGCCCTCAACGCCATTTTGCTGGCCAGGCGGCACATTGGTGTAAAGTAGACCCAGTTCACGCGCCTCATTCTCCTCTTGAGCTTGTTGGCGACGCAGTGCGACCTGGATGTACATATGTGGTTGAAATAGAAAAAAAGTGCGTAAGTTAAGTTGCAATTATTATAAGATTCACTGTTGGTTAATAGAGCACTAGATTCACACCCATTGGCAGGGCACAGAACGGCACGAGACAGTACAGAGAGATATTTACTTTGAGTTTTTTTTTTTCATGAAAAAAATATAAATAAATATTTAATAATTACTAAGACGAGATTTTTGAATATTTTTGAATAGAAATTATTCAAAATTTATTTTAAAAACTTAGCTTTTTTCTTGCTTCCATTTTGCACTCCACTGCCGCTGAGTGCGAACTAAATATTTTATTTGAATTTTTTATTTTTTGTATTTTGTAGTTTTTGTTAGATTTCATTTACTTGATAGCAGTTTCTAAAGTATTGTAACGCATCGTTCCGTGCTGTTAGTTGTGAATCGACCTTAATGCGTACCTGTGCGGCCATAACACGCTGTCGCTCCGCAATCAATGTGCATTTCGCACAAACACAGTCACGCCAACGGCAATAACGTTTGTGTCCTTTGAGTGCGCTAACCTGTAAGCAGAGTTAAGATATTTTGAGAAAAGTTTAGCATAAAGTGGTTTTTCAAAATTAATATATAAAAATTTTTTATATAATTTGTTTTCTATTATTATATTTAAAATGAAAAAATCTACGTATGTAAATTGAAAGGTCAGTAAATTATTTTACAATATTTTCGTTACTAAAATTGTGTTAAATTTTTAAAAGAAATACTCTTTATTAATATTTTACTTTTTAATTTTTTCCCTCCTTTGGTTAGAAAAATATATATGTGTAAAAGTATATGTATATATATATATATTTTTTTTTTGAAGAAAAATAAGTGTATTGGAAACAGGAAGTAATAAGAATGGTTGGTTCTATAAGAAAAGAAGTTGATAATCACAGCTAAATTTTCTACCTTTTTATTTTCCTTGTTTCTACATCTTAACTTTTGTACATTAGCGTTATCTTTCCTTATTTTCATGCCTATTCCTTTTCAAAAGCCATGCAAAATGAAACGATGTAAGAAACTCTATAGAAAATTTTATATTTTGATTTAATAAATTAAAAATAAAATGATAAATAATTATACAAACTTCAAATTTATATTAGCAGCCCTCTAAACATAAAATAACAACTGAAATAAAATCGTATGTAGTATTTTTGACGATCTAGGCCTAAATTAAATCACAACGTGCGCTTCATATACCCTGGGAAGTCATATCTTCCGACGAGTTGCACGCAGAGCAATAATAATTATTTAACACGTTCACGCCGGCGTGTACCACCGGTGGCTCGCACATGTCTGCCTGATCGGGCGGCGCGTACCACCGGTGGCTCGCATATGATTGTACTACCAATCAGTGTGCATCACCAAACATAACTAATTCAATGGTACTAATAACAAAAACATAAGTAAATATTTCAATGATATAACATAAACATTATTATTTATGTTTTATTAGACCGTTTTCCCCGTACGATAATCTTTCGTTGAAACATTTAGTATGGCGCCGTCTGATAGAACAAAAAGCTTTCAGCGCAGCCGCCTATGGGCGCGAAACATGATTTGCAGCGCCGGCGTGAACGTGTTAAAAATCAGCGAATTATCTGCAAAATTTGAGGGAAGTATTGGCGGTGCTAGAAACTGTTCGAAAAAATGGACAGATTTCAATTTACTAAAATAAAATGTCCCACTGCAGCCGTGTTGGAATTTGATACTCTACTCTTAGTTATTTTAAGTCTGATAGAATCTAGGTTTGTAGTAAAAAAAAAACCAGAAAAGTGTAAAACAATGGCGAAAACAGACAAAAATGTCTGGTATGCGAGCCCAAAATAAGATTCTTTCGGCTTAAGTTTAAAAGAGTATTTCAGCTTTCCATAACTTAAACTGACATAATGGTTTATGATGAAATATAATTTATCTTATTGGTGAAATAAGTAACTTTAAAAGCACTTATGATGACAAAATAACAAAAAAAAAAAGAATTTAAAAAAATTTTCATAATTAATATAGCAATATATGATTTTTGGACTTCGTTGAAAAGGGTCTATTTTTAACATTTTTTTATATACATATATAAAATAAAGCATTTTATTCAAATTATTTACTGTCTTATATATTTGAAAAAGAATTTCTGAAATTTTCAAAGGAAAATATTTTCAACTCCGCCGTTGCGACGTCATCTGAAGTGAGAAAAAGGTAAATCTTGTTTAGCGGAGTTCAAGTCCTGCTTCGACCAACATCTAAAATAATGGAATATGAGTTTTTCTAATTTCGGTCACCTCTCGACGGGAATGTCAAGTTCTCCGAGTGTATTTCTGACATGAAATAAATAAAAGCTCCTCATAAAAAAACCATCAGTCGTTCGTAGACGTCTCAAGATAAACTGTGGGTCTCTCCATTTCTTGGAAAACATCAAAACGCAAAACCACAAATTGGAGTAAGAGCTTGGCAAAAAATCCCTTCAGCGGTTATAAAGTGCCAAATATGTATATAGGTATACAATACCATAAACTAAAATGTGGACGAAAAACAAAAAAAATTTATCTCGAAGACTTGTGTTTAAAATTTAACCAAGATTGGTTGAGTAGCTTTCGAAATCTTTTGGGAATCGACTTTGAAAACTTTGAAATCGACTTTGAAAACATTCGTAACCTATCACAAACACACTCGGAGGATTAGATATTCCTTGCCAAACGGCGACGGCAATAAGAAAAGTTAATTTTCGATATTGGTCTGGCTAGGCCTCGAACCCATCACCCTCCGCAATCGTTAGAAAATCGCTTCAGCCAATATAAGCGTCAGGTTATTTCACAAATTTGAAAATAGTCCGCTAGCCATTTCATATGTAAATATAACATTAATTATATATGTATAATATTAAAAAAATAGATAAAAATAATAATTTTAACAAAACTATAATATTTTCTTTAATCAAAAAATCTATGCCAATTTACTTCAAAAAATAAACTTTCTTTTAATTAAGTAAAATTAATAAATTGTCAAAAAACCCACCACTCCATGATTGCGGCAACGCGCACATTTTGGCGTACGCTGATATCGCTCAGATGCGGCGCGTAGAAAGAAGGCCGGTGGCAAAGCGCCTAAAACTGGATGTTGAGACATTAAATTTTGCATATCTACGCCGCTGGGTAGGCTCATGTTTTTAGCAACTAACGGCAGAGCGAGCGCAAACACAAACTGTTCACAGTTGAATTTTTAAAGAAACTTTTAATTACACTCACTTTTTTAAAGGACGCTAATGATACATATTTATGCACATTGATTAACAATTGTTATTCGATATATGTATTTGTTTAAAGCTTTGTAGCAACACTTTTGAAATTGTTATATTCTATTTGTTGTTGTTTTTTTCTGTACTCATAAGCGCTGGAACTTTTTTCATACCATATCACATATGTATGAATGTATGTGTGTGCATATGCATATAAAATTATTTGTTTAGTTTTCTTTGTTTATTAATTAATTTTTGGTTACTTTTAAATTTTTTAAGTTTTTTTCTTTTTCACAAACAAACACCCTTTCTTTTTCAATACAATTTCGGTGTGTTGCACATTTACACGTTCACTACCACCGTATGGACGTCGTTACACGGCGGATACTCATTTGAAACTGAATCAACTTTGCCAAGCACCGTCGAAGCCCCCAGTCATTGAGTTCATCAGTCAGTCAACCAACCAGCCAACCAAGCCAGACAGCAAGCAAGCAGTCGCTGGCAGGCAGTCAATCCGCCATTCACACACAGTTGCATTAAGTCAAAGGCAATGAAATTTAATACATAAATATATACATATGTATTTGTAAATTGTATGCGTGTGAGCGAGTGAGCGAGTGAGTGAGCATATGAATGAGGGTTGAAATGAAAACCGCCTGCTCCTACCCAAGACCACTTAATTCCTGCTACATACTCTTGGGGTTTCTTTGCTGTTGTTACTCTGCAACAACCACCGCAACTGTAACAGCAGCAACAACAATGAAGAGCAACAGCAACCGAAGCTGCATCAATTGAGCAATGGCAATAGCAAAGACTTGCCAGAGTTACGAAAGTGTAGTAACCAGCTGCTTGGCTGGCTTGCTGACTGCCGGGCGGACGTGTAATTAAAAAAGTTGCCGAATTTGAGTTTCGAGTATACAAAGTTACTCACTAACTCAGCTGCGTCGCCGCTAACAACATGCCGTACATGCATACATATGTACATATGTATGTACTTATATGAACACCTTATGTGCCCACTCTTTTTACATACTCACAGATATGCTATTATGTGTCTATCAAAATGTAGTAAATGCTCGTTATAGTACTTGTTGTTGTTGCCTCTTATTCTCTTTGACATTTTCATTATACCTTATTTTTATTTCAACTTCGACACCCTACAGTCTGCGATGGAAAAGTAGAGTAAAACTATTTTATAGATATCAAAAATTCTAAAAATATTTAACTAAATGATTAATGCGAGGAAATAAGACCTTGTATCATTATATGATTTAATATACATATGTATGGTATATACTCGTTATACCATACATACTTATGAGTACATACAAATATTGTGTATATAATAGCATGTTTCGAAAAATGTAAAAAATATGAGATTGGCTGGCATACCCTGCCGAAGGGCGATCTTATTTAGAAAACGGTGCATACTGATCCGCCGTTAGTTTGTTTAAAGTTACAATACCCCTACAACAATGTTGTCTTTCCAGTTTCATAAATACCTGACTATTAACTAGAACAAAACATGTTAAGCTTGACAGTTAAGTTTGACAGATGTCAAAATACACACCTGTACTTTTGAAACCACGAAATGTATAACCCTATATTCTTTTGATTTTAAAAGTACCTCTACTATGTATTTAACACTGTACTTCAACTTTATGTTCATATGTATCCAGTAAGCTTATTTTACTATTAAAGATATTTATATTTTGATGAGATATGCGGTAAAACGTCTATTTAAATGAATAAATTCATATATATATTTTGAGGAAATAAATTTATCATATAAGTCTATGAAACCGAGTATAATGCTCCAAAACAAGTTTCTCATTTGTTTCAGTTGCGCCGTCTTTATTTGTTTGACTTCTGCGCTGCTCTTTCAATATGAAAATCTACCAAGGGCTTGGTCTCCTACACCATTACTCATGCTCAGACGCACATTAAGAGAAAAGTAACAACGAAAATAGCAACAAAACCGCATATTGCCATCAGCAGTGTAGTAGCCAACCAAAAGCTTCGCCATCGTTTTTACCATTACTCTACGATACCCTCTCTCTCAATTCGTCTCATTAACGGGAAAAAGTTGTGTTTCTGTAACTGTTTTGTTGCTGCTTCGCATGGCGGCGGCCGCAGTGTTCATTTCTACCATACGAACACTCGTGCAAACATACGAACACAATTCAAACAACCAATACCAATCAACGCTTTTTTGATGGGATACAACAATGCAATACTAGTAAAATATGTGACTGTTAAAAATTGTTGTTCTTGTATGCATCGAATGGCTTGGTAAGTGTTAAGGTGGGGGATAGGAGCTCGTTTTTTAGAATAATAGTCGTATTGTAGGCGACGCAGCGGCAAATGAGTTCTTCGTGTATTCTATGTACAATATTATTGTATTATATTGGAGCATATTGAAATAAAAAAGTTTATGTAACAGCGATTGTAATTAAAAGTGCTGAGTGCCGCTATTTATATATTATTTATATGTAGGTAGTTACTAGAATTGGATGCTCGTATTTTTATGCATAACAATATATACATATTACAGTTTTATAAAAGTAAGGGCACTTTTACTTGTAAAAATAAGTATTTTTTACTTAAAACTATAGTATGTCGATATACTATGAATAAAAAGCATTAAGAATAGAGCCAAAACGAATGGGAAACGGGAATGCGAAATCAAGATCAAGGCTTCTAGAGTTTCTATTATTAAAAAACAATAAGATCGTAATTGTGATAATTGGCTTTAATTACAACTAAATAGAACGGATAATGAGAGGGCAAAGTTCTATGAGGAACATTAAAGCTGATATGCTTCAGCAGCTCTGGGCAGTCCACTAAGCCATTGACGATGTCATAAATAAATAGTAATGACTGGATAGATCGTCAAAGAGCAAGAGATTTGGGATTTATTAGCATACATTGGGAAGTATAAGAAGATAGGCGATCAGAGAAATGAAGCTGAGCAAGAGCAAAAAGAAATAAACCTACGTTGGACGGTTCCAAGGCCAAAGGAATACGTAGAATAAATTAGATTCCAAATTAAGCTAGCATACTCCATCTTTGAACGTACCAAAGAATTTTATGAAATTTTACGCTTGTAGGGATCTTTGAAATCACCACCATGGGCCGTAAAAAGCAAGGTTAGATTAAGCTTTAGGGATAATGCTGTAAAGCCCATATCAAACAACACACCAAGATCCAAAAATTCATGAACAAAAGATAGCCTATTATCAAATGGATAATAAGTCAACCTGAGCACATTACTCCTGCACATCCCAAAATTCTCATGTTTTTAAGAAGATCTTGCCAAAGAAAAAAAAAAAATTTCAGTAATTGTTTTATGAAAGCACATACATACCTATGTACATATTTCTCATTTATCATTAACAGCTGAAGCGGTTTTCCGCCAATTTGTGGTATGCGTCTTGGTGTTTCTCCCACAATTGAAGGAATCTGTAGCTTATTCTAAGCCGCCTCCTAACAGCTGATGATTTTATACGAGGGGCTCTTTATTTTATGTCGGAAATACACTCGGAGGGTTTGGCATTCAACGCCGAGGGGCAATAGAAAATTATTCTTTAATTTATTTTCTATAAGGGTGTTGGCCGATTGAAATTTGATTCAGCGGTTACAAAGCCGCCAGGATCTGTTCAAGTTTCGAACTCATTGTAGTACGCACTACAAACCACTTGGCTACTGCGGTCTTCAATACGAAAATGATTTTTATTATTTAATTTTTATAAAATTTACGTGATCCTCCATTTATAGCAAAACCAAGTACCAAAGTCTGGGGTATTATATGTATGTAAATATGTATATATGTACGTATGTATATGCCTCTCTAGTCAAAGTCAAAATATTTTTTCTTATTTTACCTTTATTTTTCGTGCGTTGCAGGACTGAAAATGTCCAGTGCATACTCATAACGGCATAGTAGTACTAACATACTTGTATATGCATATATACATATATACATACATACGTACCTATGTAGTAGTTATATAGTTATAGCCCTTCAAATTATAACTATTATTTGCAACAGTAAATAACTCACTATATGCATTCATATGTACATATGTAAGTATGTTAATTTCATTGCTATGTGCAGGAATGAGGCGTGTTTTCACTGCTTCACTCTCATTTTCATTTACATATCACTACTCTGACATTTGCGCTCAATTTTTTACAGCGCAGAATCCACATTTACAACTTTGATGAATATAATAAACAAAATCAACATTATTCCTCCACTCTCTTTGGATCCACTCGAAAGTTAACAGAGTTTAGAAATTTTCAAGTTTTTTTTAATAAGCAGTATATATATTTAGACATTGCTGGGTACATAGTAACATATGTACATATGAATGCATAAAACTCAAAGTTTTAATTTGCAAAAAGATTAGTAAGGAAGGTTAGCTTTCATATGTGCGCCAATGAAATTAGAAATGCGCGACTTCTTCTATTGGATCCAACACTTCAATAAACAAAGTTGCAACCATCAAAGGGGGATTAAATAAATCCGTTGTGAGTCAAAGAAAGTCCAGAAATTCAATGCAGGGTTAAATGTGGTATCTAGGAAGTTTGACAGAAAGTTAGATAAAAGGCTTATAACATAATACCGTACAACAGAGATCGTATGCCTTCAGTAGTAAGACCCAAAAAATCGGCCCAAGATGAAGAAATAGACCTCGATATCAGGATTAAAAATTTTCAAAACCCAAGAAAATCTTACTAAGTGCACTGTAAACCAATGGTCTCTATAGACGTATGTTGTATTTCGTATTTTTTGCACAGGTTATTAATTGCGTATCCGACATTGTATTCATTGTGTATAATAACAGACCCATGCCTCTAGTCAGAGATCTACATACATAGGCATATGAAGCACAAAAAGAATTAAGATATATATGTCTGTCGCCGCGTGATTAACATTGTGCACTAACATTTGGAGCGCCAGGGTTCGAGTTCGAGTCCGACTAGCATTCAACAATTATAGAAAATTAAATTTTCGCCCCACAGCAGGGAATGTCAAGCCCTCCGAATATATTTCTAATATAAATGAACAATTTATTGGAAAAACATAAAGACGTATACTACAAATTGGAGGAGAAGATCGGCTGAAAATCGCTTCAATGATTACAAAATTCCAAATATATATATATATGTATATATTCAACACATTCATATGCCTGAAATGATTGAGATAGTTTGATGGAATTTGGAATACACATTGCTTGGACTACAAGTAAGGACTCAGTTGCAAATGCTAAAATTGTATCAAGTTCACGTGAACTTAACTTTCAACGGTAATTTTGAAAAGTATGAAAATCGTGATAGTCCAATAGTCAAATGAACATTTGAGCTCATATTTGTTAGAGACGATCCCATTCCATGAAAAAATATGAGGGATACAGAATGTTACGTTTTCCGGGAACGTGGCACCACCCACTTCTGGGTCAAAAAGTATATTTCAAAAAACACCGTATATATGTAACGTAGTCTATTAAAAACACGAATTGTACATGGAAGTAATCAGGCAACAACTTTGCCTTCGTATCACATAACGGGTATAATACTTTCCACACCCACTTTACACAAGACAGAATATTAAAAAACAAATCAGCAGAACTCAACCAAGCTTGCTGGGTGTGCTACTTTTGCAGGGACAAAATTCGTAGCAAAAATGGCGGATATAAGCAAAGAAATGGACCAACCTTCCTAATAACAGAGCTCCTGGTTTTGATCAAATATTTAAGGATCTGGACTTTACTCCTTCTGTGGAGAACATATATACTACATACGTGTATGTACATATGTAAATATCAGCGGGTTATCTTATGTTCATTTCGAGTTTGGTGTCCCTTACTTGTTTATTTTCAGAATGTTGCTGAATGTTTTGAAATTTTAGGTTGGATTTTCTAACATAGGTCTCTGCCAGATATTTGATCGGATTGATTTTGCCGCATACATACCAAAGAACTTTAACTTAAGTAATTTACTTTATTTTACTTAAGCATATAACTATTTTTTATTTGTTCATATACATACATACATCTGTATGTAGTAGGTATTCGTAGGTATTATTTTTTTTTATTCCAAGGAAACAGTGAAGTAGTCATATTAGTGTGTGGGTGGGTAACTAGTCAACCTATAGGAATGTTACAAAATAACAACTAACAATAACACTTATGTACTAACCTACAAATACATACATACAACTCAAAATAAGATAAAAAACAAACGATTCAAACCATTTACAAACATACATACATACATACATAAATAACACTAACACTTTCACAATAATGCAAACTCCGCCTCAGAGCACAGAGAAAAAGTAAAAAATATGTATATATTTCGTTACAAAAACTTAAGAGAGCAAAAGAGAGCTACAACCGAGTGCGCATGTGTTGCTGCTTGGAGGTGGAGCTACATTACTTAACAAAGAAACTAAAACAAAAAACGAGCAATTGTATATTTGAGGATATGCTCATATAGAAAATTTCAATACAGATACAAAACTAGCAAAGTTACTTAGAAGATACAAAAACAAGGTAAAATAACATTTTCAAGTGGTCTGAATGGTGGCCAGGGAATGTTCAATATGTACACATACATACCTGTATGTTTGTATTACATGCACAGAAATTTAGTGTTACGGAGGAAGGAAGTGAATAAAAAATAAACAAGTTTCAAACAAAAGCACTGTCCCCTAGAATAATAATATATATATTATATATTTTCGTATATACATACAAATGTACAAATGCATTACCCGTTTAGATATATGTAAGCATTTCGAATGTGGCTTACAGCTATTGAGAAGGTGAATGGTAACGTCGGATGCTCGTAGCGACGGCATTTTGAAAAAAAAATGGATTTTAGAGGAGATTCGGTCGCGGATTACTCTAGCAGGTACTCGTACATACTAGGTACAAGCGCATGGGAGTTCTTAAAGAGATATGGGATTTTGTGTGTACTTTATATGTTAAATATATGGTAAGTATATAAGTAAATACTGTCGTCGTAGGTACCTATAAACTATGTAGTTTAAAGTTAAAATATTTCTGAAATGAAACTTTATTTCGTTGCTCTGCATGCTGGATTTGTTGGAGGCAGCAAAGCAACTTTCACGTCATGATTCATGTGGAAAGTTTAAAGTTTTATTAACAAATTAATAGGGAAAAAAGCGGGTAAAGTTATTTTGGTTGGCTGGAATATGAAATATTGTAGATACAAAGGTACATGTATACATCGAGGGAACGTTTTTATGTTCGCTACATGGAGGATAAGAGCTGGAAATAAAAAAAAATATTTTTCCTTATTCAATATACACGTATTCACCTGCAAGACTCCTTTTTTCATTTTTGGAAATAGCTAATAATCCCTCAGGGCCAGCTCTTGATATGGGCCACAAAATCCAAATCATGATATGGGAGTTTAGTGAATAACGAATAGTTGGGAGAGACTGAATTTTTAGGTATTTTCTAGGTGAGTACCGGCCAAACGACACACCATTCCGGAAGGAGAAGGAGTAGGAAGAGGATTCAGAATCTGGACGTATGGTATACACGATAAAATGAATGGCAAGCTCCCCAAACTTTGTGCGATGTGCTGCAAGGCAGACTAATACGGATAGAAAAATGGTCTAATGAATCCCACAAAAGACGGAGCTTGTTCTCTTCACACAATATAAAACTTCAGAGTTACTAACTCCAGTACTCTCAAGAAACAAGCTTCAGGTAACTAAGTCTGCAAAATGTAAGTTAAAGGACTCGGAGGAACGGCGAAAAACATCTATTGCTCTCTACATGGCATTGGTTGGCCTATATTTTTCTTCGGAGTGCCGCTTTTGCTCGGTAAGACTACAGCAAGTGTCTGAAAGGAGAATGCCAGCACACATTAACTTACCAGGTAACGAGATAGCTTGTAAGTAATAATTCCCTTCATTATAGAAGAGTCTGGGCATGTCGCTCTCTACTCACTGTAAGAGAAATATTCATCGAAGACGCTAATTCAACGCAATGAGTAGGGTAATGTGGTCAGCATGAAATAAAAAAAGTCTAGAGAGCTTTTCTCGCGAAAAAGGAACGAAGTATCTACAATAATGGGTATTCTTGTGGCACAACTTCAGCACTCAGAGAGGTTGGGCGTACTATCAAACGACTTCTGCAGGAGTTGTAGAGAGATGCAAATGTATGGTGACTTGTTTATTTTGCCAACTCCACACAGTGATTTGACTGGCGAATGGGGCTAATGGGATCCTTAGTGATATCACATTGGCCTATCTCAACCAAACGTACCCTAATCTTCAGTGAAATTAGGAATAATGTGGTGGTGAGTGTTCTTGATAAATGTAATGCCGATGAGCGGTATCTCGCATATAATGACTGCAATTTCAGAATTTAATGAGTTCACATATCAAAACAGACTGAAATAAGGAATTTATGTATAAAAATGTTTATATGCATTTACGATAAACAAAAACCACTTCAACGTATTTGCATATGCATGTTTAAATAAAAAGTCCTTTAACAGGATTCATATGTATGAACACATTTTTCTATGGTTATGCTACTGCAGTGAGAGTATGTACATATGTATATATGAATGTATGTTGCCATAGCAACTGTCGCATTTTTATGAATGACTTTAATGAATTCCACCTTGGTGGTATTTCCGATTGACAGCCACTTAAGGCAATTCCATTGCTGTGTGCAACATGCACCGCACACACTTCTTGCCCCCCTCCACTTCAGTCGGTTAGTTGGATGCTAATGTGTACTCTTGCAATGTCAAAACTAGCGTATGCATTTATGTGCGTGGACAGTGGTTCCAGCTGTGCTAAACTTAATATCCGAAATATTCAATTCGATCTGAATGAACGCTTCAGCGATACAGATAAATTCAGAGCTTTAAACTTTGTTTACAAAGTCGCTCTGGTCTTCGAGATGAAATTGTACAATAGATTGTGTTTTGTTTCAATCACAAATATTTAAAAAAAAAAATCTTATTCAATTGTTTCAAAATAATTTGTAATATATTACCAGGTATGTTAGTTGAAATTTGCCGGTTTTTTTCGATAAAGAAAACACTTAATTTTCAGAGGAATCTCAAAATTTTTTTTATTCAAAGTATTGACCATTAGTTTCTACACATTTCGCCCATCTCTCAGGCAAATAATGGATACCATTCCAAAAAAACTTTTTCTCTTTCGAGGCAAACCATTCGACGAGCCATTTTTCGACTTCTTCAAAATTAGCGAAGCACTGCTCTGCAAGGGAGTGTCCCATCGATGCGAAAAGGTGATAGTCGGACGAAGCGAGTGCAATAATATTTCCCAATTAAGTCTTTTTAATGTGTCTTTCACCAGTTTAGTGGTATGAGACGGCGCGTTGTCATGTTGCAACCGTTTTTCGATCAACGCATGATTCGAATTGATCATTTGTTGTCGGTAGCGATCCGTGTTCACCGTTTCACCAGGTTTTAAAAACTCGTAGTACAAAACACCACACTGGTCCCACCAAACACAGAGCATTGTCTTACGGCCAAAGCGCTTTGGCCTTGCAGTCGATTGGCCAGCTTCACCAAGGGAAAGCCATGATTTTTTTCGCTTCGGGCTCTCAAAATAAATCCATTTTTCGTCCCCCGTGACAATTCAATGCAGAAAAAATTTCCTTTCGAATCGTTGAAGCAGCATTTCACAAACGGTTTTTCAATTTTCCATTTGTCTATCGTTCAGCTGGTGTGGCACCAATTTTCCATACTACTGGATCTTTCCCATGGCTTTTAAACGTTGGCAAATTGCTCCTCGAGTCACATGTAGTGTTTCTGCCAATTTTTGTTGCGATTGGGTTGGATCAACATGCTATTCCTCGTCTTCGAACTTTTTCGCTGCACCAGGATGTTCATTGTCTGTCAAATCAAAATCTCCACTTTTAAATTGACGAAACCATGTCTCACATGTTACAATCACTGGAGCATGTTCACCATAAGTTTCTACCAGCTTCAGCTGCTTTTTTCTTTTGATGAAATAAGAAAAGCAACGAATGTCGCAAATGCGATTTACTTGGAACGAAACTCGACATATTCACTGAGGTAAACAAATATGACGCTATTATTTTGGCGGAATGTGAATTGCGTATTTTTGTAGGTTAATGTCAATAGAAAAAAATTACATACCATACATGCCAAATCATAGAAATTTATACATATTGCTAACGACATTTACTAGTAAAACCGGCACACTTCAACAAACACACCTGGTATATATATTAAATTATTTTTATATTTTTTATTTAATTTTTTTTAAAATATACTTTTCTCTCCCGAACAAACCCATATCATGCCACTGTGCCATCCGGCCAACCGCAGCCGACCGGCCACTCGAGTGTGTGAGTGCATCATTGAGGCGTTAACTGCGGTAGCCACAAAATATGCAAATTAGTTGGTAACATCAATTCAGTGGCAACAGTGACTTGAGTGCTTCATTGCCCGGCTGAGGCATCCGCTACAGCCATTAATGCCATGTCGAAGATGCATACACGTAGATTTGACCAACTAACAAATCAACACTCCGACGGAGTAACAGAGAGACAGAGAGACTCTTAACTGTTGGTTGACTTCGCTGCGGTCCATTATGTACACGAGTTTCAATTTGCCGACAGCGTTGTTTACATAAATGTTAAGACAATAATAATAGCAGTAGTGATAGCTAAAGCAATAGCAACAACAACAATGAAAAATGTATACATGTATATATACGTAAGTATTTGTATGTTTGTGTTGGCAGGGAATGTCAACCCCTCCAGGTATATTTATGACAAGAAATAAAGGCTCCTCATAAAAAAACCATCAGCCGTTCGAAGGCGGCTTAGTATAAACTGTAGGTCCCTCCATTTGTTGGAAACACATTAAGACGCATACCACATATACAAGGAGGAGCTCGGCCTAAAATCGCTTCAGCGGTTACAAAGCGCCAATTATATATATAAATATTATATATGTATGTACATATGTATATCAATATATGGTTATGCGGTAAAAGGCCTTTCAAATCATTGAAAAATCAACAAAAATTAATAACTAACAAATTTATTCATTTTGCGTTGAGTTGAAAATGTTGAAATTGTTGTGCGCATACATAAATACATATATACATACATACATAAATATGAACATAAATCTTGATGACAGCTACCACTGTTACGGCTGATTGACCTACCGCGCTGTTTGTTATTTACTTTAAACATATGTACATACATACACATATATCTAAATTAAGGTTAACTTAAAGATGACATACCATAAAACGACGGCTGTAAATATCACGACCATAATAACAATTAATGTAGCCGGTAATTGATACTAAAGTCACAAAACAGCGATTTTAACTATTAATTTTGTTTAAAAATAAGATTTGATATACATAAATATAAACCTACAAAATAAAAAAAAAAATCACCAGAATAAAAATGTCCAAAAACAAAGAAGCAAAGAGGTAACCAGTAGTGGTATTCGCCTCCGCTTGATGTTTTGTTGTTGTTGTTGTTGTAGCGGTTCCCCACCTCCGCTTAAGCGCAATCTAAAGTAGTCTAAATCATCGAGATCCTTTAACGGGAGGTCTACGAAACGAGCTGTTTCGAGGGGTTAGAATCCAAGAGAAGAGAACACCTTCTCGCATTTATGGGCATGCAAAAAGCTGGTTAGTTTCGTGCGAGGACTCAACGGTTTTTATCTATGGTACTGAATGGAAACTGTATAGTCTAGGTGAATATCATCCCTCAAATAAATGCCTGTTGAGTGCTCCCGACGGAAAGTTGGAAAGCTTGATGCGAGGAGCTTCGTTGGACCTTAGAAGTTTGAGGGTGCTTACCCAAAGGCACCGCCGTGAAGGCTCGGGGTGCTTGCCGTGAGCATTTGAGCGCTGGCAGCATGGATCCACGTAAAGCGTATATCTTAATGTCTGAGCAGGTTTTAAGATCACTCCAGACATTGCACTTGTTGCAACTAACCGAGATAAAAGAATGGTGAAATGTGAATGACACACGCAGCAGAAACAATCCGTTGGACCAGGCTTGGACTCAACCTCAACCCTAATGAGAGGAACTGAAGCAAACCTGCAGCGAGGTGTTGCTCCATTAATACACGTGGGTTAGAATTACTTGATGACCTCAACGAGGTTAAGTCGCCGAAAGTATAACAGCCCTTCGCCAGATAAAATCCAAGTCAACTCCGGTGCGTTGAACCGGCTTTCATTTGATCGACGAATATTTTGAAGTTTTTGATGCCATCAGCGAAATATTTCATATTTTATTAAGGTTAAAATTAAATGAAGTGGATCGCGAAATCACCTAAACAATATAAAAGCATAAAGAAAATAATAATCCGAATGGCATACTTGACATTTGTAGATAACGTACTGTTCATCGAAGTTTCCCTTGCGAAATGGAAGACCCCTTTCACATGAATGCAAACGAGTTTTGAAATATAATAAAGATTATTATCAGATTTAATTGAAGAAATCGTTTCTTAACTTGATACCCAACTAAAAAGCAGAAGAATAACAAGCAATATATGTATATAGAAAGAAATATATATAGAGAAAGAGGTCAATACTGTATATTTCAAGTCTTACTTAGAATCTTTAAACGCTACGGCTATGGTTTAAGCAACGGCGTTAAGGTATGACACCATATATCGGAAACAGCGTTGCCTGTTTGCCTCATTGGACAAATCGTTATGGTATGGTGCGGTTACAGCAACTCTAATTTAAGCTTTATTGCTTTTTTTCTTAGTAAATGCATGTCTGGATGTATGTATGTACTTATATGTATGTAGATATAATATATGTATTTTGTCGTTATATCCATTATAAGCGACGAAAATTTGTACATTTAACTCTTTTATGTTTACATTTTGAGAATAGAAATAAATAAATAAATATATATAATTAGCTCTTTGTAACCGCTGAAGCGATTTTTGGCCGAGCACCTCCTCCAATTTGTGGATTTGCGTCTTCTAACAAATGATGGCTGATGGTTTTTTATGAGAAGCTTTTTTTCATGTCATAAATACTATACACTCGGAGGTGTTGACATTCCCTGCCGAGGGGTGACCGTAATTAGAAAACTTAGCTTAATTTTTTATTTTAAATTAATTTTCTATAACTTTTTGGATGTTAGTACGACACCAGGATTTAAACACGAGTCTTTCGAATGGCAGTACGCAATGCTAACCACTCGGCTACCGCGGCAGTAAATTTAAAAAATTATTGTGAAAAACCGCAAATATCAATTTGACATTTTATTTTTCAAGTCCAATGTCTACGCATGAATTGCAACAATGCCATTAGTAAATATAAAAAAAAAAATTCAGCGCTGTCTTAAGACAATTAACTGTACGAGTATGTGGTAAAAAATTTCAAATTTTTGTTGACAAAATTATTAAAAATCTTGACAAATATTTGCGTTACATTGGCCGCGACACAGAAACACGAAACAAGCTGAATAAAGACTTCATGGTCGTCAAACAAATAACCAAATCCACATACACATGTATATATTATATAATATATATTTTAATTGTTATATATGTACATACATATGTATATATTTATATACACAAATATTACTTATTTTTATTCCCACATTTACAGAGCCTAGCATTTTTCTTCTCCTTCATTGGCGTAGGAACTGTTTACGTAAAATTCGTTTCATGTTTCGCTATTTGGCGTCAATTGGAGATGCCAAGTGAAAATCTCGAATACTTTCATCTTTTCGAACCACGTGATCTAGCCAGCGTAGCCGCTGTTTCCTGATTATATTGACGGTGTCTATGTCCCCGTATATCTTGTACAATTCATCGTCCCATCAACTGCGGTACTCTTTCTTTCGAAAAATCCGAACGCCGAATTATCAGATATTGTCATTGTCGACTCTTCTGGAACATCTAGCAGAACGGGAATGATGAGCGACTTGTACAGTATTGTTTTTGTTCATTTATGCTGGTTCCATGATAGAAGAAGTCCTTCGCACAGTTCACTCGATAAGACTTATGTACACGTATGTATGTATGGCTTATCTCCACATTGAACATAGTACACTTTGGTAGTAATCGTCGGCCATGCTATCATCTGATAATATACTGCGTAAAGGCTAATTTCATGCACCTTGTCAGTCCTTCGTCCCTATCGGTTAACGCAGCTCTGTTGCCCATCAGCCGGGCAACCGCTATTTGGACTTTTTCATAGTTGGTTAATGGAACGTCAGGTTCGCCACCTCCTGACGTTTCATTTTCACTACCATTTGGCAGACTTAAGGTGCGTTCTTTCCATGAATTCGGTATGATCTGGTAAGGACCTGCTCATTAAGGGACGGATATTCCAGGTACTTGCCTTCAAATCAATATCCTCTGCACGTATGTCGTTGTTCTAATCAAAACTGGAAGGTCTCATCCCAGGTCATTGTTTTATTTTAATTGGAAAATAATGGATCCCAAATCGCAAAACCGCGGTATGTGAGTAGATTAAAAGTTTGGACAACAGACGCTGCGCTTTATAACCGCCCCGAGCTCCTCTTCCAATTTGTGTGCTGATGTTTGTACAACAAATGCGGGGACCTGTACTTTATTCTAAGTGGCCTCCGAATGGCTGATGAATATTTTCCTGTCAGACATGCATCCGAAAGGGTTGAAGTTTGCTTTATTTCTTTCTATAATTTTAGATGTCTGACTCTCGACTTTACCTGGTCAAGCTGTTGAAAGGTTTGTCAGATGTACATTTTTACACAATTTCCTTTTTTCCAAGTATTGCGTCTATATGCCAAAATTTGTGTTTTAAACACATATAACAAATACACAAAAATATGGTACATCGATTTACCTCCGCCGCTATGTACAATATAAGCAATTGTTACTTGCCGAGTTTGGATAGCGACGCACTCCTGTTTGCAACTGTCAAACGCACTCAATGACACTTGATGGAAGAAAGTTAATTTAATTTCAAGTGTAAAGCAACAAAACCAATCAGAAAACGACACGGTTTCAATACTAAATTACACAGTCTTCTCCGAAGGCAGCAGCAATGGGGAATAGCCATAGCAGTAAAATTGACATGATCTACGTACAACAACAACGCATTAGCAGCAGCGCTACGGAAAAAAATTTTTATTATTTATTTATATATCTGTTATGTACATGAAATGGTTTATTAACTTTTTTCCGAAGTATATATGGTATATAAGGAGCAGAAGGAGAAGAGGTAGGCCCATCAAAATTTATAACGATCGGGTCAGAATGACGAGTTCTCAGTTTTTGACATATTTCAACCAAACTTTGTACATTGAGGAACTGTTACATTTAAATGATCGTTTTTAGAACCCGCTAAATCAGTCCACTATCATCATCGAAATCGTAAGACTATATCACATCGCCCCCATACAACCGATTAGTCTAAAAAAGCGGTTTTAAGTAAAAAAATTTGTGAAAAAGTCATCGAAAGCGGAGGGCTACATACGTGTATGTATATCATATGGCCCTCATACAATCGAGTTGTTCAAATGTGTGGTTTTAGGTCAAAACTTCGTCAAAATAGCATCTAAGAACATGAAATCTGGTATTCTACACACGTATATACAAATAAATATTGTCATCAAAAATCACGGAAAGCGGGTAATTTTATTATACAGCCTCCTCCAACCATAAATTTGGATATTTTCATGAACGGTATAAATAATTCTTCTACCTTCCTGTTTTCTTTTTCTTTTTTTGAATTTTATTCACTTAGTTGTATTTGTACATGGCAATACATACCAATGCCAAGCGGATATTGTTTTATTTCCGCTAAACAACTAATCGGAAATGTAGTCGCCTCGCTGAGTTCGGCCGGCGTATCCAACGAAATGCCTTTGAAAGTTTACAAGTAACTCCTGCAGCTGTCTGTTTTTGTTGTAGTTACTATTATTGTCAAATGTCTTAAAAACTCGAAATTTCATCTTCATCCCATCATCGGATATCAGCCAATTCGCCCACTCGTTAGTCTTGCCCCATACTAAATACAATAACAACAACAAATGGCGATGGGTCTTGCAGGTTGTAAGTTTAACTCAAGTTTCTTTGGTATCTTTACGCTTGTTGCCGACATTGTACTCTTGTACAATACAATATTAATCTACATACATACATACATACATACAAATGTATAGTATGTATTTCGAATTATTCTGCATGTTTCTCTAAAACATTATATCATTGTTGTTCGTTGTTGTTGTTGTAGTTGTGGTATGTTATGTCCAACAAGGCATGAAATTGTATTTAACTTTTTGTATACATTTTAAGACGATTGTTAGTTGCTTGTGGTATATATATTATATTGTTGTTGTTGGTTGCCAACCAGCAGTCAAACTTGAGAATTCACAAAGAAAGCGATATGTACCTATGTTTGCATGTATGTATAAGATGTAACTAAACAAGAAGAAGAGTCAGCGGCGTGGCAAATGGCGGGAATTTCTACAAAATTACTTTTCTTTTAAGTTTTTTACAGCATCCTGTGTTCTTTTTGTTCTTACTTATTCTGATATTATTGTCTTTTTTGAAAGGTTAGTTATCTTCAGCAGAGCTTTACTTTTGATTCGGTGTGCGTTCTTGTATGAAGGCGTGCGACTAAATTATGTTTTACATATACATATGTATATATTGTGTATATGTACATATGTATGTATTTGTGAATTTGTAAATTGTCATTTGCAGACACAGAAGCAGTAAAGATTTGAATACGAATTTTTCCAAGGATAATATCAGAACTACGAAAAACATGGTATGACAAATGGACGAATTTTATATATATACATATGTATATATATCAATATACTCTTATACGAGTATGTAACTTCTTTCCACATTCGAGAGATACTCAAGCACTACAACCTAGCCAATTTCAAAATTTCGGCGCATTTCGACTGCCATCTCATTGGGGTAGATAGGTACAAGGGGGCGCTTTTATATTCGCGGAATGAGAGGGTTGTAGATTGTGGTTAGGCTCACTAGGAGAAGATCACGCCAGAACTTTTTGAAAATTTTTCCAAAACAGCACTCGAAATGGTCGCAGAAATGATTGGATTATCCGATACAATCATTTTTTAAAATCGAGTTGACTAAGGTCAGCGCAATATGGGTTCCGAGAGTGCTCACGCCTACGTAAAAACTAAAACCACCTTACGTGGGCTGTAATGCATAAGGTGGACATTTTTCGAAAAATGAAAAAAGAAATAAATTATCACTGATAAATAAATTATCACTGATAAAGAAGTCATGGAGGCAGTTTCGACATATTTCAAAGCAAAAGAGAAAACATTTTTTTTGTGATGGTATAAATAAATTAATTAAAAGATCTGAAAAATGTATCAGTCTGGCAGATGAATCTATTGTAAAGGAAAAATACCCCCTCTTCCGCGAACATAAAAGTGCGCGATATAGAATCGTTTCCTCGTTTATTTCGTCTGGTATTGATCAGGTCTGAGAAGTTTTTTTCAATTCTGACGAAGTTCTTAGAGTATTTTTCAACTTCCGCGTGTGTCTCAAAGTCGATAAATATATGGAGTTTAACTATCATTTACTCTCCATAAATTTAGTCGATTCACTGTGCAGTTCCTCTTTTTTTGTAATGAGCAAATCTATCTAGAACGCCCACGATCTACCGTATTTTAATAACTGTTTAATTGCAAGATGTTGGGAGGGAATTTTCTTTGAGTCTTCGATTGGGAAATTGAGCTCATCATCTTCGGGAATTTCATTGATTCGAAATTTAACGCAATGGAAACGTTATTCTCTCATAAAATTAATATGCTTGGAATTTGAGCGACGAATCGGCTCTTTTAGTTCCACAGATATAGAGAGAAGCTTTGCAAAGTTTTCATTAATTTTGCCTAGAACTGGAGAGGTAAATATATCTTGAAGTTAGCTTTCAGGAAACCTAACCCCAAACGTAAGTCCAAAATAAAAACTTTAAATATATTCAGAAAAAATTTTCATATATGTATGTACAATCTCTTGTTATCTTTTACCGATTTAGTGCACCTGTACACACTGTCTCTTAAATTTTTGATCAATCCAATTAAATGTTACCTGCAATTGAGTAGATATACGAACCTATTGAATATAATAATAAAAACAATCTTGCAATTAAATATTATCAGTTGCTTCACTTACATACCATACATCCACATACAATACATATACATATGTTTTTTTTAATGTGCTTTGCTTTGTGCGAAAACAACAAAAGTCATTGGAATTTCCCACGATCCTAATATAGCATTTTGAATAACACACCGCTGCACTGAAAAGACCGAGTTTGCTCATCATATTTGCTCACAAATACAATATTACTCATTCATATCTATGTATATGCATACATTTGTATATGTATATTTGAATCGGTAGTCGGTGCACCGCCGCAGGTGGTTAGCACGCCAAAAGCGGTAAAACAAAATTTGATATTTATCTTTGAACCGCAGAGCAGCCCCACGTAGTAGTATAAAATAGAACAAACAAAACCGCGAAAAAATGCAAACAAAACAACACAAAAACCAGCGGTGAAATGCCGACTTTTAGTTCCCAACCACTTGTATTCAACGAAAAGGAAGGAGTGGGTTATTTGAATTTGGGCAATTGAAAAGGATAATAAGTGGCTGCGTCAGCGGGGGTGGTGGCAATAAAAGTATCACTTACATAGCAACAGCGCGACGGTTACGCAATTTTGTTTTAATTTTTTTCAAGATTTTCTATAATGATCTCTGAAATGATTACATCGAATGTGGTATCGTTCATTGAAATGATCTAAATGTCTTATACATATATATATATATAAACATACATATATGGATGTATGTATAAATGGCACGGAAACGATTTTTGGTTTCCAGTTTATGATGTGCGTCTTGATGCTCTACCATCAAATGGAGGAACTTATAGTGTTGTCCAAGCCGCCTCCGAACGGCTGATGGATTTTTATGAGGACCTTTTTAATATTCTGGCGGCAGCGTTTGCCGCCGTTTGAGGGCTAGAGTACCGAGTCCTGGCTCGGCCTACATCCAAAATTATAAGAAATTAATTTTTCTAATCGCGGTCGCCCCTCTACAGGTATCGTCAAACCCTCTGATTGTATTTCTGACATGGAATAAAAATAGCTCCTCACAAGCCATCGGCCCTTCGATGCGGCTAAAAAATTGTAGATCCCTCCATTTTTTAGAAAAACAACAAGATGCATACCATAAATTGCAGAGGAAGCTCGGCTGAAAATCGCTTCAGTTCATTACATTTCATGTCAAAAGTACAATCGAAAAAATTTTAACTTAACTTTAACTGGATCATAAATGCAGATGGAGTGAGCGTCGTAGCCTATTGCGTGGAGCTAGACCTTAGGCAAGCCATTACGCTTCCAGAGTACTGCAGTATGTTCCAGGCGAAGGTCTTCGCTAAAGGGAAAGATTTCCAGACGGAAATAATCTCATATCGTACTGCGTCAGAAAATGTTCTTAGAAGTAGGGAAGAAGTAAACAGGGCGGCCGAGGGTATATAATGCATTATGCGATAGGTTGTCCTAATGACTGATCACAACCGACTGACATCCCATACAAACAGACAGCAGTCATTAGTAGCAGTGACACATGTAGGAAGTGCAAGGAGGAAAGCATGAGTGAAACGTTAGAACACACACTCTGTATCTGTCCGACCTTAGCTAGAACTCGTCTTAGATATGGCAGAACTTCGAAGTTGAAAAAACTAGAAATGTTGGATTTAGTCAGATTGCACCACCATAATATTAGGTGTAGTAAAAAGAAATCCATTAATTTTGCATAAAATTTAATGGTTTAATTATTCCGTTTCGTATCCAGCCTTATTCAAATGGTTGCAAATGGGTTTTTGTGCAACTTTAGCTCTTGGGCAATCGAAACAATGCTTACATGAAGACTCGACAATGTCCATGATTTTATTGACATTCTAGACAATAGACCTTCCACTGTCTGAAAAGTTTTTTTAGTTCGAATGTCATCTTTCTAACGCCATCTAGTGGAACCCGATCGGGTTTATACAACGCGATATACAGATAAATAGCGCTATCTATTGGAAAAATAATGGATTTCTTTTTACTACACCTAATATAGTACTACTGATTTTTCAGATATGATTTTACAAGTATCATCGAAATTAGAAGAGCTACAATACATACATACATCATATAGCCCGGACAATAGATTTGTATAGATGACAACTTTTCGGTCGAAAATCCGTCTAAAGACCATCTAACACCATTAAATTTGGCAATCTACTCACATATAGTGAATTATACATCGGTACTGAAATTTTTTGAAATTGGAAGAGTATAACATGTAGCTGTCATATACCGATTTGTTCAGAAGTAATGCTCAGGGTATAAAATCCGGCAAATAAATATTTTCACCGAAATTATATTTATTTATGTATTTATTTCAGAAAATTTCAATTTATTTATTATATTTTTTTATTTAAATTAGTTTGTTTTATTTTATTTTACTTAATTTTGTTTTAAATTATTTTATTTTATTCTTTTTTCATTTTATTTTATTTTACTTAATTATGGGTTTTATTATTTTATTTTATTTTTATTAATTTATTTTATTGAAATTAAATAATAATTTTTTTATTTCGTTTTGTTTTAATTCAGTTTATTTAGTTTTTTTATTCTATTTTATTTCATCTTTTCTATTTTATATTATTGTACTTTATTATGTTTTATTTTGTATTACTTTACTATTTTTTTATTTTTTATTTCTTCTTTTTCATGTTATTTTATTGTTAATTTATTTTTAATTTAATTTATTTCATTTTGCTTTTTATTCTCTTTACATTTTGTTTAATTTTATTTTACTTCGTTTTATTGAAGTTTATTTTATATTATTTTAGTTTCTATTATTTTATTTTTATTTTATTTAAAAAAAAAAACTAAACAAATTTACATACTTGCATATATATAACATGCTTACGCTGTTTACTGTAATAACTTACCTCATAAAAATCAAATAAAACTCACAGCTGGATTATTTAATGAAATTTAAATACACAAAACAAAAAAAAAAACACAAAATGAAATAGAGAAACTCTTTTGTCGCACATTTCCAAACCTAACCTGAGGGCATATCAAATTGAGCTATCCATATGCTATCTCTATATCAACTTAAATGCTATGGAGTAAAAATAAACACGCTCTCGCATTTATACACACGTACATATAAATATGTACATTAATAAAATGTATTTGAAATAATGAATATAAGTTTTTAAAATTACCCACCCTTTCACAAAATTCACTGCTTACGATTTATTAATTCTCTCACCCATGAAAAAATAACCGAAATGCAGCGCATTTCAGCAACTCAAATGTCATTTGAGTTGTACGTGTCACAGGAATATTTAAAAAATAGATATAGCATGTACTATGTATGTGCTTACATGCATACGTACGTAAAAAACTAATAACAGTATCGTGCTCGAGAAGGGCGCGAAAGGGGCGTCAACCAGTTGCTTATTACAATTTCAATGAATGAAACCTGGGTCGGATATGCACACGCTAAAAAGTGAGAATACACTGTCATATGTATTTAGGTATGTGTTTATGCATGTACGAGTGTGCATTAAAATTCACAAGGCTACATTGAAGTACATACTCATATATCGGAAACAGTATTTACCCTATAAATGTACAAACAAAGCATTGATTAGCATCTCAGAAAAAAAAACTAAACTATACCGAAAAGGTCAAAGGTAACGAACCACGAACAACAACAAAATATATTTTTTTCTATATTTGAAACTCTTATTGAATTAAAACCCCTATTAGTTGTCAAAAATAGTATTATTATAACATATATGTGTATGTATGGATGTGTGTATGTGTGTATAAAAACTCTGCCTACAACACTCCGGCACTCACATACATATCAAGCCTCAAATAACACAAAGAAATATACAAATAAATATTTTTAGCAAAAAAGGTAATAAGCAATTGTTGGAAAATTTGCGAAATTGCAACAAAGATGGTGTCAAATTGATTTCCTCTAATTTTTGCAATGATACTCGTATAGTCGCACCGACACACAAGCAAATATGCATTTTCCCGATGTAATGTACGAGGGGATTAACAAAAGTTCGGTCAATTGGTGACTTTCAATTTATTTTTGTTAAATCTAAAAATAATAAATCCTTTGCCATTACTTTATTAGTCTTCCTTTGAAATTTTATAACCATCGGCTAAAATGAAGATGGGAAAACGCAGGATAGCTGAGGATAGGTCAGACCAAATTTCACGACCAACGCAAACAGAAAATCGTCATGTGATTATCTACGGGTTTCGGTGTAATTTACAGCCAATAGAAATATTCAGTGAATGTCAAATTGCATATGAAACGATTAGACCGTCTTTAACGACTATTTCTAAGTGGTTCCGAAGATTCCAGACTAGACATTTTTCCGTAGTGGAAGAGCACCGTGATGGTCGACCAAAATCTTCCACTGATGACGTGACTTTAGCTCTGGTGAATTCCAAAGAGAATTTTAATTATTTTTTTTTTGTGGTCAATTTACCGAACTTTTGTTAATCCCCTCGTACATATATATTTTTGCAGTTGGTTACAAATTGTTTATAGAGTTTTCCTTTGCGATTTGCTCTGTTCAGATGAGAAGGAAGGCTGCTTTGAAATAGAACACTTTACATTTGTACCCAAGTGCGTATGTATGCTTGTACATATGTTATGTATTGTATTTTATTGGAATTATTCATTTGGTATCAATAATGTGAAACCGATTATTTGTATATTGATTTTTGTTAAATAGCATACATTGTAATTGATCTGCTTTCTTATATGCGAACTTCTTATGGAATTTGACGCTTGAAGTTTTTTTTTTCGTGTAAATTAAAATTAAATTAAATTACGAGTATATGTATATTTGTAGTGGTGGAAATGCGAATAAGTAAGTATTGGAGTGTTTAAACTTCGTATGCGCACATATTCGAGAAGGGTGATGGAAGAAAATGAAATGAAATTCGAAAAGTAAACTTTTCATTTTGGTTGTGCTGAAAAGTAGTGATTCGAAGTTACTTTTCTCGATTCGAAATAAAGTTTCGAAAAGCAGATCACAAAGTTTGAGTTAAATAAGATTTTAACAGCACAAATGAATGTGATGTAGCCAAGCTTCTTACGTCCACGTCGCGCACCCTGCGAATGTGAGCAACCCTTCTCCAAGATGTGGCAACCTTGCGGATGAAAGGGAGCAAGATTTAGTGGAGCCACTACGACATATTTATTTTAAGGGATCTAATTGCAGCGTCTGTTCTCCGGAAGTGCGGCTGCGTGTGAGCCTCGATCTTAAAGCAAGCCGCTCGTTATATATGCAAAAAATGTAAACCTATATGTCTAGTGAGGTTGTGCGCTAGGCTTGGGATCCGCCATGTCGAAAAATCACAACGAAGGATCGGATGAAAGACCCACCTTTTAATGACGAGTCCTGCAAATGTGTTAGGGATCACGATTTGAGAGCATGCACCTGGAATGTTCGGTCCCTTAATTAGGAAAATTAGGATGGTACCGTTCTGTTGGTTATGTCCTCGTGAAACTAAGGAAGAAGTATATGCCATGTAAAGAAGCGTAAATTTGGTGTCATATTTGTCGTCGCAGAGAGACTCCGTCACCGAATATGAGAAGGACAATCTGACCAAGGTTGTCTTTTATGAGCACTAGAGCGTAGTGACGAACGCTGCCCTCCCCCCGATGAGAAAATTGTTATTGGCGACTTTAACGCTAGGATGAGCAAAGAAGGTATCTTCGGCAGAAATCTCGGAAAATTCAGCCCCCATGTCAAAATATCCCCAAATGGTTTGAGGCTAATCAACGTCGCCGGGGCTCAAAATATGGTTGTCTGTAGTACCAGATACCAGTACAAGAAAATTCATCAAGATACTTAGATTGACGTGCGTACGCTACGAACACCAAACTTCAATTCGGATTACTATCTTGTAGCAGCAAGAATACGCTGCCGCCTTCATGCAGCAAAGTATGCCCACACGAGGAAGGTTCGTCGAAAAGCTACAATATTAACAGACATTCGAGAGCGGTTTCCTACTCGACTTGCACTGCCGCTCTTTGAGAGTACTCATCACAAACCCTCAAATTGAAAGGGAGGGTTTGAAAAAATCCGTAAGTATGAAGAGCTTGAGAATCTGGCCGCCAAGGATAATACTAAAAATCCTTTGAAAAGATACGACAACTTGCAGAGGATTTCAAGGTCAGAACCCAGAGATGTGATGCCCAGTGTATACTGAATTTATGGAGGGAACACTTATCCCGTCTTTCGCAATGAAAATGAATTAACCACACAATAACAAAACAAAGTGAGATCCCATAGTCTGCGCCAATTACTGGGACACAATCTTACTCAATATCTCTTATAAGGTCCTATTAAGCGCATTGCGTTAGAGACTAAAGCCCACCATCAACAAACTGATTGGACCTTATCAGTGTGGCTTCAGACTTAGTTAATCCATCATTGAGCATAAGTCAAATCTTGAAAAAGACCCGTTAGAAAATGTCAATACACACCACCTTTTCATTAATTTCAAAGCTGCCTTCCGTAGCACGACAAGAGCTGGCTGTACTTTTGCTGGCGTTTATCGACCATGAAATTAGCGGTTTACAGCTGGTGGAGTGATGTCCGGGCGAGCTCCTTTTCGAATTTGTTTATGCTAACCTTTCGGTTACTTCTGCCGCAAAATTGCCTATAAACGTCGGACATTCTCTCAACAGACAGTATACAAATTTTTTTAAGTGTACATGTTCGAAAATCAATGTTTAATACCAATAACAACGTTTAGTTGAGATACAAACCAAATTAGCTGGTGAACACAAGATGTCGCTATTAATGCAAAGCATCATCATATCTGGGTATGAAAACGATTTCTCATAATCCCACAAAAAATAGCCCAGCGGTGTTAAATCACACCATCTTGGAGGTCACGTCACTGACCCCCGACGCGAGATAATGTGCTCAGCGAAAGTTTCCTTCAATAAACTGTTTATTTCGATTGGCTGTATAGCACATATCACCGTCCTGTTCGAACCAAAGGTCGTCTTTAATCTTAGCTCTGCTGGGCGATTATGTCGATCGAATATCGTACGCGTCACACGAATCGAAACATCCTTTCGGTAATCAATTTGCATTTGCGATTTGCAAACATTGTTCCGGATTAAGTCTGTTCATTATGAAATGACAAACCAAACCACACGCCAAGAAAAAACAAACCGCCATCGGGTATCTATAACGGGCGCACCACGGAAATTTGCGTTTTAAAAGTGTTATAAAAAAGACGGATAAATATACCTCAAAAATTTTGCCTGACTGAAATGCCTCTACACTACTTCAATTATGTGGCTGCCGAGCCGGGCCTTGGTGTCTTTCGACTCAGTTTCGCAAAACATTTTCGACAATGTGGCCATCTATTGCTGCAACGGCAATGTTTTAAATTATGAATCGTCTCTGGCTGGTTGACGTAGCACTTAACCTTAACGGCTTCCCATAAAGAAGAGTTCAACGGAGTCAAATCGCTGCTGAGAGGTGATCAGTTGACAACAATTTTAAATTTTTCAGTTGACAATTGACAATTTTCTTGCTGTTTTGGTTGAAAATTTATCATTTTGAAAGTACATAAGTTTTCAATATTTCCGAATTGAAGCTTTAGGCTTGAGATAAGTTTGTACCATGACACAAAAAAAGAAGGTAGTTGTACTCAATATAAAATGAAGAAAAAAGAATTTTTTTGACATTACTTTTTATTTCATTTTGACTTAAAGATAATGCCACTTTAAAAAATATTTCATATATTTTTTCCTAAAAATTTTAAGCCGCCTGAAATTAGTTTTATTTCCATTAGATTTCAGAAAATAAAATGCAAAGCATTTAAATTTTTAGTCAATATGTTTTAGTTTTCTTTATATATTTTTTTTACAATGAAATGCTTTACATGTTTTATAATAAAATTTTTTAATTTTAAGAAGTTGAAATTTTATTTTTTTACAGAAATAAAGCAAAAGCCAAAAAATCTTTTGGCTGTGCTTTCCTTTAATATTCCAATGCTTGTTTCAGCCAAACTAATTGACCAATCCTAATGTAATTTCTAGGAGTTGTTGCTGTTGATCTAATTGATGTTTATTTATTATATTTTGCACATAAATGTTGCTAATTTATAAATAATTCGTTGTTAAAATATTTACACTTTCATCACAAATTTTCACTTAGCACGTGCACTTATTTAACATACCATACATGATGGAAAATAGTAACTTTAATCTGTTCACATGCGATTACAAAGATATTTGTATTTTTATTTTATATGGTTTTACTGCTAAACAATATTTTATTTTTGTATATTATTTATAAACAATTTAAAAGAGAAATGACAGATAATGGCAATAAGTGGGTGTTGCCATACGGCGTAAAAATAAAAATACACACAGGGTTGTATGTACACAATAATATTAAAAAAATATTTTTTTATACTTCATAAAAGGAATGCCAACTTAAAAAGGAGTTTCGCTTGAAAATACTGTGCAAGGCGAAGCCGGTATTGGTCCGACCCAGGGTTACAATCAAAAGCGCGGCCGAAGGCCGCCAAATTAAAATGGAGTTTCGCTTAAAAATACTGTGCAAGGCGAAGCCGGTGTTGGTCCTTGGTTGGTTCTTAAAACTTGTAGAGGCCATTTAATACACATATAAAGTCTAAAAATTGTATTTTAGTTGTTTTATTTTGGAATTTCTTTTTTATATGTGGCAACACCAAAATTCAAAGTAATTGCTTTATGTACAAAAAAATAGGGTAAAAATCCAATTTTTTCGCAATTTCAACTTTGAATATCTCGAAAACTAAAGGTCTCCGGTAAGTTTGGTTTTCGGTGTCTGAAAGTGGGTGAAGCCCCCTACCACCCCCTATAACTCATTTTTCTCAAAGCCTGTAATATTAAAGGAAAAGCATCCCAATCTTTTTAAATATTGGGTGTATGCATTAATTCGTGCGGTTTTCTAATAGAGGGCTCTAATAGTCTTATTTCGCGTCGTGTTCATCTGTGGCTATATTCATTTCAAAAGTGGTTTGCATGATTTAAAAGTGGCAATTGCGACTTAGACGACGGACAGGCAAACAAATTTCAAGACGAAGAATTGGAGACATTTCTCGACGCAGAAGCATGCCAGACGCAAGAAGAACTTGCAAACGTATTGGGAGTTGATCAAGAAATTTTTTCACAATAAAGTCTTAATTTTCGAAAAAACCGCACGAATTAATGCATACACCCAATATGTCAGATAGTGAATATTTTTGAAAAAAATGTTGAGTGAAAATATCTAGTTTTTTGTATCATGGCTTGTACTTAATATTTCACAAATCGTGAATGTCATTAAAGTTGCCAAAGCTAAAATAAGCCGCAGTTCAAAAAGCAAACGGTAGATGGTCCACCTTTTAGTTGAAACATATCAGCAGAAGTTTATTTGATTGTGTTTTCTACGTCAAATCTAAGTCTAAGTATTTATGTACATACATATGTAAGAGTATGTATGTTCTTGTGTAATTATGTAAGAACATACATGCGAGTATTTACATATCTGTAGTATGCATTTAATGCGATGAAAGTCCGTTGTTGTTTATTTTCAGTTTCAAAGCAAAAATATAAAGCAGCTGTCAAAAAGCTAGAAACATTGTTCACTATAATTTAAAATATATTTTTATTTTATTAATAATAATTAATTTATAGCACAGATCACAAAAACAATATGTTTTTATTTTTCACAAACAACATAATTGCCTAAAATTCATGATTATTGTGCCAAAAGCGATTAGGTGCTAAGCAGACAGTTGGCAGTTGGCTATTTCTCGGAAACTACATACATATATTTCTTTATAAGCTTCAATATTTTTATACCCTTTATGGTGTTAAAACTTTGGTCATAATTGATATCATTGTGAATAGGAAACGAGTAGTTGATTTGATTACTTTATTTTTTAAGTCTCAAGGAATGTAGTTCCATACAAAGTAATGAAAATTATAATAAAATAATATTATAAAATATATAGATTTAATTAAAATTAAATTAAAATTAGAAAAACTTATTATATAAATTGAAATTGAAAGACCTATGCAACTGTGTAATAAGTTTATTCTTCAGTCTGGAGAAAGCAGAACTTATGGCGCGGTTGTTGAGGCCAATAATGTCGATATCATCGGCGTACGTCAGCAGCTGTACACTCTGATAGAAGATTGTACCTTCTCTGTTTAGCTCTGCAGCTCGTATTATTTTCTCCAGCATTAAATTAAAAAAGTCACATGATAAGGAATCATCCTGTCTGAAACCTCGTTTGGTATCGAACGGCTCGGAGAGGTCCTTCCCGATCCTGACGGAGCTTTTAGTGTTACTTAACGTCAGTTTACTTAGCCGTATAAGTTTTGCGGGGATTTCAAATTCAGACATAGCGACGTAAAGGCAGCTCCTATTCGTGCTGTCGAAGGCGGCTATAAAATCGACGAAAAGGTGGTGGGTGTCGATTCTCTTTTCACGGGTCTTTTCCAAGATTTGGCGCATGGTGAATATCTGGTCAATGGTTGACTTACCAGGTCTAAAGCCACACTGATAAGGTCCAATCAGTTTGTTGACGGTGGGCTTTAGTCTTTCACACAATACGCTTGATAGGATCTTATATGCGATATTAAGAAAGCTTATTCCACGGTAATTGGCGCAGACCTTGGGATTGCCTTTTTTGTGGATCGGGCAGAGCACACTTAAATTCCAATCGTCGGGCATACTTTCATCCGACCATATTTTGCAAAGAAGCTGATGCATGCACCTGATCAGTTCTTCGCCGCCGTATTTGAATAGCTCGGCCAGTAATCCATCGGTCCCTGCCGCTTTGTTGTTTTTTAAGTGGACGATTGCTATTCGGACTTCTTCATAGTCGGGTAACGGAACAACTTTTCCATCATCATCAATTGGAGTTTCGGGTTCACCATCTCCGCGTGTTTCCTCTTCACTGCCATTCAGCAGTCTGGAGAAGTGCTCCCTCCATAAATCGAGTATACTCTGGGCATCTGTCACTAGCTTTATCTCCCTGGGTCCTACAAGAGTTTGCTCCGGTCTTGAAACCTTCTGTAAGTCGCCGTATCTTTTCGTAGAATTTTCGAGCGTTACCCTTGTCGACCAGCTTCTCAAGCTCCTCGTACTCGCGCATCTCAGCCTCTTTCTTTTTTGTCTGCAGACCCGCCTTGCTTCCCTCTTCAGTTCTCGGTATCTATCCCACCCCGCACGTGTTGTGATCGATCGCAAGGTTGCGAGATAGGCAGTCTGTTTTCTCTCCACTGCGACACGGCAGTCCTCATCGTACCAGCTGTTTGTGCGACCTTTCCGAAATCCAATGGTTTCGTTTGCAGCTGTACACAGGGAGTTTGCAATGCCGTCCCACAGTTCCCTTATACCGGGTTGCTGATGAGTCTGTTGTGATTGCAGCTTTTCGACGTTGAACCTTCCTTGTGATTGTTGTAAAAAGCCTTACAATACAAAATTTTTTGGGTTATCGAGTCCGACAAGACTTTCGAGATCAGCTGGAGTAATCTTATTCATATGGACTACATGAGCCGCATATCTCATACCATTCATCGTTCCATCAGCTTCGGTCTTCGCCGTGGCCAATGCGCAGAGGATCATACATCTTACGCCAAACCTTTTTCTTGAAAACTCTTAACGCTGATTCATAAAACATTGACTCCACACAACTCCAAGCGGATACTGCTAATTAAAAATTAAAAATTAAATTTGAGTGCAAATGTTTGATGTAAAGCATATCAAAGTCCGCCTCGATATCGAAATCATTAATTTTCTTCTAAATCAGAAGTCCCGCCTAATCTCTCTCTAGTCGTTCGAGCTGAGTAGACTTTAAGCGACCAGAACAAATCCACACATACATTAAGTCCCTCAGTAAGAGGAAAAGGTGTATCCAAACACAATATAATAGTAAGATAGACATATACGTATGTATACGTATGTACGAGTCCTATTTTGTTGCACTGTGGTGATAGTAAGTGCTATCTGTTGTCATTCGTATTTATTCAATTATCACTCTACAAAAGAAAGTTATCAGATACACTTTTGACCCCGATGAACTAGAGCGTTAAAGTATATATTTATGTGTACATATGTACATATATAATTAATATTATATTAAATATTCCAGCCAAGTTTTTGGTGAGTGTTCAAGAGATAAGGTATAAATATACGAGTATGTACCATATGTGTGTACTCAAAGCAGACCGTAAATAAACTGAAATCAGAGAATATACACTTTCATATATATATATATATATACATATTGAGAGTAAATCGAAAAAGCACTTTCAATCAATATATACTCATATAAGCAACATGTATATAAAGAAAAAAGGAAGGGCTAAGTTTGGTTGAAAATGAGCTAGAAATCCGATTTTTTTTTTTTTGACGAAATTAAAAATCAACTGAGGACCTCAGCCAAACTGCTTTGGTGCTTGTAAACACATTTTTAAAATTTGGTCGCACTATCCGGTGTTTTTTTCCAAATGTAGGCGTGGCCAAATCCTTTTCACTTACATATTTCAGTATTCTCTTTGTCATGGCTCTTCACTTATTTAAATTTGTTACTCACAGCGGTCAGTTGGAAAAATTTCGAATACCTTACTTACAATGTGCCGTGGGGTATAAAAAAAAGTCTCACAGTCATTGTATGCATTTCATCACCACCTTAACCGAGGCTGAGAATATAAATATGAGATCGCAACGCTTTCACAATTCAGTTGTTCTCTGAGCCGAGCTTAAGTGCGTACCAAAATCAAGCCAAGATGAAATTCCTAATTGTGATCCTTGCAGTCGTTGCATTGGTAAGCTTACTAACTAAATATGTAAATTTCTCTATAAAAATTCTTACACATACTTTCAATTACTTCAGGCCTATGCCGATGATGAATGGACCGTGAAACATGCTGACGAAATCAAGGCCATCCGCCAGGAATGTTTCAAGGAAAACCCGCTCAGCGATGAGTACATCCAAAAGATGAAGAGCTTTGAATATCCCGATGAAGAACCTGTGCGTAAATATTTACTCTGCACAGCTAAGAAATTGGGTGTCTTCTGCGAACATGAAGGTTATCATGCCGATCGTATTGCCAAACAGTTCAAAATGGATTTGGATGAAGCTGAGGTGGTTGCCATTGCTGAAGGTTGTGTGGATAAGAATGAGCAGGGTAGCAGTGCTGATGTTTGGGCGTATCGCGGCCACAAGTGTTTGATGGCCAGCAAAATTGGTGATAGAGTGAAGTCTTACATCAAAAAGACTGTTGAGGAAGCAAAGAAACAATAAATAAATAGAACATAAATTAACACTGCCGGTTGAGATATTAATAAAGTTTGTTTTGTGAATAAGTATTAAAAATTTCGGGTTTAATATTATTACCGCAAATTATTAAACACTTTGACGGATAATTATGATAGAGGTACATCCTTAAATAAGGACTCTTGAGTTAGGTGATTGTGAATGACCTGTGTAGTAATACCCTCTCTTGGCCTCTTTTAAAAAAAAGTTTTTAAACCTTTTTTGCATATATGTATTAACTTTAGTCTGAAGCATGTAAGTACCAGAAGGAGAAGAGATAGCCATGCCCATTATGCCATCTGTTTGTATAAAAACTAATCCCTGATATTTCAACCAACGAAAGAAAGCATGCAATATAATAAAATTTTTTAATTTAAATGAATTTAATTTTATTAATTATTCCGCTTTATTAAATTGTATTGTATTAATCTTTTTTACTTAATTTAATTTAATTTGAATATATTTATTCATTTTTATTTATTTATCTTATCTTATTTAATTATTTTTTACTTTGGTTTATTTCTTTCATTTATTTTACTTTGTATTCACCTATTTTATTATCTTTTTTGCTTAATTTATTTCATTTATAATATTTAATTTCATTGCTTTATTTTATTTAGTTTTAATTTATTTAACAGAATTTACGTAATTTTAATTTATTTCTTTAACCTTATAATTAATTTATCTTTCTCTTTATCTAAATTAATTTAATTATATCTTTTTTATCAATTTTTTTATTATATTTTATTTTGTATAAATTTTACTTTATTTGATTTTATTTTACTTTATTTATTTATTAATTGAATAAGTCGTTCGTGGCGTAAAGTTTACTTACAGTTGGCGTATTCGTTTAGTTTCAAATTGGTTTGTGTCCTTGCTAAACATAATTTTACAAATTGCACTGTAGACTTAAAAACGCTGAAACTAAAGTAAGATTTGTTAAAGTTAGACAACTTATAGGGTAGGATTATTGCAAAAGGATTTTTTTTTACATGGACATTCTTAGGCATACCCTGATGGTGGTGACGATGATAATTGGCACCTCTGTCGGGATCAAGCTCTTCAAACAAAGGTATTTCGGTCTTTCGCTTCTTTTACGATGAAATGGTAATACAATATTAATTTTGATCCGTCGCGTCCCATTCAAATTTACACAAATAAATATTGACACCAAAACAAATCCCAAGGAAAACTTTGTCATAGATCCAACCAATTTTTCAGATATGAAATACCATAAATTTCTTATGGGTCCGTAAGATGATCTATTTCGAAGCTCTCTAAATTTTGAAAGAAAAAAATCACAGAAAATTCAAATTTAATACGGAATTATGCGATGATTACAGCGGCTCCTAAACCACACCGAACCGTGGTTTATTCTGAATGAAATGGCAGCTCTTGAATCTCTTCAGGTTGCTCTTCGTCCCAAATACGGCGATTCCGCTTGATTACATACCCATAAAGAAAGAAATGGGTCTCATCGCTGAACACATTTTGCTTTGAAAACATCGGAAAAGGGAGAATATATTATTAATTTATTTATACAAAATCGGCATCTAATCACTTGTGAAAGTTATTAGAAAAGCTTAAAATCAATAATAAAATGAAATATTTATGCAGATTTAAAACCCATACGGATAATAGAGTAATAAAGTTTGAGAATAAACTTTTTTTATTCAAACAAAATTTAAATTTTAAGATCTTTTTTTGTTTTTAAAAAAGAAGTAAAATTCGTCTCCACAAGTGATAAAAATTCTGTAACCATATCTTAAGTTTTTCTGAAAGTTCGTACCAACATTTTGTATGAAATGTTTTATTGAAGTTCAAGCAAAAATAAAAAAATACGAAATATTCAAAATTACGATCAACAAAAATTAGAATTTATGAAACACTTCGTATCAGAAAATGTACAACATAAACGCGTTCGTTTTCGTCTGTCTACCATGTATTTCAGCATTCTGCAACGCTTCGTCATATACACTAAACGACAGCGAGGAGTTACGCCAAATACCGCTGACGTATGAGCGTCACGTCGAATCGAATACGCACGAAGATTCAAGCGGAGAAGAGTCACACTCCTTCCCCGGTTTAATGCCAGAGAGGGTACGCTATGCGAGACACCGTTGCAGTGTTGACTTGCCCAAGGCAAATCTAAATTGGTCGTTGCAAAATTTCCATAGTGAAGCGGAGGCACGCGACACGCTTTGCTATGTTAAATGTTTTCTACGGCGCGTCGGTCTTATACGATTGACAACGCTGGGTTGGGATGTAAGTAGGTGTAGGTGTGTGTTTTCTTGTAATTCTGTGGTTGATTTTTATTATTTTTTTTGTTTTTGTTTTTCTTTTTGCAGTTTAACCGTTTGAATGCTTTGTATTGGAACTTTGGTGGCATTCAAACTTTCCCTCCAAATTGTTTTGCTGCACTAAATGAGGCCGGTGAAATGAGTGGCGCATGTGAACCTTATTATAGTGTGTGGATTAAATTGTTTCGAACTTGTCGTTTAGGTTTCAATTATTTCTTTTACCAAGATATTCGGCTTGAAGAATTGCCATTTGTAAGAGTATGTATTGTGTTATATTTTATATATTTTCTTTGTACATACTATATGTATGTACATAATTACAGGCTCCACCTCCACATCGAGTAGCCGGCGTAGCGCCATTTAAATTTTGCGCTATTTTGCTCTCTGAATATAATTTAGATGTAGAATCGGCATTCTTTACATTTTGCATATATTTGCAATTGCATTATTTTGATGGTTATGGACGAATTGATGTAAGTACATACAATTGTGTTATTTACATATAAATGTACTCCCTAATTTACAATATTTTTTCGAGCGAAAAAATTAACCGCCAAGATTTTTTCTTTCTGGACTAGACTATGTTGCCTAGTCTTCTTACATCTTTTCTTAACTGTGGCATCTTCTTTTGCAAGGAAAGAGATGTAATGAATTTCAAATAAATTACCCTGGTAAAAGGAAAACAAAGGATCCTTTGGTAACGGCTTTATGTTTATATGAGTGTCGATGTTATATCAACTTTTTAGTTTAAAGAACACCTTCCTCGTCTTCTGTGTGTGCTTTAATGTTTTCTCAAAAAATGGAGACAACTTTAAATTATTCTAAGCCGCGTACGAATTTTTATGAGGAGCTTTTATTTCATAACAGAAATACGCTTGAAGGGTGGGATTTCCTATTAAGCGGCGAATGCAAAATTACTAAATTTTTTTTTTTTAAATAATTTTCCATAATTTTGAATGTTGTTCGGGCTTATCCGCATGGCTGCTAACCAACCGACTTTTTTTCGTGTGCTATTATTTGGTTGATTGGTTGAAAGGGGAAGTTGAAAACCTGGCCGCAAACGGTCCCACCTCAGACGTAAGCTCATAGTGTTCCCCTGCTTAATCCTTCTAAGCTTTTGCGAATATTTCACTCGATTTAATAAGCATATTTAATTTCTTCTACCTACTGTGGGGGTACCGTAGAAGATGGGGTGCCTCAATTAGCTGACAGTCGGACACTCGCAAGATAGTTGTTCTGTGTGTCTTCTTCTGTGCCTTCTCTACACTCAGCCGATTCCACTTTACCTAGCTTGTGGAGATTATATCTCAGAATACTAAGTTCCCTTTTCCTTAATGTTAGTGACGGTTTAATTTGGTGGCAGGGTCTATGGTGGAAGTGCTCCAGGACCGTCATGGTCCACTGTTTTACACAACATTTGAGAGCGTTGAAAGGTCTGAGACAATCTATGGGGAAAACATCGTCAGCGTCCACGGGTGACCCAAATGATATGCAGTCTGTTTTCCTGCAATACTCTGTTAATTGCCTCTGAATCTTAACACTTTGAAGCCACCTTGGCTTGCCTGTTCATGCGCCATATCTATATCGATGCTGAGGATATTCTGACTGTTTTCGTTGCGCCCGCCCTCCGCTCTATCTTTCATGCTGAAGAAGGAGTAAGAGGCATCTACCCGGCTCCATTGCACCATGTGAGGTCATAGGCGCCAATTTGGTGCAATAGCTTCCTCCAGCTGAGTTTTTTTTATTGAGGATTATAACGAGATACTTAACACCGTCGGAGTGTAATATATTGTTACATCTTAAGGATGTTGGGTTGAATTGATGAATTTTTGTCTTTCTCATAAAGAGAGAGATCTCAGATTTTTCTGGGTCTCACAGCTCGAATCAGCTGCGATTTCAAGTGCCCTCTCTATTACCCGCCATAATAGGTTGGGACAATAAGTTTTAATTGTTGCCATAAACAAGTTGAAGAACATGGATTTTTACCTGTAACATTTCTTTAACTTCTTTTCTTAATTTCAGTCCACAGAAGTGAGACGAAGCTTCGCTGAATCAGGACGTTTGACTGTTGTAAATGAAGGAATAATTGATAATTGTGCACATCGTGCAAATGCAGTTTACATGCAGGGTCAAAATGGTAAAGAAATGGCTAAACGAATGGCCGACTGCATGATAGAGAAGTTACCTGAAGAGTACCCGCGCGTATTACGAAATTGGAATCAAGTGATGCGGGATTATTAGATAATAATAATAGTAAAGAAAGCGTAGAGAATTTTTTCTATATGAACTCAGCTGCCATTAGAAATGAATAAAAACACTTTTTACATACATTTTTATTAAGCTTGTTATTTAGGCCAAAGCCCGGAATTCTTTATTGAATTCTTCATTTATGTATTTATTCTTTAATAGCTCAGAAATTGTTTGTGCATATTTATCAGCAAATATTGAGGAGCAAATAACAATTAATTATTTTTTCTTATTTCTTTAATATACAGAGTGTGCCATTTTTGTTTCTGCTTATTACTCTTTTAAATGTATTTTATATATTGTATTTAATTTTTTTACACTTGAGAATGAGCTAGTTAAAAATCTCAATTATGTTATACATAAGTAGGTATGTATGTGCGTGTAGCATAACGTCTTATTGCTCCGAAATGGACTTCAACGCCTCACTTATGTGATCCACCAGCGACGCCTGTGGGCCCAATGTCGGATGACGATAACCTTCAAGGAAATAGCAAGTCTTATCGCCACTTGTGTCGGGAAACTCTTTGGGCAAACAGGATGGATCACGTGGTTGTAATTCGAATTCAAAGCCTGGATACTTAACGAGCCAACTGTGAAAAAAAAAATGATTACACTCCGGTTGTTTGATATTCTCTGCAGTTTAACACTTACTCCTTCGTTGTGGGGCTCACATTTATTTTGCATGCCTCGCTGCCGGACTCAAACTTATTGGCTATGGTAACGTTGTGGCCGAAGAGGCAATATCGAGGCATTTTACGACCCACTACACCAGCCAAGACGGTTCCGGTGTGTAGTCCAATGCGCATTTGAATTTCTTGATCTGAAATTGGTAGTAAAAAGTTTTATATTTTTATAAATATGATTGGAATTGTATCTCTCATTATATACATAATTTTCCTAGGTTAAATTTTATCGAGAAAATGAAAAGTAAAATGATGCCCACGCATCTAATATGTCTCCAATTTTAACAAGTCTTTAGCTACATTCAGAGATCTCATTTTTCTACCATAATTTTCCACACATACTCGTATGTACACACATACCATCATGTGTTATATGCTTTCCACAGGCCACGATCATTTTCAATGCCATCCATGCCACCTTGTGGGCATCATAGATCGAAGCACGATGTAAACCACTTGCAACACAATAAGCATCGCCGATAGTTTCCACTTTATACACATCGAAGAGATCACAAAATTCATCGAAATCCTTATACAAACTCTCCAGCATACTGATGACCATAAAAGGTGTGGCACGCGAACAGATGCTTGTAAAGCCAACAATATCACTGAAAAGTATTGTCACATCCGGATAGGTTTTAGCATCGATACTAGCGCCAAGCCACAAACGTTCGGCAATCTCAGCCGGAAATATTAGATGCAATAGGCTGACATTCTTTTTGCGCTCCTTAGCGACAGCGGCATTTGCCTCCTCAATTGAGCTCTTCAATTTGTCCATGCGTCGACGCAAACCATCCTGGGCACGTGCTTGTTCACCCACTAAAATAACTTCGCGCGTAGCATCGTGTAGCGGTATGTCGGATATGAAGAGCCCATTACAGGTGAGACCATCCAAACCATCGAGAAATGGTGAGCCCATGAAGAGTAGCGAATTTGATTCAGGACAATGTACCATTTGTCCTTTGATCTCGAGACCCTGAAGAAATTTGCAATAAGAATGGAGATTAAACTGATTGAAAGCCTTTAGAGTTGGTTTAACTCACCTTAGCCGAAAACTCGCTGACATTTGGTGGACATTTTAGCGCTATCAAAAATGGTGTGTATGTTCGACGCGCAATATCGCGAAATTTCAAGGTTAAACCTTTGGGCCGTTTGAAATCGAAATAAGTTATGGCACGACAACCATGTTCTGCCATATGTGGCTTATATAGCTTGCTAAAACCTCGACCTAGAAAAGTTACAAAAATTTAAAAAAAAATGGAGTTTGAAAATTTTAAAAAATTTATTGATAATAATCAAATTCATTCAATTAAGTATAAAATATAATATATAATAAGTATAAAAATATATTATAAGCAAAAATATTCAAACCGTTATTTTCTCATAAATCAGGTCCAGACTTTGCTCATTTCTTGCGGATTTGCTTCTTAAGTAAGAAAAAATCTTATTTTTTCAGAAATGATGAATTTAATCGTAGTAAGAATAAAAAGATACAACAAATGAAGAACAAAAATTTGTTGCTAACAATCCTAGATTTGTTATTCGGATTGTTATTAACTAGATTTTGGATGCGACTTCATTCGCATGGAACTTTTTTTTTTAAATCTTATAAGCTATTTTGTTGAAACGTATGAGAAAGAAAGACGAGTTTTCCACAAGGAGCTTTCAGTTCGCCAGATATCAAGTAACCCGAAACATAAAAATGGTGCTTTGAGGTAGATCGCAACCGGAATGAAAATTTCTCCCTACAATGACATGGGCAGCTAAGTTCCAGAAATAGAAATAGTGAGCATGTGACCGTCACTTCGCGGATATCAAGCAGCTAGAACCATAAATATGATTTTTTGGATTAGATCGGTAACAAGTTCACTTACAGAAAGGAAAGTTCTCTATAGATTAACCTTTGCAAAGGCCCACCTACATATGATCCATACACGTATATGAAGCTAAACAGAACCATCGAATCGCTTTCAAGAAGTCTTTCCGATGTTAATAAAGACAAAAAAGGTGGCTCTGTACTAAATTTTGGGTAAATCGAGCCTTTCATACTCTGCACTAAATTTTATGTAAATCAAAGATAAATAATAATTTTTAGAATAGTTCGGTCCTAGGTCCACTTTCCGAGCTATTTATCTCCCAATTTGCATGTAAATGGAGTGTCAAAAAAAAAAATAAATTAGATTTTTGCGAACTTATCGGTGCCAAGTCCACATTCCGGAAAATTCTTCTTTATCTGTTGCCCACTTCATACGCAGAACACACCCTTCAATTTTCAGGTCTCTGCGGCCAAAGGTTTAGTCTCTGGGTTGATCAGGACAAAGCTTTTTATATTCATATATAGTTAATATATACACATATGTATATGAAAATCTAACCCAATTGGAAATTAATAATTTTTATTAATAAATTTAATAAATTATTAATTAGCTTTCAATTAATTTACAGTTTAATTAATTAGTATTTTCGTTTAATCGCTTAATCGCACTCTCCCTCGGCAATACCTACCCATTTGCAGCAACTCCAGCTTCTCATTCATAATGAAATGCCATGGGAAAGCCTTACAAAAAGTATGAGAATCCATAGCCAAATCAGCTGCCTTGCTCGAATTATTCCTTTGCGTTGGCATTGCTGCTGTCACTTTGGCAAGCTCTAAAGCATTACGCTGCTGCACCGTTGCCGTTGGGACGCCGCCACTGTATTCTTTAACCAGCGAAAATAAGTAGCGATAACGCCGTGAATCGCCTTCGACAGGCTCAATTTTAATATTGACCTGCACATTGTATAACATCCGTGTCAGTGCCTTCAGGGAACCGAGTAGCAGCCAAGCGATTACAGGACGTTCTGAGGTGAATATTAATTCACCATCGCCGGCGCACACGAAACCAGTGTCGGTGACGTCCTCCTAAAAGAGTATGAGAGGATAATAATTAATAAATTTATTAATTTATTGCGTGTGCGATTGTACAATGGGCATAATTAATTGTTTTAATATTTTTTTTTTGCACGTGCCGTAGGGGGAATAATTTATGTGTTATTGATTAAAGTGGTGGTTTGCATAACTATCTTAAGGGCTTACTCACAAGCACCTCGAGGGACATTTATTTAATTATTCATCATATTCTTGGCATTTATTATTATATGCAGTTAAACCTGGGTAGGTGAGACCAGGACCCGTCATTTGAAGCTCACAAAACCTCTATTAGCGAGAAACAGAAACCTCTGTAAGAGAAAGTAGTTTTTTCCTCATGTACCCCGTAAGTGAGACTGCTACTTATATTTATATTCCTCTATAAGGGACAGTCGAGCTTCTGCTATTTGATGACTCATTCTTAACTTTCGTGGAACTTCGTACCATTTTTTTGTATTGTTTTCTCGTCAATATTGTTCGTTGAACTAGATAACGTTGTTATTGTATCGCATTCTTTTCGAATGTACTGTGCTATCGGGTGTGTATCTCGGTTATGGCAAGGTATTCCAAGTTAGATGCTTAGAACGTGAGCACATCTAGAACACTGGAGACAAGTCTACCGTCAATCACAAAACGTTCGATTTGGTTGCGTGATTTTCCAGGGATCGTCATCAAAAGAGGAGTCTCTCATGCGAGGCACTGTTTAGTTCGCAGAAGACACTTGGTGTGAAACCGGAAGCCGTGAGCTGTTTGAAAATTAATAATTTCAGGCCATTCATTTACACTTCTTTCAGTACAAATTGACCCATCCTCTGACACTTGACAGGAATGAGTCACGTCAAGTAAGTAAAATAAGTGTTAACACTTCGTACTAACATTCGGAAGGCCAGTGTTTGAGTTCTGATCCGACAGACCTCCAAAATTATAGAAAATTAATTTTTCTGATTGCGGTCGCTCCTTGTCAAGGAATATCAAGCCCTCCGAGTGCATTTCTGATATGAAAATCAAAGCTCGTCATAAAAATCCATCAGCCGTTCTGAGACGCCTTAGTATGAACTGTAGGTTTCTTCACTTTTTTGGAAAAATATCGAGACGGAAACAACAAATCTTAAGAAGAGCTCGGCCAAAAATCGCTTCGGCGTTTACAAAGTGCTAATTATATACACATACATATATATATTTGTAAAGAGTCGATTTACTACTAATGTGGTGCTACCGAAAGTCTGGTTTCTGCCTTAGACGAATTAGGTCGGAGGTCATTACATTCTTAAGTTGTCCCCACAAAAAAGTAATTTTGATTTTAAAGCAAGGGCTCCCTACTAAAGAAGTCAGTTAAAGAGCATACATATTAGTACTTTTCGTACTGATCGAAATTTAGCCCTATTTTTCTCTACATGTCCTATTTGGTTTTCCATACCGATTTAGTATTTAAAAATTATAAATACCTCCTGCAATTTGAGCACATCGTAGACACCATCCAGTGAACCGAGAAACTCTTGCAAGTCAGTGCCAAGACAACGAAAAGCGCGCTCTATTATACCAGTACAACATGACGTGATCAACTCTTCGCCCAACAACACTAAAATCTCACTAGCACTCGATTCATCCATTTCCAGTAGAATATCCTGTATGTCAGCCAAATAATCATAGTTGGGCACGCTCTTTAAAGTGTTCAAATCAATGCGGCTGAAAAGTGCGAAATATTTCATTAGCATTTCGTTAGTGAACAGTATAGGCTTTATTGGCTACTTTTTAAATACTCACAGTTTGGAAATTTTCGGCCAGCTTTGGCTGTACTTGGCAATGAGCGCGGTAACAGCGGTGTTCAAGTCGGCATTCTGCAAGAAGAGTACCATTGATTAGTAGTGGAAGTTAGTTGAAACGAGTAAAGGAAAAAGTTAATTAGTTATTTATGTTCTTATCCAATTTCTTACTCACGTTTAAAGGCAAAAGCATATATATACAATACATATGAAACTCAGTCTAATGATATTACGCTTTACGAGTAAAAGTTCTTTCACTTTATTTTGCTATTTGCTAATAACTAAATTTACTTACCGATGGTGCCGTGAGCAGTTGTATGGCCATTTGTAAATGTGTCAATGTCAGCGCATCATCCGGTTGCTCCTCATCCTCCAACAGCCAAGTATTGTTACTTGCCTCCGCACAAACCGATGGCTGACGTGACAAAGAGTCGCTGCGGCGAAAGAACGGACAAGCCATTTCAAGCTCTCAAATTCTTACAATGGAAATTTACCAGTAAAGGTGTGTGCGTTCCAAGTATGATGCGCGCCAGATATGAGTTATGTTGCGTATACGCCACAGCTACTGCCCAACGCAATGACTAACTTAAATGCCTACACTTGTCGTTGTGTCAGGGTTGCAAGAGCTTGACACTGAAATACAAACAAGGAAAACGTATCTATAAATAAAAAATATGTATATCATAGATGTGTGTATGTAAATATTTCTGTTGATTTGGTAAAGGGGAAGCAGGAAATGTATTAAAGGAAGACGGCTAAACTGTAAGTTGCTGAAAAATATACGAGTATGCACATTTTAAGGCCAAGATGAAGGTAATAAGCGTGTAGTAGAAGGAAAGACTGTAGTGTGTATGTATGTAAGTTTGCGTTGTTTCTTTGACAGACAATCACAATCACTTTGTCATAGTGGAAGATGAGTCTGAGGGCCAAGGTGTTGTCGCAATACTCGTATTGGCTGCTTTTCTCCGCCGCCTAACAAGTTCAATGTGCACTTGTTGTTAGAACCTTTTGATTGTGTGAGTGAGTTGGACTATATTTTATTGTCATTTTTCTCAGTTTCCTTTTTCACATTGTTTTGCATTGTATTTCCTAACAAAGTAATATAAAATACCATTTGGCCTGAAATTAAATCAATTGTTTAAAGATTTCTCGCCATTGACAATGGGCATACGAGTATATGTACACGTATGTATATCTATGAATATTCTACACAGTTTTAATATTAAAAGATAAAAAGATGTGGAAAAATATTAACTTTTTTCTGTATTTGTACGTCGTAAACTTCAATAAATAGTTATACCAACATAAGCGGAACAGGTAAGTGAAGCACTTAAGGTCCTGGAGCCTCTGTCTGGGGCAATCAACAAGCTCTGGGTAAAAGTCATTTCGTAACGCTACGAGACACTATGACCAGATGGGAATTTCATTTGGTGACCGTGTCTGGCCGGACCCGAGAAGAGGTGTGTGGTTAGTCGACTTTTTGCACTGTACCCTTCGATAGATAAAAAGAGGCGATAAGTGACCTGCTGTCTGCGCAAACTGCTAAACACCAGCGTGGCGCTTAAAATCTCCAGGTAAGATGTTTAGGGGGTTATCAGGAAGGCGGAGCCCTGGAAGTTCTTCGTCCCGACGGAATAAGCATGCTGATGCAGGAGCAGAATACCTCACTGAGGTTCTCAATCTGTCTTTGACCTTCCTAAAAAATATCCGACATATGGAAAATGTTGGAGTAGAGTTTCAAGGTCAAAATTCTAAACTCCTTAAGATTCAACAGGAGGTTCTGCAGGATAATGTCCACCTTCTGCTGGTTTCTATTTAATTCTTACATATCAAAGCTTCCTCTTCCACCAAGGGGCATTTCATTGTTGTCATGTATTGCGATATCTACGAATCAACTGTCGGTAGCACCTGATCAAGACAATGAAACGTGGCTCGCAGATTTTAAACGCCATTTACAGAGAGTCTGTCAACACCTTTATGAACTCTCTTCCAGTTAATGACGTTCTCAAAATCCAAGCACCACCTATTGTAGCTGAAGAGCTCGAACTGCCTCGACAGACCCGAATAATACTGGCACATTTAAGATCTGGATATTTTAGTCGACTTAATTCCTGTATATCCCTATTATACACGTATCCAAATGTACAAATATAAATAGACCCCGCTCGATACTAACCACCCTAAAACCTGCTTATGTTACCCCCCCTTTCCCTCTGGTCCGAATCCTTCGAAACATCTTGTTAGATGACCTCGATGACATACACTAGTCTCGCCTGCTCCTAAGCGGGGGTGGGGAACCGCTACAACAAAAAAATATTTGAAGTCTCCCGAGCTATGCATAGCTGAGTCTTCATTAATAATCATTTGTTGCTATTGATTTAATTTTTTTTTATTTAAAATTTTCTTTGAACTTAATCTGATTAATGTCTTTAGTAGTATTTAGTATATTTTTGTAAGAAAAACCTATAGTTCAGGAGATATATCTTTTCATGCCCAAGGCTTTGTAAAAAAAAAACAAAATTTAAACATAATATATTATATATTGGGCGCTATGTAACTGCTGAATCGGCTTTAGGCAAAGCTCCTCCGCCAATTTGTGCCTTGATATTTCTCCAGGACTAACCTACATTTTATTCATGCCAGAAATATACTCGCAGGCCTTGTCATTCCCGCAATAAGAAAAAGTATTTTTCTTAGTGTTGGTTTATTTAAGAGTATTTTTTTTTTTTGCAACTAAGTACGAACTTTCATAATTGCTATGAGCTTTCACATATATTCACTTTATCCAAATTGTAATAAAAATGAAAGGTTTTGCAAAATTGCAATTAATTCTATTGTAATTACCCTCAGTGGGCCACCACATTGACCTCGGGTCATGCTGCATACAAATACAATTAAAAATCGGTCACTTTACCGATTCGCTTTCTGTATCCCATAAAGAAAACTTTTGCACTGTATACACATTTTCACTTAAAACTTTTGCACTTGAGAGTTTTTTAAATGCACTTGTACTTTCCAAAAGCAATAAATTGGCAAAAATTTCCAAGCGAAGAGAATTTGAAACAAAATTCATAAGTTTAATCTTTGCAACACTTACCTCGGCTAAGTGATGATGCGCTTAAAAACTGAATTTTGGGTGTGCTATTGCACTTTCTTCTGAAAACAAATTGGTGCTGAGGCAACACCAAATACTAATGTTAGACATGTACACCGACCGACCGACAATTTGGTGTGTATTAAACGAAGGAGTAACTGCTACTGAACTTTCTGCTGATGCTTGGCCATGTCCTGTTAATGTTGTTAAAAGCTTTTTATTGTAGAGCTTTTGTTGGGTAAAAAGTTATATTTTGCTTCGGCGCAAATTTTATAAATTACTTTAGACTATTTTATTTTATTTTTTTAAAGAAATTTGTTATAATCTTTGGAATAAATTTTCTTTTTTTTACTAATATAATGATAATGATTATTAGTGAGTTGGTTGCTTGGTTGAAAGCGGAAGGATAAAAAAATGCTTTAGTGGTCAGGCTTGATGAATTTCAAAAGCGATAAACGATAATTTTTATAACCGCTAGTTGAGTCAACATATAATTACCGAATGTAGTGTCGCATAAACTATTCTGGAAATATGCAGAGATCGCGCTCCGTCCAGCCTTGGGCAACAATAATCCCCAGCAATTGCAAGAAAAGTGCTGCCAAACAACTAAAATCGCCAAAGCCAGTTAGTATGCAACCCAAATTTCAATAGTTGATAGTCATTTAAAAAATAATAAGCTTTATTATTTTATATGCCTCTTTTCATCCCCAATTAGCCAATAACAACAAACTTGTCGATAAAAAAAATATTTATACGTTTGTACTATCCACTCTCCCTCTCTCTCGGTTCACATAAAGCACGTGATAAGTGCATATAAACATTACCTGTTGCATATTATGAAATAAAAAAAAAAAAAAACAAATATGGAAAATTTTAATGAAAACAAACAAAAAAAGCTTCTTACTTTCATATACCTAATTGTGATTGCGCAGTATCTGCAGCTTTCGCGTCTCACCACCCACTCACCTCATCTATCGATTGTTTGTAAACAAAAAACCAAGAGCGCGAAGAGCAATAACAGCTGTGTTTGGACAAAAAAGCTTTCACTCAGCAGCAAAGCACACACAATTTTTTTTTTGCTTATACAATTCCATATATGCATACATATTATATGTATGAATACGCATAAGATGGTCCTAAAAAATGGTTGAAGCTGGTCAAAAGAATTTTTTTTATTTCTGCGTTCTTTTAGAATGTAAATTTCAAGTGTCAATTCAAACTGAAATTAGTAAAAGTATGTAACACATATGCTTCTATGGGATATTTCTTAAATATTTTTCTTAATTTCCAGAAATTAGACCGACTATTATTTTTGTCTTAAATTGAAGGCATTACTTACCATAGTAAGAACTATACGATTTATGTCAAATCGGCCTCTCTCGTCATTTTCATTGGAAAAAAATGGGGAAACCCGATTTTCACTTGCTTCTCTTGTGGCCAAATCATGCACTATAGTAGGAACCACTTGGTAATCACTTGGTGCGTGGTGCGGACCATAAGCTGGATGCATTAGAACCTCCCAACCATGTTCTCGAAGCTTCTGGTGAGTCATTATCGAAGTGTTGTGGTCTGTCGTTGTCCCATGAAAAACAATTTCGCTCCTATTGGACGCTTCTGAATGAATGATTCCTTGACAATCCCACCAAACATACAAAGAAACCTTCCTGTGCGTTAATTCTGGCTCGGAGACCATTATTGCCGGCTCAGTGATCATTTGACGTTGCTGAAAGTGGTCCACTTTTCATCACCAGTCACAATCCGCTTCAGAATGAGATTTTTTTTTAACTCCTGTGGCATCCGAAGAACGAGCTCCTCTTTGTATCCTGCCTTTTTCAAGTGGCTCCCAACTGTTTTTTGCGGAAATTTCAGCTTCTGGGCAATCAGAGCAGTGCACGCCTGATGCTCACACTCGACGAGTTTTAATCGATCGATCCACTTCCCGGGAGAAAAGGATTTCAAGTAAACGAACTATAAATACGATTTTTTTCGCAAGAAGCCACCTGTGTACTAAATTTGAAGCAATTTGAACCATATATATGACTTTTTCGAATAGGTCAGTCCCAGGTTACCTCCCCGGAGAGAAGAGTGGTCTCTTCCTGTTAATCGACAAACCGAATTTCAAGTAAATGGCACCATAAATAAAATTTTTCGAATCGGTCAGTACCTGATCCATTTCCCACAACCACACAAACAAACGAACATAAGATTTTTATATATATATAGATTTTCGGACAACCCTTTGTCCAAAAAGCAATGCAATAACAGCATGTATGAGCGGGAAAGCTCCAAATCCCAGTTGCTTAATCGAAAAACGACCTGCACGTCAGTTGATTTCGTTTTCTACTTTTACGGTTTTCGCTTATCATCGTTTTCGCTCTGATTTCAGCGTCGGCATCTTCAGTTGCGTTGAGGCTTATGGTTTTTGTTTTTTTTTTTTTTTTTGTTTTTTGCCTCACTGAGTGCAGTGGATTTACATATCTATGTACGTTGGTGGGTAGTCAAGTGAAAGACACGGTGCGCGTTGGCGCTCATCTGTTTTGGCGAGCTTGGAGATACTCAGTGGCTTTTCGCACGTTTCAGTTTTAATTGAACTCCGCAATAAGGCGCACGTCGGCGGGGCGGCTAAACGTTTTGAGTAAATTAACTTTTTTCGGTATATTTATGTGCGTTTGCTTGCTTTCTTTGTTCTCGCGCACGCGACGCATTCATTGGTTTTGTTTAGAGAAATCAAAAATCCATATATATGTACTATAAAACTCAAACAAAAAGTTGAAATTGTTGTAAATTTAATTATTTACATGTTGGCGAAGGTGATAGAAAAACAAAACAAAACAAAAAACATAAACAAATGGAAAAGTAAATACTACTAAACCCACCTAAATAATGTGCCAGCACTTGAGTAACGGACGGATGAAAGAACAACAAAGTTACGGCACAAATGTTGCGAAAATCGTGAAAAACAGTATTGCTTGTAAATAAAACGCTTGACACTTGCGCAACACCCGTCGAAGGCAGAAGTAAAAAAAACAAAAAACATAATAAGATTACAGCTTATCGAAATTATAGCGAGCCTAAAAGGCGCCATCATGGCTGATACAATGCATCTTGTAAGTTTTCATCCGCCACATGTGCAGGTATGCGCCACTGCACAAGTCAACAATCATATAAATATGCATATATGTATATATATATATATATACATATGTACATATGTATGTAAGTATATAAATATGGATACCTGCCATGTGGACATATGTTTTCTTAATACATGTATGCGTACAAATGTACTTGGCGTCCATGGACTAATTGCCTCGGACAGCGAACAACTGCTTTCCCTAAATTGACGCATTAGCCACTCAATAATATGCATACATACATATATATACATACATACATACAAGCACTCATATGCATGAGCATTCTGTGGCACAGTCCAAAAAGCAATTTACTATACTGAACGGGTTCGTTTGCCAAACACGGACAGTTATGTCCGCCCTTCTCTATTTGTGAGCTTAAAAACATACATTCATATATACATATGTAGGCACATATGGTACATTTGTTTTTGTGTACAAAAGCAATATTTACGAGGACACCAAATGTGAGTGCTAAACTGATAGACTGAATTACTTAAAGATATGCATTTAGTCCAGTTGATGGGTTTTCATTATAAATGCATAAAAAATTTGAAAAAGTTTTCGTACTCCTCTCTGGCTACGAGTATTAACAGCTGTAGAGTTACATTTGCTACCTTGCAGAAGCATACTTCCCATCGTTGGTTATGTCAACCCACAGTATACATTATATCTGGATTATCGGTTTCAAAATTTAAAAATCAAATATGCTTTTTAGAAAATATCGAAATCTTAAACAAATTTATTAAGAAATGAGAGTATTAAGAATAGGAAAAGTAATATTGAAAAGAAAAAATTTATAATGACCGAAAAATTATATAAACTCGTATTAAATCATTTAAACGGAGAATAGTCCGCCAGTTTCCTAGTACGGGGTAGCTTATTTTTTATTATTTTGTCGGAGTGGGTCTTTTTGATAGCTGCTACTAGATTTATAATCAGTTCGGCTTTCCATTTCATAATGAAACCATGAATCGGTTTTGCACCACGTTTACTCTCGTGGATAATGCACATCCTCAGAGACCGCATCTATGAGTGCACATCACAGACCCTATTTCTGCGCTGGAGCAGAGTATCGAAGAAGACTCCAATGAGACCTTGTGCCATCGCGCGCAGCAATTAGGCCCATGCTTATCCACTTCAGGAAAATTTTGCGTAAGGATCTTGGTTTGTGAGCTTACAAAATCCAACTCGTGTAAGAATTGAAGACAAGCGACTATCCTGATTTTTACAAGAAAATGTTGTTCAGCGATAGAGCTCACTTTTGGCTGAATGGGTTTGTCACATTTGGAGTGATGATAATCCCCAATGTTAGTGGATAAGTTACTATATGGTGTGCTCTACGAGCTGAGGGAATCATCCGCCCATGTTCCTTCAAAAATTAACCCAGCCATAATGTTCCAGTCAATGGGGAGCGCTGTAGAGCCAGGATTAAAGACTTTTTTGTGCGTGAATTGGAGGATGTTGATGGGGCGACCTTTGATTCTAACATGCCATGCAGCCGATGAAAAAATCAATTTATTGAAGAAAACTTTTGGTTAGCGTATTGTGCCGAGTCGTGAGCCAGAGCCTCCAAAATCGTGCCATTTTACTATTTTTTGTGAGGCTATGTGAGGACGCTAGTCTACGCAGATAAGCACGAGACGATTGACGCCTTGAATAATAATAGTCGGCCATTTTTGCTGACGATTGCGGCCAAAAAGTGATCGAAAATGGCACCTCTTGGCTGGAATTTATTCGATCCATTTTTAAGACATAATGGCATACTTATAGTTTTATAATAAGGCTAAAGTCTTGGCCATAAACACAAAAAGATGAGAAATCACTATCTTTTGACGTTTTGACGACACTTTTGCAAAGTAAAAGTAAATCTGTCACGCAGCTCAGCTCAAATGTTCAACCTGCCGACGTCTTAATTAACTCGACGAGTATACCGAACATTTTTTTTACTGATTTTAAAAGCTTATTTTCATATCTTGACCCTTAGTTAACTAAAGGACTTTATACGACTTTGGTGAGGCCAATATTAGAATATGGTCCACAGATATGGAATCCCAATTATCAAGTTCATTCCGATAAGTTAGAGTCTGTTCAAAAACAATTTTTACTTTTTGCTTTAAGCCATGTTCGATGGAACTCTACGATAAATCCTCCTCCCTATACCAACCGTTTAAAGCTTCTAAATCTACCTACTCTCCTAAGTCTTAGAGAAATGTTAGGCGCATTGTTCACAGTGAAACTTCTTAATGGATCAATTTGTGGTTCATGACTCTTATCTGAGGTATCTGGGCAGTTTTGGCCCAGACTCACACTCAGACTAATTTTTCAACATCAAACAAACTATTCTCGCTTCTGTCAACAATTACATTTTAAAATTCCATAATTACCAAATTTCAGTTTATTTTTTCTGTAACAGTTTTAAATCTCGACGCTTAACAAACGCTTCCCAATCATGACTCGGCATGTTCCGTACGTTATGCGGATGTCGCCTCTCGTGCCGGTTGGGCGGTTGGAGGGTATTCGTTGGGCGTATTATTATCTCTCCAAGCAAACGCCAATATTAATAAGATTTTTTAGGTAAAGTCTTGCATGATAGGTTTCTCTCTGTCTGCGCCTTATTCTATCCAGCCCATACACGTATAATTAAGAGTGCACATGCACCTGAGCAGAATCACCTTTGAAGCTTTGAGTCTTTATTATTTGCTGTTTTGCGATACACAACCCACGCTGCACCAAATAGCACTACTAAACGCACAACAACAAGAGAAGGTACCATATATCTTAAATTACGTATCACTGCGTATACGCAATTATTTATTATGATGGATGCATGCCTCGATTGGATTAGTTGATATTCTCATCCCCACACTTTATATAAATTACCTGCTACGGTTGTGTGTGTATACAATTTCATGATTGTTGAACACAGACATAGTATACTATTGTATATTTGAATATCTGCATCTGGTCCCGTTACTATGCAAATGAGCTTTGTGAAGTGCTTAAGAGCTTACAATCAAATATTTCTTTTTTGTTGGTAAATTTGTTTGACGCTGTGCAAATTGAAGTGAGTTTATCGCGTGTGATTTTGCATAAATCTTAATGCGCAGTGACGTGCCATCTTTTCCACTTACCAGTATATGTATGTACGTGTATATACTTGTACATATGTACTACATTTCACAAAACATTGAGTAGTAATAAATTTGCTGAGCCATTCGTAATTGTGCCATTGTTGTGGGTATAAGTTTTATTTGACATTTCATTTAAGTATTATTTAATATGACCGAATTAGTTGCATAATAGGTAGTGCTTGCTATCATGCAGAAGGTTGTAGGTTTGAATTCTGACCATTCTAATATCAAAAAGCTTTAGTCGTCGTTTATCTAATTGCGATCGCTCCTCGACAGTGAATGTCAATCCCTCCGAGTGTATTTATGCCATGATATATAAAAGCTCCTCCTAACAATCCAACAGCCCTGCATTTGTTTGAAGAACTTTAAGATAACATGTGCGTAGATAGAGCTCGGCCGAAAATCTGTACAGCTTTTATTCAGAGCCTATTATAGGTATTTATACTATATACATACATTCTATATATGTCTGCATATGTGTATACATATATGTATTATATATTACTAGACGCGATTTCCATTATGCTGTTTAAGTACTTCTGCTTCAGTAAACAAAATACTTGTGTGCATAATAATACAAAGACTTCGATTCTTATTTTAATATACTGTATTTTCCTTTCTTTGACTTTATATCACCTAATTTAGTTTCTTTCCATTTTTTTCTATTTTAATTATATTTTTTGTTTTTTATATTACTTTACATTAATTAATTTTATTTCATTTTTTTATATTTTATTTTATTTTATTTTATTTTATTTAAGTTTATTTTATTTTATTTTATTTTATTTTATTTTATTTTATTTTATTTTATTTTATTTAAGTTTATTTTATTTTATTTTATTTTATTTTATTTTATTTTATTTTATTTTATTTTATTTTATTTTATTTTATTTTATTTTATTTTATTTTATTTTATTTTATTTTATTTTATTTTATTTTATTTTATTTTATTTTATTTTATTTTATTTTATTTTATTTTATTTTATTTTATTTTATTTTATTTTATTTTATTTTATTTTATTTTATTTTATTTTATTTTATTTTATTTTATTTTATTTTATTTTATTTTATTTTATTTTATTTTATTTTATTTTATTTTATTTTATTTTATTTTATTCTATTTTATTTTATTTTATTTTATTTTATTTTATTTTATTTTCTTATATTTTGCTTTAGTTTATTTAATTTATTTTATTTCACTTTATTTTTTTATTTTATTTTATTTTATTTTATTTTATTTTATTTTATTTCACTTTATTTTTTTTTTATTTTATTTTATTTTATTTTATTTTATTTTATTTTATTTTATTTTATTTTATTTTATTTTATTTTATTTTATTTTATTTTATTTTATTTTATTTTATTTTATTTTATTTTATTTTATTTTATTTTATTTTATTTTATTTTATTTTATTTTATTTTATTTTATTTTATTTTATTTTATTTTATTTTATTTTATTTTATTTTATTTTATTTTATTTTATTTTATTTTATTTTATTTTATTTTATTTTATTTTATTTTATTTTATTTTATTTTATTTTATTTTATTTTATTTTATTTTATTTTATTTTATTTTATTTTCTTATATTTTGCTTTAGTTTATTTTATTTATTTTATTTTATTTTATTTTATTTTATTTCACTTTATTTTTTTATTTTATTTTATTTTATTTTATTTTATTTCACTTTATTTTTTTTTAATTTATTGTATTTTATTTTATTTTATTTTATTTTATTTTATTTTATTTTATTTTATTTTATTTTATTTTATTTTATTTTATTTTATTTTATTTTATTTTATTTTATTTTATTTTATTTTATTTTATTTTATTTTATTTTATTTTATTTTATTTTATTTTATTTTATTTTATTTTATTTTATTTTATTTTATTTTATTTTATTTTATTTTATTTTATTTCATTTAATTTGATTTTATTCCATTTCATTCTATTTTATTTTATTTTATTTTATTTGGTTTTATTTGATTTTATTTTATTTTGTTATATTTTATTTCATTTTATTTTATTTTATATAATTTTTTTTTTAATATATTTTAATTTTAATTGCAATTATATACATATATTTGTGCTGTTTTTTATAATAACATAATTCTCTTATCTGCCTTCAATGTTTGATATCTGTACTTACGTTTTTAATGTCCTTGACCTTGTGTGTAGATACGGATTTTTGCAACTTTTTGCTCTAAAAATATACCTAACACACGCTTTGTATTTGGCTTTACGCCTGTACCACAAATTCCTCTGTGTTGTTTTGTTATTATTTTTTTATTTTTTTGTAGAATATTACAGAGAATGATGCTGTACAAGGACAAAGCTTTCGCTCAGCTAACTGAGAGCAAGTGAAAGTAAAAGTTACTCAAACGATATTGATTACATAACACACTTTTGCATAAATGTGGGTATGTACATATACATATACAAATACATATTTATGTATGTACCAAATTTAAAAAAAAGAACATCAGAGGTTAAGGTAGCATTTTTTCTGCAAGTTGGCTCCACAAATTGGTTCAATGCTTCTGTTCACTTCAGGAAATAATAGAGCTCAATTCTTTGGCTTGACTTTTTTTTATCATTTTTCCCATTTTGTTTGTAATTTCAAATTCAATTATAAGCTTTTTCAATAAGCAACGATTTGACCATTGTTTGAAATATGACGATAAAAGTAAGTATTTATCTGTCAGCAATTTGTGATTTTGACACACGTAGATTATACAAACAATTTACTTAATACATAGGTATGTAAAAATATTCGCACAGTGTATGTATGTATGTAAATATGTACATTAGGATGGCAAGAATTTATAAATCTCATAAAATAAACTTTTCCCTAAACAATCAATCGCCTGTTTAGTATATGTACATACATATATTATATTTATATTATCAACTGTCTTTCATGAAAATCCATCTGGCCTTTCTAAAGGTATGTAGGTATGTAATGTATGTATGTATTCACATTTGCATACTTGCGCTCCAGAGCCATTACACATTCCCACAGTCGCAAAACATTTTACTCAACCAAATGTTGTTAATTTGTAATTTATAGTAGATCGCTTGACAATTCCACAAACAATTGATGCAATTACTTTGCATTTACAAACTTAACGAGCAGCTTTCATGATAATTTCTCGTAGTGAGTGACAGGTGAGTGCGCGCACTTTTGATTACTCTCATTTCCCATTCGAAAGTAAATTTGATTTGCGATTGCATTCCTGGCTGACTGAAATGTCGTTGGATTGGGCACTTCTTTTGGCTTCAAGCTTAGTGACCATGGGAGTGGATAAATTGTAGCGCTAAACGTCAGTGGTTACAAATTGCCAATTATGCATATATACGAGGGTTGCGTTTAATATTTCGGCAGTCGGCATCGCTAGTGTTGCAATCTGCCAACTGACAACTTTATCGTAAAGTTTGATCGTTTTGATGACATACATACACTCAGAACGTTTCGTCGTACGACTAGAACAACGAGACCAGTAAAATGAGCTACCTTTCAAGAAATCAGGAAAACCAACAAACAAATAAAATAACCATTTTTTTATGCACTCAAAAGATCGATCCGATTAGTTATCCATCGTATAGTCCTGACGTGGCACTGAATGACATCTTCTTATATCCGTACAATAACTGAGACGTCTACGTTTTTCGACACTTGAAGAGGCGGTTGATGTGTTCAGAATGCATGTTTTGTGGCAAAAGTGTTTCGACAATTGGTTCAAGTTCATGCATAGCATAGACAGAGAATATTTTGAAAAACCATAAAGCGATTTTCAGTGATTAATATTTGTTTTTGTTCCCCAGCCAAAAAAAAAAATACAAAGAACAACCCTCGTCTATATGAATAGCCTGAAACTTGGTCTAATCGATAGTTGGAAAAATTCACGGGTTTCAACACAAATAACCCTATATAGCACGTATCGTGATTTCAAAGTACAGGGCTGTATTTTGATATCTGTCAAACTAATTTGTCAAATCAGACATGTTTTGTTTTAATTATAAGTCAAATATAATAATATAATTTATGAAAAATGGATGGGGTTGTTACACAACGTGTTAAAATTGTGAAGACCTAGTACAAAAGTGATGATTCAAAAGTGACCATGTTTCGTGATTTAAGAGAAGATTATTGTGCACATAACCTGCCAACTACTCAACCAATTTGGAAAATCTTAAAGAAGTCTGAAGAGACTGATATTGTACAGTCTGTGAATCATCGTTTTTCTCGTTACATCTCAAATATCTCCACTGTTAGTGAAAGTGGCTTTATTGCGAGAAAAATTCCCCGGTCGCGTAATCTCTCGTCTTGACGAAGTCAATTGGCCCTCGAGGTGGCCCTACATGCAATACCGTGTTTATGCAGGTAATCTTTTAACTTTTGAGCACTTAAAAAGCAACATTCGTCAAGTTATGCCAGAAATACCGCCCAAAGTGGCAAAAAGTGGTCGAAAATTACATCAAACGGATCGAAGCTTGCAAAAATTTGTGTGACAATCATTTGAATGGTGTAGTGTTTTCAAATATAGCGCCAAGGATCCGCTTTTATAATAATAATTTTATGAATAATAAATATTTTAATTGCATTTAATTTAGATTTCTTTTCGAAGCCGTAAAATCTATAACATAATTCGAAGTTTGGTGCCACATAAAGTTGAAAAAAATTTATTCTTATTTAAAAGATCAAAAAATAAAAAATAATAATAAATAAAGAAATTACAGAAAATGTATTTAAAAAATATAATATTATTATATATTTCTATTTCTCCGCAGCGAATGTCAAGGCCGTAGGCGGTTTAAGATGAACTGTGCGCCAATTGTGCAGACATATAAAATATATATATACATAAATATATGCACATATACATATACATTTATATACAAAAAAAGGCAACATTTATTGCTCTTGCATTATTCACACGGTATCCACAAATAGATTATTTCAGTATTTTTATTGGGTTTTTGTTGCTAATCCAAGGCTTTGGACTTCACTCTCACTCACTCACTCTCACTTCATGGAAATCTCAATGCTAAAATCCAAGCATTTAGTTAATCTAATCATACATCATGAACACAATGATACAAATTGTTGTTTGCAAAGAGTTTTGCAGTTTAGTATTTATCACCGTTATAAATCAAATTAAAAATTAGTTGAATAATGTAACCATATAAATTTTCTTTTAATTTGTTTTCCAGCTAAAATCGCAAATATTGAAATTAACGCCTTTCTTCAATGCTGTTGTTGTTTATTTTGCCTTCGTACACAATCCCAACGGCGAACTATGGACAACGGTGCTAAAATGTCTACCCATTGTGATGCTAATGCTGTATGTTGTTACAAAAGGATTCGCCCTAACACCTGCGTAAGTCCATAGGAGGCTTTAAAGATGATTTCTATTTTTTATTTTTTTTTCTTTGTTAATGTACTTTTGTTTTTCTTCTTACATTTACACTTGTAGCTACAGCTACTCCCAACGCATACTGCTCGGTTTATTTTGCTCATGCATCGGTGATGCGTTGCTCAATATTAATCTCTTCCTGCAAGGAATGGGTGCATTTGCTATCGGTCATATCTGGTACATATCAGCGTTTGGTTGGAAGCCATTAAAATTGCCAATTGGTGTGGCGTTATATATTAGTCTTGTTGTGGGTAAGTATCGTAATTATATGACACACTGTGAACTACTTTTTCCCATTTCTCTGGCAAGTTTCATATACCATATTTAAAAAATCAGTCCTCTCTGTCATCGTTCCAAATATTGAGCCATTTTTCGATTTTTTCGAAAGACCCGAACCGACGACCTCCCAAATAGTTTAGCATCCGTCGAAAAAGCCAGCAGTGGGAAGGACCTGAAACTGAAGACTACGCAGGTGGGGTGAGAACTCCCATTTCAGCGTTTCCAGGTAGTTTGTCATATTTTCCAGTTAATCCTGACCGTTTTTCACGCAATGCTCTGCTCAAACGCATTAATTGTAGTCGATAACGTTTCGCGAAAAATGAGTACACCACACCCATCTGGTCCCATCATGTGCAGGGCATGACCTTTGAACCGCGAATCACCATTTTTGAAACGTCGAAATCACATTCCATATGAGTTATTGGGCTTCAGCTGCACTTTTCTTCCAACTACATACCATTTATTCCAGGCCGTCTGCAAACGGTCGATGAATTTTTGTGACAAGTTTTTATTTTATACCAGAAATACACTCGGAGGGCTTGACATTCCCCCCTTACCTGACTAAGAACCATTGTGATGACCATTTCGATTGTCGAATGAACCTCATTCTATCCATGACTTTGACATCGGCTAGCTTCGATAGACCATACATTGCGTACATTAGGATCCCGGAATTCCAAAACACAGCACTGTCCAAAGCAGGATAGTAATATAAGAGATAAGTGATCATTTCCTCCTCCTCATCATCATAACACCTTAATCTTCTATAGGGAGTCTCTTCGCATGTCGTCCTATCAGACAGAAGCTTTTCAGGGCTCTTACTACATTAGACTTGCCCCCTTTTTTGATGGGGTGCAGGTGCATATCTCGTGATCTCTTCTTGGCCGGTTGTCTTACCCGCGGTAAGGCATGCCTGTCGTAAGAGGCGACTAAAATCCAACAGTTCCCACGACAGTCGGGTCTTTATACCGGAACGACCCGGATTTTTTATCCGGCCAAAGACTGTCATTCCCGCAACATTCCCCAAAAATTACTTTGAGGAATATTTTTGCGGCTACAACAACAACAACAACAACAACAACCGAGAAGAATATGTTTGGTCGTACAAGTTCATCCGCTTTACAGCTCCTCTCGACGTCAATTTGACCAGAGGCCCACTAAAGAGACAATCTGTTCTGTTTAGTCTAGGAGCGTCTGGGCAATGAACACGATAAACAATTATTTCACGTACTTTTTTCTATGGAGTTTATCGACGATTTCTTTTGTGCCCACTGCTTATGGGCAACCTATTCGGCGTCCATTGGGCTGTTACGACATCAGTCAGCCCCTTCGTAACTATTCAAGCTTATAGTGCGGAGTCCTCATAGTTTTTATCAAGCCTTTCATCAGCTTCTACCGGTTTATCTGCCCTCAAAAGGTATCAAACAGCTGCATCACGCCCAAACACAGCACTCTATTAATAGGTGACGTCTGCTTTGCGCAGCGTTGCATTCAAAGTCACGGCGCGAATACCAAAAAGCTGCAGACTTATAAAACTACCCTCACATCTGCTTATGTTATATTTTTTTAGCATATTTTTTAAATATAGCATTTATGTCTTTACAGTTATGTCTGTGGTCCTCAACCGACTCGACGCAATACTCGCTATTGGTGTTCCCTTATATGCTGCCCTCTTAGTTACCACATGTTGGCGCGCATTGGCTTGTGCTCTGCATGACTCCAGCTGTTTAAATACATTATGCGCTGCGGGCGCAGTACTCTTTCTTCTTTCCGATCTGGTTATCGGCATTACTATGTTCTTTGTAACAGTGCCCTATTCCAGAGTAAGTGAAGTGAGGAAGTAGTAAATTGAATTAAAAACTAAATTCAAAAAAAAAAAACAATAACTTTTGATTTCTTGCACAACGCCAACAGCTCATCATTATGTCTACGTATTATACTGCTCAATTCGCGATCGCATTCAGCACCGCCAAAGATCTACCGGAATTCAGGAAGTTGGCGGAAAGCGGCAAGCCGACGCACAAAGGTCAAGGCGGCGTCAAAACAATAAAAGACTGATCAGTTAACCGGAAATTTGCGCTCCATTCAAAGCGTAGCTCAAGTTGTGAAAGCAATTAAAATTTTCATATGCCTAAGTCGAACAGTCACCACCAAAAAAAAATACATAATAAATAAATAAATAAATAATATATGAAGAAGATGATGAAGAAGAAGAAACGTAAACCAAAGAGAAAACTTCCATTGTACCTTTATCTATAACTATCGGGACAGATTTTCGTGAAGATACAACGTTACTTTACTTTAACATATACAACTAAACATACAACATGCATATTTACATACATACTTACATACATATGCATATGGTGAATATACGATTTAAGTAAACTATCAAAAAGTATTTGTATATACATAACTACATACATATATAGCAAATTACATAAATACGAGTACATACATATGTTACAGATATCCTAGTATATAAATATATATATATATTTATTGTGAATTTAATCTCGTTAGTTTAGGTATTATAAATGTGTCAATTTAAATATTTATGGTATAGATGTAGTGTGTTAAATTAACTGTAGTTTTTAGACTTTGGTGTTATTTTTTTCCAGAGAATAAATGAATATCTAACTATAAATGAAATATATTATTACCATATTATCCAGCTATGTACATCGGCATAGTACTTTTGCATATAAAAGGTGTTTCTTTCAGGCATGATAGTTCAATGTGAAGGCCCGGAAATTAGCTTAATTATAAAGATAAGAATCTGTCAATATGATTTAAAACTGATTTCGAGTAAGTGACCGCCGCGGCTGTATCAAATAAATACCAGCCGAGTGACCCAATTTTCGACCACTTTTTGTACCAATCGTGTTCGTTCCTTACGTCGAAAGATCCAAAAAGGCCAATAATAAGGAATTCTTACGTCATAGGGTAAGTCGTAGAGAGAAATGCATACACATGTACATATTCCTTTGAGTCGCTGGTTTTAGTAAAATAAAACAGAAATATTTCGGTTATATTATTATGATTTAAATATATTTCATTATAACCGCCACCGGAAAAATTATAATTCTTATAAGTTTTTTGCGCCATGAAGGAATTCAGTGGAAATAAGGAAGGCCTGGAAGTATGCTGCAATCAAATGCACGGCGTTTCATTTGTATCATAGAGAAAGAAATTCAGCTTCACAAAAATCTCTTTGCCTCTTTTTAAGATGTAGTTTTCATACTATATTATTTGTGTGCTTCAATTTCATTTAAAAATGCCTTAATTAAAATCATGAAATTTTCCACGAATTAAGATTTTGCTAATCTTCATCTAATTGGTTTAAGTGGCAGCACTCGAAATTTGGTGTACGCTACAACTCTGACAACAAATTTATTTAAAAACAACTGTTGCGTCTATTGTGAATGAGTTTCAGTAGAAGAAGGGAAACATATAGCATTTTGCGCCGGTGAAATTTTAGTTCAAGTTAAAAAAAAAATAATTAAACAATTAAAGGATATGCGACCAACAGAGGTGAAACTAAACAATTGCCCAGAAGATGCTATATCGGCGGTAAAGTTTGGACCAAAAACAAATCAATATCTCATTGCGTCTGCCTGGGATGGCACTGTGCGCTTCTACGATGTTGTCAATAATGCCATGCGACAGAAGTTCATGGAGGACATGCCTGTAATGGATGTAGCATTTATGGTAAGAGATCTTGACATATTTTGTAATTAAATATACCTATTAATATCGTTATTATTTTATTTACATGTAATTAAAGGATATTGTACATGTAGTAAGTGGCTCCCTTGATAAACAACTGCGATTGTATGATGTCAATACACATACTGAAACCATTGTTGGTTCACACGATGACGCTGTGCGTTGTGTGGAATATGCTGAATCTGTTAATGGTATATTGACTGGTAGTTGGGACAAAACGATTAAACTGTGGGATATGCGTGAAAGTCGCTGTGTGGGCACGTACGAACAAAGCAATGGCAAAGTGTATTCAATGTCTGTGAATGATGAAAAAATAGTTGTGGCCACCTCGGATCGCAAAGTACTCATTTGGGATTTGCGCAAAATGGAGGAATACATGATGAAACGTGAGTCATCGCTAAAATATCAAACAAGGTGCATACGACTATTCCCGAATAAGGAAGGCTATGTGATGTCTTCCATTGAGGGACGTGTTGCCGTTGAATATTTGGATCCTGATCCAGAAGTGCAAAAGCGCAAATTTGCTTTCAAGTGTCATCGCAACAAAGAAGATAGCATTGAGCATATTTACCCCGTAAACGCGATTAGTTTTCATAATGTGTATAATACTTTTGCAACGGGTGGTTCAGATTGTTTAGTGAATATATGGGATGGTTTTAATAAGAAACGTCTTTGTCAATTCCATCAATATGACACATCTATATCATCGCTTAACTTCAGCCATGACGGCAGCACATTAGCTATAGCCTGCTCGTATATGGACGAATTCGAAGAACCTCCAGCTAACGTACCTAATCCGGTAATATATGTTCGTTATGTAACGGATCAGGAAACTAAACAAAAATAGAAAGTAATCGATGCATGTTTGGAATTAAGCCAAACGTCGAGTAGTAATATAGTATATTATACAATTTTCGTAGCATTTAAACATTAACGCAATCAAAATCAATTTCGTTAAAGCTGTGAAATAAATTTTACAACATTCAATAAATCATTTACATTAATTTGCTGCATTTTCATTTGTTTGTAAAATGAATTTAACAATAATTAAATAAATTCAATCCACTTAACAATTGCTTTTTATTTTAAAATTAATTATAAGAAAAAACAAAAAAGGCTACATCTTATATATAAAAAAAAAAAATACTTAAGTATAAAGCGAATAAATTGTTAACATTTTTATAATATTATATTATGTACTACATACTCTTTTGCTTTTGCGTCTTAGATTTCTTTGTAGCCGAAGCGTCTACATTTTTGATGTCTAATTCTGTTTCAATTTTTTTCTTACCCTTAACTTTATATTCCGTTGAGGGACATATTTCACGATTTAAACATTCAGCACAATTCGGACGTACAGCTTTGCAGACTGTTTGGCCAAAGCCAACAAGTAAATGGTTAACTTCTTGCCACATATCGCGTGGTAGCCATGATTCCAACTGAACACGGGTTTGTTCGGGTTCTTTTGTGGGTTTTTGTAACCACTTCAAACGATTTGTGATGCGATGCACATGCACATCTACACCTATTCCTGTTACTTCGTTCCAAGCTGTCGCCATACAAATATGCGCCATCTTAGGACCAACGCCAGGTAAAGCTTCGAGCCCTTTTATGGTGCTAGGAATGTCACCGTCGTATTTCTCCACGAGTATTTTCGATGCAAGTTGCAAATATTTGGCTTTGTTCTAGAAATTAGCACAATAAAACTTCTGAATTTCTAAAACAATTTAAAAATGTACTTTATAAAATGAAACAGGTTTTAGTAATTCCTCTAGTTTGCTTCTTTCGGTATCTAATACAGCTTGCGGTGTCATATGATTACTCTTTAAACGTTGCATAGCTTCAAAAGTAACTTCGTCTTTGGTCTGACTGGATAGCATTAGTGCGACCAGCTTTTGAAAGCGTTGCGTCTGTGGTAAAATAAATTTTAGGTTTAATAACATTGAATATATATTCAAGTTTAATTATACTTTTTCGTCCGCTTTATCGTCAGAGCATTTATGACATCCCATGATGTCGACAGGCGCAATAACATCTGAACGCATTTTTCTAATATTTTGTAAAATTAAGCGCCAATTTTCTGGTTCCCATTTGACTGAACTTTTCGGTTGATCAACTGCATTCAACACTGATTTATCGACAACGTCTTTGACATTATCATCAACCATGCTATCTTGTTTTATAACAATGTCTTTCAGACTACTATCTTTCTTAGTAGCTACGGGTTCAAACACTTTTTTCAAACGGTTCGTTGTACCGTCTGTGCTTTCAAGTTTATTTGGCTCGATTAATTTTTTGATTTGTGTTTTATTGATCTTACGCTGCTGACGGGTTTGAAGAGGTGAAAAATATGGTGCGCCCAAACTATCTTCGATATCCTGAAAACCATGTCATTAAAAAAAGGGCAGAGATTCAAATTTGAAATGCTCACCTGCACTTTGACAATTTGTCCAACACGTATTTTATCGGATAATTTCTTGGATAATGTTTTTGAAGTAGACCCCTTTCCACTCATTGTTATTAAAGCGAATGGAAACCAGGACATTAAATATAAATCAAACATGAAACAAATAAAGCTTTCCGTTTAATTTCCTGCCATCTTCTTCTTAGTATTTATTTATTTATTCACAATAATGGATAACCTGTCATGCCGATAAGAAATGCAAACCAATGACAAACATAGAATTTCAAGTAATGTTCAATATTTGCATACCATGATTTTTGAAGTAAAATGCTGACGACAATAGTTCTGTTCGTTGACTAGATGGGCAGTAACAATTTTTACCAAACTTGACTGGATCGTGTTCATTGAGCCTAAAACCCAGTAAAAATTGGTAACGAGAGAGCTGATTTGTGATCATATGATTGAATTTTTGTCAACAAAATAAAAATAATTCTTTAATATGATTTATACGCCAACACAATAAGTGGTTAAATGTAATGTTGTTTAATTTAACTGAACAATATCAATGATTCCAACAATAGTAAAGACATTCGTTAAACGAAAATGGGGTGGCAGTTTAGTGGAAACATCGCCCGCACACCGCCAAGCTTGCGTTGGGAAATTAGAAGCTAGGAATTTTGAAGGCAAAGAATTAGAATATATTATTATTTCTAATGCAACGGTTGATTTTGGATTTCTATAATTTACCAGAAAGCGGTGGCGACCAAAGGAGCCGCATAAAAAATTCCAAGCAAAGTTGTTGCTACGGTCACAATTATTTGTAGCATTTAGAAGGAAAAATAAAATTCTTTCTTAGTTTTTATTTAAACAGAATCGAATAAAATAATAATGTTGAGTTAATATGGCTGGCTTACACGAAAAAAAAATTTCAATCGGATTTTCGTAAAGTCACCCTTACTGAAAATATAAGCGACAAATTCTTGCAAAGCAAGTCCTACCTCAATCCTCGCTCTTTTAGAGGACTACTAGAAAAATCATATTGAAATCTTTATCGTTGGACGGCTATAAAGCATATAGATTTTCAACACTCTTGAAATACAATAAATTTTGAATACAATTAATAACTTAAAAATGTCATATAATTGCAAATTTTATTAAAACACTTAGGAAAATACTTCAAACCAGAAATAATAAATTGTATAAATGAATGAATTCAAAATTAGCCGCTAATTTTTACTGGATCCTGTTGTTTGAAAAATCAGTAAATATCTTTCTCTCGGAGAGTAAAACATCTTACTCTCTCAATTTCGTTACTGTCAAATTTTTACTGACATTTCTCAACGAACACAACTACTATCAATCAACTAGTAATGAAAATCCTAATCATCCAAGGAATGTAGAATTTTATAAACTTATATTTTGTACTTTTATTCCGCTAACTGTACAAACAAGTATTTTGGTTTTTTATTCCATTAATATAAAATTTATAACTCTTAAGACATACGAAATATTCTAAGTTTTATAGCCTTTCCTCCAATTGTAGCCAAAAGTCATATGGTGTTATAATTAAGCCGTTGAAATTTTTCGAAAGATCCGGCAACATATCCCCTGGCGCTAAAACAAAATTAAAATTTTGACAAAGTGATGTGGTCAATAAAAACAGCATATTTCGAGCAAATGTTTCGCCAGCGCAAAGTCGTTTTCCTAAAATTGGTTATAATTCCATAAAATAGTTTATTTACTTTTGCAACTAATTAAAATTTCTCACCAGCACCGAAAGGAAGTGAGACATCTTTTTTCAATGACAACTTCCGGTTCTCATCCAAAAAGCGTTCAGGTCTAAATTTTTGGGGATCACCCCAAACACGTTCATCAGCATGATAAGCATATAAGCTGGGCACAACAATCGTATGCTAAATTAGGTATAATATTTCTTAAAATGCTTTATACAAATTACCGAACGAAAAAATAAATTTATACCTTTGGAATTTTATAGCCCATCAATTCAGTATCTTCCATAGCTCTATGCGGTACATCCGATGGCACCAAAGTTTCAATTCTCAAACCCTCACGTATTGCAGCTTCAGTATAATGTAAATTCTTTCTATCCTCGAGTGTGGGCAAGCGGCCTCTACCAACAACATCATCTATTTCCGCTTGTATGCGTTTCGTCACTTCCGGATAAAGCAGCAAGTATTGTATGAGAAATGTAACTTGAACGGCAATCGCTGTAAATGCTGGAAAAGCGAAATCCACTAAACCCATTATGAATTGCGTGCGATAGTATACATCAGTTTGTCCCGCATCATGCTCCTCTCTCATCTGTTTTATATATAAATCAAGAAAATTACGTTCACTCGATTCGTCAAAAGTGGCAATATGCTGATCAACAATTTTTCCAAAATATTCGAAAAGGAATTTATTGGATTCGGTTAATACATCATAGCAGCTGGTTTTCGGAAAAATGTATCTTATCCATGGCATAACAGATAACATTTTTCCATAATCATCACCGTTACGTTGAAATTGCATACCCATTTTAATTAGTTGCAATACTTCAGCCTGCTCTGAACGTGGTCGTCGCTCATTCATCATAATGTGAAAAAAGGAATTATATGTGAATGGACTAAAAAGATTTGGTACATAAACTCTATAGCCACCGGATTTACATAATTCATGTTCGTGCGCATAACGTGGCCCATTACGAATTAGATCTAAAAGATCAGTTATTTCTTCTTTTATTACCAATTCGAGTTCTTCAAAACGACGACCAAAACCGAAATCACGGAGATAACGCAAAATAAATCGACGTTGCTCTTTCCAAACAGGACCTTCACGGAAAAAGATGCCTGCAAAATAATTGATGTCGAAAAGTTAATACGTAAGTAAGTATTTATAAACATAATTTTGATTGCATATATGTAACTCCTTGCATGGTATGTGCATTACATTGTTGAGGTTATAACTGCATAAAAATAATTTTAACACTTCACTGTTATTTACTCATGCATTTTACACACATATACATACAATATATACTCGTAAGTAAGCGTATAGATAATTATAGTTGATATTTCAGAATGTATAAACTATATATTTATATACATAGTTCACTATGTACATGTATTTGATTACGAAATAAGTATATATTTATATAATAAATATAACTACAAACTTAAATTTATTACTTCTTGCTATCATTCCTCTATCATCATTAATAATACCATTGACATTTTTTTCCAATAGACATGCACTTTAGACTCGAAGTAATTCTAATGAAAATTCATTCTTTGGCAATTTTATTAATCCTACCGAGAATAGGTTTAATCGGTTTTTAATATTGATTTGATTAAACAATTCAAAATTAATATGAAAACATATTTTTTTCTACTTAAGTGCTCCAATTTGGTGAGGGTTATACAGGCATTATACATATATATATAAGATGAATTTATACATGTCTTCGAGTTTACTCATTAGTGCGGTCCAAGAAGTAGAAATGCAAAGTTTTTAATTCGAAAATGGTTTGACCGAAGTTGACTTTTCAAAAAATGGATATCCTTGAAATCAGCGGTATATATTTTTAAAAATAAATAATTAGTAATTAAAAATGTTGTTGTTGTAGCGTCTATCCAACGCCGCATGGGAGCAGGCGAGGCTAGTCTAAGTCATCGAGATCATCTAACGGTAGGACCAGTAAACAAGTAGTTTCGACGGGTTGGAACCAATGGGAAATGTCAATTAGATGATTAGGTTTTAAGGGGTCTCATTGCATACAGCACATACGTTGGGTAAGTGAGGGTAAAGCTTGAATAAGTAGAAATTAAGTCGACAACAATATTCAGATCCTATTTGTTTATGTATTACTCGGTTCTCTCGCGGCAGCTCGATTTCTTCGCCCGCGAGCACCGTTTACGGGAAGAGAGTTCATTAAGGAGTTGACGAGCTCTCGTTGAATGACGTTTAAAGCCCGTCGGTACGACGTTCTGTCCAGCGGTTCTTGTATATGGTGCTTAATGTGGTTTATGTAGTCATGTACTACCTTTCTGATGCATCTAGGTGGTGGTTTAGCCTCAAGTGAATGTCTGTTGCAGATATGTATTGCTTGCACAGCATAACATTATGCTCCTTAACTCGGAGCATAGCTGTTTCGCTGTGCAAGTGATGCTCCGGTGACAACAGGAGATTTCCTCTCAAGCTTGCAGTGTTTTTGTCTGTGTCTGGCTAGTCCTCAGCGTCCAAATCGTAGCAACGTAATTTACAACCGGCTGACCAATCATCTTGTATGTTGCCAGCCACGTTAGATAGTTTTGTTTTTGCTGCTCTGGACTTTTGTGGCATTTGCAGTCGGAGCATAAGGATTGTTAGTGGTTCGAATTTTGACTCCATAGACTGCCACATCGAGTTCGAACGGTGAAAAGGGTGCCGGTTGTAGCTATAGTTGTCGTGCAGTGAAGAAGTGGGAAAGGTCGGATAGATAGAAGCTTACTTTCGAACATAAGTTATCAACATTCTGGTCAGACGACGAAATCGAGCAGTCATCGGCATGTGAAATCAATGAAACTCTCTCTGGCGGAGGAGGGCGCTTCAAAAATATTAAACAGCAACGGACAGAGGACACCACCCTGCGGAACTCCTTATTTAAACTTATCGAGTTTAGAAGTTTGAAGTCGAAACTTTACCCATAACCGTCGACTACTCAGCTGCCCCGTAGTCCATCTCTTCAACCACGGTGGTAATGAGAGGTAGTACTAAGTAGTTGACGGTGTCAAACGCTTTTGGCAGGTCGAGTACTACCAATATAGATGCGCAGAACGCCGGTTTTCGTTAAGCTTGATGTGTTGCTGAGCACCGTAGGTGTGTGAAAGACGGGATCAGCAAGACTAAACAAATTGTCGTCGTTGCTGGAGAAAGGATAGATATCGGTCAACATCATCGGCCTAGCTTTTGGACGCAATGCAGAGCTCCATACGATTTGTTTACCTGATCTGGCACGTTTCAAGGTTAACACACGGATAGGAATCGAGTTGGCTTTGATACCATGAAAACGACTTCGGCTTTACGCACCAGAGTTGAAGCGTATTTAATCCGGTCAAAGGCATGTCACTCTTTTGGCGACCTAGCACTGGGTAGGGGGCATGACATTCCTTACCGTGGGGCGACCGCAATTAGAAAAATTATTTTTCTATAGTTTTGGATGTTGGTCGCACCAGAACTCATACCCTGGCATTTAGATCAGTACTAATCACTGCTTAACACTCGGCTTTTGCGTCCGCCATGACTTTGAAGACAGTTCAATACTTTTTTAACTTTTTACGTTTTAATATTGTTCTTTTACTTTAAAAGTTACCAAACAAAAAATTTGGCCAAATTTCTTTATTTTTTCCTTTCCAGGAATCAAATATTTTGACTTTATCTTTCTATAATCTATAGCTGAACTTCTTACTTACCCAATAACTCATCCTCGGGTGCACGCATTGCCGCCAAAAATATAGGTGGACGACCATCGAATTCCCTTCTATTCAGAATCTCCCTAACACCTTCTGCATTATGCACAGCCACCACGGGAAAGTTGCCAATATGAAAGCCAACAATGTCTGATTTGTACCATTTACTGAATTTCAACACACCTTTATGTAGATATTTTTTATTGGCCATCATCATAAATAAATAGCTGCCGAAGAGTGGTATGCGCGGAGGGCCTTAAAAGTAAAAAAAAAATACATATGATATACATGAACTCAATTGTTTATTCATAATTGTTTTTTTTTTTTGCGGTCATACTATTAATTTTTTTTAATAGCCGTAATTGTTCATCACTTAAAATTGAAAATGAACGACTAACCCGGTGGAAATCCTTCAGGACGGCCAATAGCATAGCGATAGGACAAATAAAGGCAAATCACTGCACAAATAAACACAAGAATTGCTGTTAACATCTCGAAATTTAAATTTGCATTTGCAAAACAAGTCAACGAATGATGAATATCAACTGAATTGCAGCACTTGTGGACACTTTGCTTTTGTCCGCGACTCAGCTCTGCTCAAGCACAGCCAGACAATCGTGCAAATGCACCCGAGTAATAAACCATTTGATGGTGTTGGTATCCTCGTCCCTACAGAGTTCACATTCAGATGGCGATAAATCGCGAAATACATATTATATATTATTATATTAAATATTATATTATAAAAATTGTATGTATGCACGTGCTTTTTTATTTTAGTATCAATTAATCAGTCAAGTAGCAGCAAAATACGTACTCGAATTCGCATTCGGTCGAATTGGACCACGCGCAAGGCGATGTCATTACTTTTTTATACGTATTTGTTTCTGTTATATACTCACGTCTGTAAAAAAAATCATCATGTGAAGAATTAATAATTTTCGAAAATGAGCTCGTTTTAGTTTGGATAATGGGGCGACCAATTTTGGTAATGGTTTAAGACTTTCCTTCAAAATAAATAGAATTTTTTTTTAACTTGTTGAATATGATATAACGCTAGAATATTTAATTTATTTAGACTCACGTACATATACACAAATACAAGGCTTTCCTTTGACGTCGAAAATCTGCAGTCACTACTCTCTAAGAGCACTCATCAGCAACTGAGGGACGGCATTGCATGCTCCCTACATACAGCTGCAAACGAAACTATTGGGTTTTGGAAAAGGTCGATGAAACAGCTGATACGGTGAGGATTGCGATGTCACAGAGGAGAGAAAAAAGCTTGCCTAGCTCGAAGGGGTGGGTTAGATACTGAAGAATTGAAGAGGGAAGCAAGACTCATGTGCAGATATAAAGAAAGAAGCCTCAATGCGTGGTTATGAAGAGCTTGAGAAGCTGGCCAACAAGAGTAATGCTCGAAAACATTCTACGAAAAGATACGGCGACTTAGAGAAAGTTTCAAGACCGCAACAGAATCTTGTCGTACCCAGAGAGATGATCTAGCGATTAATATCCACGTGCTTAATGACAGTGAAAAACGGTGGTAAAACAGGGGTCAAAGGAATTAAATAGTCCTTACGTTACTAAAGAGATGCCCGATTGCCCGAACATGAAGAAGTTCGTATAGGAATCGGGCGCTTGAATAACGACAAAAAGGGCGGGACCAATGTATTATCGGCCTAGCTGCATCAGCTTTTTTGCACAATATGGTCGAATGAAACTTTGCCCGACGATTGAAAACCTCTCTCTCTCTCTCTCAATCCAAAAAACTGGAGACCTAACAGTCTGCGCCAATTATCGTAGAATAAGCCACCTTAAAACTGATTGAAGCTTATTAGTGCGGCTTTACACCTGGAAAATCTACTATTGACCAAATATTCAAAATGCCCTCAATCTTAAGATACCTGAGAAAAGGATTCGACACATATCACCTAATTATTTATTTTAAAGTGGACAGCACGAAAAGGAGATGCCTCTGCACCGCTCTGCACTGAATTTGGTAACCCTGTAACGTCTGTGCAAACTGACGTTAAGCAAACTTCTCTGAATCTTTCGACACCAAACGAGGTTTCGGACAAAGTGACTCTTTATCGTGTGACTTCTTTAATTTATTGCTGGAGAAACTAATACAAGCTGCTGAGGTGAATGGAGAAGATACGATCTTCTATAAAGTCTCGAACTGCTGGAGTACGGGGATGATATAGACATCATTAATGCCCTCAACAGCCGCGCCGTGAATTCGGTGCTCTCCAAACTAGATAAGGAAGCGAAACCAATATGGGGCTGGTAGTGAACGAGGACAGGACGAAATATCTTCTGTCATCAAACAAACGGTCATCGCATTCTCGACTCGGCTCCCACGTCACTGTTGACAGTCATAACTTTGAAGTCGCAGATAACTTCGTCTATCTTCGAACCAATATTAACACCAACAACAATGTCAGGCATGACTAGGCAATGACCAAACTCAACAATCCCTATTTATTCCCGCCCTGATATACATATGGGGCGAAGGCATGCATGATGAAGGTTACATGAGAACACTTCGGTTCCACTTTTCGAGGCAGACCACCACTCCGTTGGAAAGACCAGTTAGAGAAGGACCTGACTGTATTTGGCATTTCCAATTGACGTCAAATAGCAAAAAGAAGGTATGAATGGCGCAGTAAAGAAGAAGGATGCATATACACGGTGTGTCCCAAAAATAACCGAACTTTATATTTAAATCATTCAACATACAGCGCCATCTATTGAAAATTTGTAACATTAAAAAGATACATTCATCCTCTTTCAAACGCACCTGACTACATGTAAGTCGGATGACAGATGTAAAAGTGACAGCCATTTCAATAAAACCAAAAGTGTGCTAATGGTTCCAAAAAAAAAAATGGAACAAAGAGCAAATATAAAATTTTGTGTCAAACTTGAAAAAAAAATTGAAATTGAAGTTTAAAAAATTAAAAAAAAATTGAAAAAAATGAAGCATCCGTAACCGAGGTTCTGAAGAACATTTCTATAAATGTCATAAAAAAATCTATGCATGCACTGGTTGATCGTTCCAAACGTTGTGTTGAGTTAAATGGAATCTATTTTGAATAAATAATAACTTTTAAAGATAATATAATGTGTATTTTACTATTTTATATCCAAAAAGTTCGGTTATTTTTGGGACACACCGTGTACATAGAATGACATGGAAGATATAATAACTTTATTGAAAAAATAATAAAAATTTTCGAAATATATTATTTAAATGTTAAAATCATCCATATACTCGTATTTATGTATAGCTAAAATTCCATTTCCACGTGCTTTCAAAATAAAATCGGCAATGATAATCGTTAAAGAGCGTTAGCACTTTTAAAATGATCAATGAACTGTCCAAATAAAAAAATTAAATTTTATTTTGCTATTTAGTATTCCCATATATGTGCATATGAACATATGAGTACGCTTACATTTGATTATAATTCGTATGATTCATGGATTACATGTACATATGTACATACCATACATTTAAGTGCGGTAGCGAAGAAGAGAAATTGGCAAGAGCAAAGCGCATTCACCTAATTTTTATGAAAGTGTTTTTGTTTTGCATTTATTTGTTTATTAAAACAAAACATTTTAACTTGAAGCATCATATACCTGAGGAAGAATAAAGATTTTTAATTTGTTATATACAAATATACATATATAGTACAAAGATAATATTTCACACAAGCACAAACAAATCGCAGATGCTCATAGCGAAAAAAATATATATATATTGATATAGACTTCTATACAGACAAACACAATTTTTCAAGTTCAACATACCAATCTTTTATAATAAATATTTTTTGATTTTTTTTTTTTTTTGATTTTGCCTGAATTGGAATTCCTCTTTATTCTAGTTAATGCCAGAATATCACATCATTCATACACCTGCCCCGGCTGGCCTTGCAGTAGCCCATTCTTTTTTGTCTGTCGACCTAATTTTTTCCAGACATTTCCGATTGTGTGGTCCTCTATGTCTGTAATGTCTACTACGATTTCGTGTCTTTAAGTCATGAACCGACTCTGGATGTTTCACTTAGCACTTATCAATCAAATATGAATAGCATACTCAGGTCAGCTTAGCAGATCCTCAACCTACTTTCTTTCCTTCACCCAATCAAACAACCAAAAACTATGGAATTGGTCAGTCTTTAACATAATAGCAAGAAAGGGATCAGACTTCGGACCTTATCCCTTAAAATTCGTTCCCATTGAGAAGCAAGAAAGGCCATGGATAAGGAACCGAAATACCTACTTTTATCAACTCCGACTACAGCAATCTTACCATTATCGCAATGCTTGGATTTTGAATTGCGGTAGAAGTTTGAAGTCTGTATAAATTGACTCTGACTCTCTCTGCTCCAATTATAGTTTTACGAACAGTTCAATTTAATAAGCTAATTCAGTTTCTACCATACGCACTCTTCTCTTCTTGGGGCTCGCAGTATCGTGAAAGATGCTACGTTTCTATCTGCTGACGGCCGGGCACTCGCGATTTTCGGCCGAGCTTCTCCTCCAATTTGTGGTTTTGCGTCTTGATGTTTATCCAACAAATGGAGGGACCTACAGTTTATATTAAGCCGCCTCCCAACGGCTGATGGTTTTTTTACGAGGAGCCTTTTTATTTCTTGTCCGAAATACACTCGGGAGGGGTTGACATTCCCTGCCGAGGGGCGACCGAAATTAGAAAATTTAACTTAATTTTTTATTTAAATTAATTTTTCATAACTTTTGGATGTTGTTGGCACTGGGATATGAACCCGAGCCTTCCGAATATCAGTACCACTTAATTGCTCTAATTACCACTTGACTGTTTATCAGAAACCTAATAGATTTTTCATTAAAGCGGCTGCCCATTTGGCAAGTTCAGTAATGTCCACAATCTCTACTTGAAATACACAGAGTTGTAGTCATTGAGTTTCAAGATAACTTGGTTATTGAGGAGGTACCAATGGTCTTGGCTTCCGTCCATTCTTTCCTACTAAGGAAGGAGTAGGTTGCTTGCAACTGGCAGAATGTTTCCTTTTTTCGCTCGCACTGTGCATACGTTTAGCCCGAGTTCTGTTATAAATTTCTATAGCCGCCTTGACGCTCTCTGTTAACGATCTGAACTCAACTATCTACGATATTTAGGCGACCAGTGTTAGCGCTGTTTCATACATACATAGAGCCTCTGTTGAGGTAGTCCTCACCGCATCTGCTATACCTAGTAGATATGTAGGTGTTTTGCAACAGTTCCAAGCGGTTATTACGACACTTCTTCTTTAATGTCGGTCACCACACAGGTCTATTTCTTAGTATGGGTCTTACGACATTTATGTAAAGCCAATGAACCATTGACGCAATAGCGCTTCTCCCTCCAGCTACGGTTTTATCAAGGCTTACACAGAGTTGAAGGGAACTATAATGTTACCGCATACAATTTTTTGACGAATTAAAATTGACTAAAAATTGCGAAGCTTGACATTTTCTTTTCTGATTTTCAAAAAATATTCAGAAAGAAGTTTTTAAGGAGAACAACAATAATATTTATTAAGCCATTCATTCCTTAACTTATGTGTACAAATCCTTAACATCATACAATAAATCCAATATTCAGACTTTTCTTTTCAAATTCTTATGAGCATATTTATAAATGTAAGTAAAATTAAAGGCGAGAAGCATTCAAATCCTCTCTTCTAACTGCACCCAGAAATCCAATGGTGTCGTCGTGAGCCCACTGTAATTCTTAGACATATCGGGCAGTTTATCGCCAGGTCCCAAAACGAAATTGAAATTCTGACACAAAGCTGATATCATTAAGAACATAATATTTCGAGCAAAAGTTTCGCCAGCACACAAACGTTTGCCTGTAAATTAAAAAAAAAAAAACAAATTTTAATATTATTTTTTAAATAAAATCCAACATAAAGCAACAAAGCACTCACCACCGCCAAACGGTAGAGTAATATCTTTTTTTAAACATAATTTTCCATCCTCGTTCAAGAAACGTTCTGGTCTAAAGTTCTCTGGATCACCCCATAGTTTTTCATCTGAGTGAAAAGCATACAGACCAGGAACCACGATTGTATCCTAAAAAATGTCATTTGGATTTTTATTTTACCAAAAAGATGAAATAACGAGTGGAAAAAAATTTAAAAACAACTCCTACCTTTGGTATTTTGTAGCCCATAAGTTCAGTGTCCACCAAAGCCTTGTGCGGCAAATCGGATGGCACAATAGTCTCAATACGCATGCCTTCACGCAACGTGGCTTCAGTATAGTGCATGTGCTGACGATCTTCCAATGTTGGCAAACGCCCTCTACCCACTACGGTATCAATCTCAGCTTGTACACGCTTCAACACCTCGGGATAATGAAGAAAGTATTGAATGAGAAAACCCATTTGTGCGCCCGTAGCTGTGAAAGATGGGAACGAGAAATCCGCTAAACTCATAATAAACTGCTCACGATTATAGCAATCGGTTAGTCCCTCAGCATGTTCCTGCTTCATCTGTTTAATATACAAATCAATGAAATTCCGTTCACTGCATTCGTCATAAGTGCGCAAATGGTAATCGACAATTTTCTCAAAGAATTTATAAATAAACACATTTGATTCCATGAGCTCGTCATAAGAGCTTGATTTCGGAAATATATGACGTATCCATGGCATAATACTTAACAATTTACCGTAGTCATCGGCCTTACGTTGAAATTGCATACCCATCTTCACCAAATGTAGTAAATCTGCATGTTCAGCGCGCGGACGTCGCTCATTCATAAGAATGTGAAAGAAGGAATTGCCCACAAATGGGCCAAGTATATTTGGTATAAAAATTCTATAGCCTTCAGGCTTGGAGACTTCATATTCATGCGGATAGCGTGGACCTTTACGTATGAGATCTAGCAGATCCGCGATTTGTTCCTGTATGACTGACTCCAATTCAGCGAAGCGACGACCGAAACCATAATCACGTAGGAAACGTAGAATAAAGCGACGTTGCTCTTTCCAAACTGGTCCTTCGCGGAAGAAAATACCTAAGAGAGGTGAAAAACGAAGGACTTTTATAAATGTCATTTAGAAATCTTCTTTATTTAATTATTAAAACAAACGGATAATATCAAAGAGAATAGCAAAACCACACATTTAGAAATACCAAATACTTTGGAATCACTTTTCGGACGTTTTAAATAGTAGATTTGTAGCTTGTGTTTTCAGTACCTTGATTTCTTCTTTCTTAAGAATTCTTTATTGGGATATTAATTTTGTGAGATCAACTATAACGTACTCATCCGAAACTATCGGGCTCGCTTGATCCGTTTGTTAGATCAGTATAGTGTTTTCCGTACCCAATACATGGCATTAAAAAATAATAGCGCTTTCCAACCACTGAAGCGATTTTCGGCCGAGCTCCTCCTTCAATTCGCCGAGGAAAACGTCGATTCTTCAACAAAACCATGTGGAGGAGTGTAGGTATAATCTACTTTAAAACACTTTTGGTCGGAATTCTATTATATAGGGTGTTTTCAGACGTGTAGTTTCAGAGAATAGCCTCACAACAAGATGGTCCCAAATCCAGAGGGCCTTAGATTCCGATTTTTACGAGAAAATTTTGATGTTAATGACATTCGTCTCCACAAGACGGTGCTACATGCCTATAATCAACGAAACAATCAATTGATTGAATGAAACTTTTGGTGAACGAATTATCTCGCGTCGTGACAACCAAGATCGAGCGATTTCACATCGCTAGACAATTTTTTGTGAGGTTATGTGAAATCATTTATCTACGCAGATAAGTCAGAGACGGCTGACGACTTGGAATTCGGCATGTTATTATTGGCATACGGCGCCAATTGCCACAAAAAGTGGTCGAAAATCGGTCCTCTCGGCAGGAATTTATACGAGCCAAAAATCATTTCCAAAACGTAATGACAATCATAATCTTTATAAAAAAAAACAATCACAATTTTTGGCTATAACATTAAATTATATGTGTTCTATATCTTCTTGAGAACCTAAAAACACCCGTTGTAAGTACCATATACATTATAAAATATACACAGCTGTTTTAGCTGGATTACCTGGCTTGTACCTACATACTGTGAGACCCGGTTTTGTGGGACGTAATGGTGGCGGTCATCAACATAAAAATACACATACATACATATGTTTATAGACTTACCCAACATCTCATGGCTTGGTGCACGCATTTTACCCACATACACTTGCGCACGACCATCGAATTCCCTTCGATTCAAAACCTCCCGAACGCCTTCGACATTATGCACAGCCACCACTGGGAATGAGCCCATATGAAAACCGACAATATCCGATTTATACCATTTACTGAATTTCAAAACACCCTTATGTAAATATTTAGCATTGGCCATCATCATGAACAAATAGCTGCCGAAGAGCGGTATGCGCGGAGGTCCTGCACGACACAGAAATAAACACAAATAGAAAATTAATTAAATAAATATTACAACAAGGAGCAGATTAAACATTTATGGTAAAACTTTTAATTGCATTTAAGTGGAAAATTAATTTCAACAAAATCACTAAACACAACCTCGCCATACGAACCCGGCGGAAATCCTGCAGGACGTCCAACTGCATAGCGATAGGATAAATAAAGGCAAATCACTGCACAAATGTACAATAAAATTTGTGTTAACATTTTCGAAATACTCGTTAGATACTTTATTAGCGCACTTAAATGGTGTGAAACAGCGACGATAAGCGACTGAGCTGCAATTGCTGGTGGGAATGTGCTTTTGTTTCAGGTGATATCAGTGTGAAATGCACGAGCATTGTAAAAATTATATGCAAAATGCACACGAATATTACGGTGTTTATTATTTTAATTTTTTCTTAACACAAATACAATGTGTTATTATTATTCTAATCGGTCATGCTGGGCATTTTGCCTGTTTTAATTACATTGGCGCTTCAACTACTTATCATAATTGACAATTTAATAGATTACCATTTTCTAATGGAAAATGCGTTTTTAAAAATAGCACAGTCTCAGAGAGATTAGTTAATTAAGTTGACTAAGTAGACTGCAGCTAAGACCCGATTCGGAAATATGCAATGAAAGTATTGCGACATCCATACATACATACATCCATACATACATCCATACATACATGGGTATGTACATATATATATAAGTAGAGGAAGTAAATTGAAATTATTATAAATATTTAATTAACGTGTCAACACCAGATGTATAGAGGCTGCGGCACAGTGGTGCGAAAATATGAAAATTATGATCAAATATGGAAGACTAAGAAGTAGAGCTAAAACGGGTTGCCAACCGCGCAAGACTGCGATCGACTACGAACGGGGTGGGATAGATACCGAGATCTCATGTGCAAATAAAAAAGTACAGAGACCGAAATGCGTGAGTGAAAAGCTTAAGAAGTCGGCCGACAAAAGGTATTACTCGAAAATTCTACGAAAATATGATATAAGGATTCAAAACCGTAGCAAACTCTTGTAGGATCCAGGGAGGTGGTCTGGCGACTGATGCCCACAGTACACTGAATTTATGTAAGAAACACTTCTCCAGCCTGAAAATGAAGCAGTAGAAGATGGCGAGTCCGATTCACCAATCGATGATAATGGAATAAATGTTTCATTAGCCAACTATGAGAGAATTCGTATAGCAATCGTCCGCTTGAAAAACAACAAAGCGCCGTGGACCAATGAATTTCCGGCCGAGCTATTCAAATACGGAGAAGAACTGATAAGACACATGGATCAATTAGGAGGAAAGCATGCCTGACAATTTTAACCTAACTGTGCTCTGTACAATCCACAAAAGGGCGATCCCACAGTATTCCCCACTTAATGGGTGTTAAGCTGTGTAATCGCTTATAAGGTTCTCTCGAGCGTCAACAAATTGATTGAGCCATTTCAGTGTGGCTTAGGAACTAGTAAGTCCATCATCGATCAGATATTCAGAATGTGCTAAATCTTGGAAAAGACCCGTAATAGAAGATCGATACACACCCCGCTTCGTCGATTTCAAAATAGCATCCGGCAGAGCGAAAAAATAGCTACCTCTGATGCTAAGTGAAACCAAAAGCCTCTTCAGGATCGGGAAGAGCATCTCCGAACCTATTAACATCAAACGAGGTTTTAGACAAGGTGACTTGCATAATTTTTAGCTGGAGAAGGTACAACAGTCGGTAAGATATGATATTATAAGCCTTAACAACCGCGCCGCGATTTCTACTATCTTCACAATCGATAACGAAACGAAGTGTATGGATCTGGTAGTGAAAGAGAGCAACACGAAATAACGCAATCGGCTCCCATGTCACTGTTGACAGTCATAACTTTGAAGTCATAGATAACTTCGCCTATCCGGGATCTAGCATTAATACCAACAACAATGTTAGCCTTGAAATATAACGCAGACTCACTCTTGCCAACAGGTGCTACTTTATACTGAGTAGACAATCCTCTTCTGACGAACACGGATCGAAAACTACAAGTTACTCATCAAACGCCTCCTCTTATTTGGATGATGACAAGATCTGATGATTCGGCGCTGAGAGTTTTTGAGATAAATGCTTTGCGTAAGATTTATGGCCCTCTGCGATGTAACAATGATCTATGCAAGATATAGATGGTTAGAAATATTCCAGCTATGAAAATTTTCGATGCAATATCCACCGGTGGTAGTAGAGGAAGCGGAGGACCCCCAATCCATCTGAGGGAGCAGGACCTTCCTGAACTTGATAGCCCAGAGCCTGCACAGAAAAAGATGATGAAACGGTGATACATTACCGTTTTGGGTGCCCGGCGACGAAATTAAACTACTTCCTAAAGTCGAGCGATATGTTCGCACATTGTGTCTACTCAATGCTTAGATGCACTCGCTTGCGTTCAGACTCTTAACATCCTCTTTCGGACAACCAATCAATCAAATCTGAACATCACTTTCAATATCATTAAAATTTTAAAAAACTTTTTTTGAAATAAATATATAGGTATATGTATGTATTATCACTATAAAGGCAACAGCCTGATTGGAAAATTAATTTGAATAATTGAAAAATTGAAAGGCATATTGTTTATATTTACATTTATTCGATTGTTTTGATTACAAATATAAACTTATTCCTATGCATTACATATTTTTATAAAAATGTCTCAGGAAGTTACCATAAGGAAATCGGCTCCAATAAGTGGAGGACATCGTTGACTCACATACCTACAATAACTGTATCCCCTAGGAAATATATGAAAACTGAAATTTCTTAGCAAAAAAGGAAAAAGTTTGCTCTGTACTTATTTACACGTATGTGAGAAAAATAATAAATAATTGTTTTATTTATGTTTGCCTGTTTACTAAATTATTTGGTTATGTCATTATATTTTTAGCCCAGTTTACAAATACAAAATACTATGGTACACTAGAGTATCGACATATTTTTATGTATATAGGTATAATATTTAAATAAATAGTTGAAGGAAGGTGGCTTGCCCTTTTTATCTCATATGAAAGGTTAACGAAAAGAGGATTGCACAATATGGATGACATTCCCATTTATCCATCTTAAGACAGTTTAAAGCTCGATAAAAGTTCAATTTATCCTCCTTCATTGGTATAAATATCTTCTTCTTCACCTTTGTTTGAAACCATCTCTGAAACAAGCTAGCAGATGATACTACAAATTTATGGGTTTATTCCTTAGGTTCCCTGTAAGGTTTGTAAGAAAAGGGGCTAGTGGACCAGGAACCGACCTGCACCAAAAAATCGTATTTATAACTCGATTTATTTGAAATTTAGTAATGTTGAAGGCATGAGTCAAAACCTTTAATATCTCCTGAGTACTATGTATGAAATTTGTATACTTACATAAATAAATTTACTTACATAATTCAAGATGTCGCATGCAACAGTAATTAAATCTTTCATAAGATTTAAACAAAAGTAATCTAAGCTTGAAATGTAAATATGTAAATAAGTATTGAGCTTAAGGCCTAATAGCTATAGCTCCCAAGCAAATAGCTTATAAGATTTATGTTGTAAGCTATATCTTATATAAATAAAAATAAAACAAAAAATTAACTTAAATTTGTTTTTGCGGCCATACATTACTAATAATGTTTGTTAATTTTAAGTGAGCTAAAAGGCCTGGTTTGTTTGTATGAATTGAATATTTTTTGTTATACAACAAAGAAAAAATGGTAGAAGGGACAGCTGTTTCGGAGATCACCACATCTCCTCATCAGACTTCTTATGGCAGGGATCGAACCAACGGATCCTGACTTAACAGGCGAGTGTTCTACCACTGCGTCAACATCAGCCATGTATCTGTTGTTGTATTATTCAATTCATTATTAACCAACAACTATTAAGTGCGCTAATTTAGCCGCTATTTTTCTTCATACAAACAAACCAGGCCTTTTAGCTCACTTAAAATTAACAAAAAATTAACTATTTAATATTTTGAAACAAAACTATAAATATTTTTCAGATAATTCAATGCATGATATTTGGAATTGGGTAGCATTAAAATATTCCTTCAAGCGGCTTTTGGTTTTGCCGCTAACGAATTGTTGGCTTTTTGTAATAATCTAAGGATACGGACTATTGGTCAAAACCAAAAAGTGCATTTCTCCTGTAATTTTAATGAAAATATATCATCATCATAATACACGGTGTGTCCCAAAAATAACCGAACTTTATATTTGCAACATTAAAAAGATACATTCATCCTTTTTCAAACGCACCTAACTTCATGTAAGTCGGATGACAGATATAAAAGTGACATCCATTTCAATAAAACCAAAAGTGTGCTAATGGTTCCAAAAAAAAAAATGGAACAAAGAGCAAATATAAAATTTTGTGTCAAACTTGAAAAAAAATTGAAATTGAAGTTTAAAAAATTAAAAAAAAATTGAAAAAAATGAAGCAGCCGTAACCGAGGTACTGAAGAACATTTCTATAAATGACATAAAAAAATCTAAGCATGCGCTGGTTGATCGTTCCAAACGTTATGTTGAGTCAAATGGAACCTATTTTGAATAAATAATAACTTTCAAAGATCATATAATGTGTATTTTACTATTTTATATCCAAAAAGTTCGGTTATTTTTGGGACACACCGTGTATGCAGGTACAAAGGTAGATTTTTGTTTAGATTAACATGAACACTTTTTTTCTGGGAAAAGGGAAATGGTGACATTACCGTTGAATTTATTTTAGTGTGAGCCATATTTGATTAAATAATCATTATTTTATTTAACAATTTTTTTTAATAAAAATATAGCACTTTCTTTAAGTAAATTTCTTTTTTGGTCTAATTACGATCACGGGGCATTCGCCAGTAATAGAACAAACTATAAAAATACTCCAAAATTCATTTTAAATCTCACATGCGCTGACATGTGCATGGTACAAAGGTTAATCAGAAATATTAAGTAAAACATTTCCATCAGGGCAACTTTTGTTGAAACACAATAAAATTCGACGTTTGAATTTGCAATTAAACTGTTATTTTTGTGTTGAGTCGTATCTTGGCAAGTGATTGAAAGCTTTTTAATATATACAAACATACTCGTACATACGTTTAAGCTTATAAACAATTAAATCTGTCAAAATATTATTTTTATATAGTATATGTACACATGTAAGTAAATAAACTGTCAGCACAAAAAAAAAAATGTTGCTACATGTTATATTAATTAGATTTAATTGTTTTATAATTTATTGGAAGAGATGAAGTTTGTTAACATCATTTAAAATATATAACTTTTGAATGCATGTAATCGTTTTTAAAAACCGTTACTATTGTACAATAAAGGAATTACGATATACATACATATCTATTATGTATTAAATATGGATGAAAGTTCGTAGATAGAGTTCGTGATCTGACGGGAAACTGCATGTTTATGCAATTCTGCTATAAACTTCCCAATAAGATATGTTATACATATATTTATAATTGAAGTTTTTGTTATTTTGTAATAGATTATTAACGATTTGATCGATCAGTTTGATTAATAAATAATTAATTTGTCTCATAAATAAATATATGTAAATATTTTACGCATGTGCTTTATTTCTAAGTAGATATACTCACTGATCGAAGTATTAAATATTCTACGATAAATTTCACATTAATGAAATAATTTCAATCGAATCGGTTGAAACATTTGTAAATATTATCGTTAAAACAGTTATCAAAAAAAAAAAAAAAAAAAAAAAATGTTGCCATTGCAAAGGACGATAAAAAACCAAATTAAGCATCATTTAATTAAAAATACCAAGATTTTTATTACATTATTGAACTAACTACTTATATTTATGTGACACACACACTGTTCAAAGTCTTTCACGAACATATCAATATGAATGCCTGAAAGTTAACCAAACGCATCAATCGTATTTATGCTTATTCACACTCAAGTTGAACGTATAGGAATAGTTTTTAATGTAGTGTACTTGGTTACAGATCCCTGACACGTTTCCAGGAAACAAAAGTATTTACATAAAAAGATCTTTAAATACGATTTTTTATTTCAAATCCGGTCTGATCTAAGCAAACAGTCACCTATTTATCGATAAACACGATTTTTTCTAATAGGTCAGTCTTTGGTTCACGTACCGAACGTTTTTATATAAAATATATGGATAGAAAACTACTTGACCGTTTAATTCACAGGTAATCAATCACAAACAAAGAAAAATATACATATACATATAATAATTATATAATAGGCTTACCCAACTGCAGCGACTTAGTTAAAACACACATACGATGGTTTTCCAATAAGAGGTGTTATTTTGATATTCAAAGAAAAGTAACATTTTTGAGATAAATGATCGAATGTTATAAAAAAGGAAGCTATGCCGTTAATAATAGAAAACAATATCCGTAAAATGAGCACCATGGCTACGATTAAAGAACCGTGTCCTTTTTATGAAATTTTCCATCACCAAATCGCCAAGTGGCCGCTGTATGCCCTCAATAGCTTTATGAATTCTATCTTTGAGGTCTTAAATCGACGTTGGCCTGTTGGCGTTAGCCCACGCAAAATGGCAAATCACAAGATCTCGGTGGCTAATTGCGATCACCTCTTCTAGAAATAACACGGTTCATAAACTTTTCCCTTAAAATATCGTTGCTTTTGTTGCTTGTGTGGCACTTAGCACCGTCTTGTTGAAAGTAAACGTTGTCCAGATCAATACCATACAATTCCGGCTATAAAAAATCATTAATCAGCGTCATTTTCGAAAAAGTAAGGTCCAGCGACCCCGCCGGACTATAAACCGCATTTACATTTTGAGAGTGGAGAGACTATTTGATAATAAATATTGTATTTTCCGGGCCGCAGATGCGACAGTTTTGCTTATTAACGTGGCCATAGCCATCGTGGTGACACGACATTGTTGATGATCGGCCGGCTTGAGTTCTTGTGTTAACTGAAGTCTTTATGCAAAATACGGTTTAATGAGGTTTTTGCATGTCTAAAGAACGCTGAGGAATGAACAAACTCTGGCCTTTTTTAACGCTTTGGGCTACAGCATCAATATTCTCAGATGTTTTTGAGCGAGCGGGCACGTGTTTCATTCTTCATATCACTAACTTGTAACAGCTCCATTTTTTCCACAAATTTCTGTATTGCGGTCCGACAAGAAAGCTTCGCGACGATCGAAAAATTCTTTGAGTTTTACGAACCGCCTCTGCTAGGTTTTTACCATTTTTATAGTGAATTTTCACAATTTCAATGCGTTGTTGATGCGTGTATCGTTCCATTTTTATTACTGGCTATTCAAAATAACAAAAATTACAAAAAAAAAACTAACCAACTAACCAACGATATGAGCACTGTCGCTTTCAAAAGAGAACTGACTGGTTTGAGCAGAACTTTAGAAATATTATTTAGAAACTTTTATTTAAATCTGAAACCAACAGAAGGAAGGTATTTGAATAAATTTCATTGCGTAATTTCCATTATGTGTTCCAACATCCCCGAAAGGGTTAAGTAAAACTGCATTTTTTGTTTTTGTTTGATCCATTTATGGAATTTCGATTTTATTTATCCTTCCTTGTTGTCAAGTATATTTGCATAATATTTGGTAGTGTGATTTTTGTTTTTGTTTTTTTCTTCATAATAAACATATGCATATACATACATATTTGAGTTAAGTTACATGGTAAATATTTATACGACAGCCAATAAGTGTATATCGACCGATCATCTAGCGAATACGAATATTTTAACTTGAATGAGACAGAGATTTTTGAGTTAAATAGGGGATTAGCAACGTTTAAATTCACAATTAAATTTTACAACTAACAAATAGTACGATACAATCAATTAATTGTGTGTATATATTGTACAATAAGCGAGAGAGAATTTGTGTGAGTTTAAAAAGCGATAAGTACATTTTAAAAAACTTAACACTAAATGTTTTGAATTATTTTTTTTGCTGTTTACTTCTTTCAATTTTCTTATTTTGGTTTTGAATCTTTTTTTCATTTAAAAATTTTAATATTTTTTTTTTTATATTTTACCTTGTATATTGTAAATATCCGTTTAGGAAATGCAACAATTTTAGAACTTTTCATATGAACTGTGCAAGAATTGGATTGCTTTTATTTGTTGTTTGTTTTTGGTTTGCCTATTTTACATGATTACAAAATGCAATTTGTCATTTAACACAAAACAGTTTTATTTTTAATTATTATTATTTCTATTTTTTTTTTTGTTGAAATGAAATAACTTTGGGGCTTTAAGTTAAGCAGGTAAAACTTATAAATATAACGTTTTTGTATAAACTATTTATTTTCATTTACCTATGCATATATTGTGTATCAATTTTTAATTAAGTTTATAAATATGTATATAAGTATATTATTCTGCGTAAGTAATATATTTTTATAATGATAATTTGAGGCACATAAATAATGTGCATTATGTCCAACATACAAATGTAAAATGAGTTTTTGCTTTAGTTTAAAATAAGTATCTTTTATTTGAAATTTTTATAGAAATTTTAGAATTTTTTTTGTATATATATTTAAATACATATCCATAATAGCTTCTCATTTACATATGTATGTATGTATGTATGCACTTATGTGCCTCAAACAGGATATTATGAAATAACTTCGTTGATAATATCTCACTTAAATATATTTAGTGTGTTTTTTTTTAATTATTTTATGCTTAACTAATATCGCAACAATTAATAATAAATAAAATAAATCAAAAATAATTTATATAAAAACTTTCAAATACAATACATTTTCAGCGCACTACAAAGCGTGTTTTGACAAAATTGTTGCATACATTTAGGGGTTGCGCTAAACATGCTGTTCACATGTATGTCTGCACGTGTGTCTGACTATCATAAATCTTTTTTCTTCAGCAAAGTGATTTTTTTTTAACAATACGCTGCTGTTGTTGTTGTTGTTAAATATACGCTTAAAAGAATTATTTATGCAACATTTATTAACAATCGAAATATGTTTGGTCTCTCAACGTTTTATTTTGTTTTTTTTGTTTTGTTTTTCTTTTTGCCTTGGAATGTTTTCGTATGGAGTGTCTTTAACAATGAGTCAGTTGTTTTCCGTTTACCTATATACTTAATATGTTAACATATTTATATAATACATACATATATAGGCCATTAATTGTAATATATATATATTTTATAAATATGTGTATGTTTTTATTATATTATATATTATATTATATCTAGTGCAATATGTTGCGCGGCATTTAACCGCTTCTGACTGGCAAGTTGAACTGGCAACAAGTGATCTTCGTCAATATGTCAATATGTATAATATGCGTGTATGTATGTCTTGTATATTAGTTTGTATATTTAAAAAAAAATCGCATGGTGAATTTATTCATGCGCTTGTGACTCTTGTTGTACTAATTTGAAACGCCTTGGTGATTTTATGGAGCCTCGTGAGAGCGATTTCAATTGCCCCTTCTGCGCCAGCGTCTTGCAGATGTAACGCGAGATGAGTGTTTGCGGTCGATTTTGCCATTCGTGCATTACCTCTTTGGGTGCGTTGACCTGAAAGTGATTGGAAAATATTTTTTTTAGTTATTAATTTGAAATGAAAATTCTCAACAAATAAAATTTATTAGATAATATTTAATTAAGTTGCAATTAATTAGTAAACTAATCACTTATTTAAAACATAAGTTGAATTAATTATCGCAACTTTTGCTAAATAAATAGCAAAATGTGAGGTCCCGCTTTATCATAGAGAACCTTAAGGTGTAAAATTTATATTTTACTATAATCATATTAATAGAAAGAGACAGAGAGAAACTTGAAAGTTTCAACTTTCCGAAAAGGCGCCACTACAAAACCAGTTCAAGACTGTAGTTTTTTTTCGCAAGCTTGTGAAGAAGTAAATTCGGTTGACTGGTGTATGCTCTGACTATCGACTGTGCGTTTAAGATGATTCTGAAACAACTTATCTTGATTAAACAAAATCCGAACGTTTGGTCCTTCCTTGCAGTTGGCTTATTCTTGTTATTATTGATAATTAAAAAAGTTTTCAAAAGTTTAATTCTTTGACACATGGTTCATGCAGATCTCGACTTCCAGTCTTAGACCAAATGTCCTCTGGGAAGCTAACAAACATTTATTTATATGAAGATTTCCGTATTTCAGTATTCCGGATCTGCCCTTGTGCAGACGAAGATACGCATCAAGCCTCTGTGAATCCACTCACCTACTTTCTGAGAGCACTCATAAACAACTCGATATAAGGAAACTGTGGAACGGCATCTCAAACTCCCTATGTACTTCCGCTATGGAAACAATTGGTTTATGGCAGTGCCAGATAAAGAGCTGGACGTTGAGGATAGTCGAATTGCTATGGAGAGAAAATAGACTGGCTATCTCCCATACTTGCAAACGTCTACTACTTGGACAGGGTGCGATAGATACCGAGAGATGAAGAGGAAAACAAGACGCATTTGTATACCAAAAAAAGAAGGAGGCCAAAATGCGGGCGTATGAAAAGAGCATTAATGTTTTAACACTCTTTTATCCTTAACAAAAGTAAGTCAAGTTCGACCCTCACTTAAATCTGCTAGTTTACATTGGCTTTTAAACAAGAAGTCTGGACTAAGCCTTAGCAACAAAGTCCTCTTATATAATGCAATGATAAAACCGATATGGATGTATGGGATCCAGTTATGGGGCACAGCTTGCGCGACGAATATAGATATAATTCAAAGATTCCAATCGAAAACGCTAAGAGTAATAACGGGCGCACCATGGTACATGCGTAATGAAAATATTCATAGAGATCTAAATATACCTACTATCAAGGAAGAAATTGAAATCGCAGCAAAAAAATACTTAATAAAACTGCGTAACCATCCGAACCCTTTGGCTAACACCTTGGCCCATGCAACAAGTCAAACCCGCCTGCGGAGAAGAGACAAAGCAGCCTTCTAAAGAGCAACGTCAAGCCAGCAGCCCATTCCTACTAATGGGCTTTATGTTTTAATTTAGTTTAAGATTTTATTACTTATTGTTAGGCTTCCGAAGTCGAAGTAGATTCAATAAATAAATATTAATGTTTAAAAAAAAAAAAAAAAAAGTTCGACCCCAATCCTGATGGATTAAACATACGAACCATTAAAAGTAATAATTTTATTAACGTAATCTACTCTTCTTCTTCTTCACTGGTGTATAATGGCCTGACCCAAACAGTGAAAGGAAAGAATGAATGGCAAGCTGTTTGTTAGCTCAGAGAAGAGGAAGAATAATTTGGGATACCAGTTCTGTAAGACTGACTTTAAGGGAAATTTTTTTTGTTATTTTTTTTAGGAGCCAGTTAACTTCTTATTAATTTAATCAACCTAACTTTGCTTAAATTTTATTCCAGAAATATAATATGTATTCCTTTTAAGAACTCACCTGATCGCCATTCAAACGATTCAACAGCGCAACACAAACAACCGCCGCTTTAATGCCCGCATGATATGTAAGTGCAGCAAAAATGGTACTTTCCATTTCAATATTGACAACACCTTTGCTGCCCAACATTTCCAAATACTCCATTTTTTCGGCTTCACTAAACTCACAGAATGCGCCATCCAAGCGACCTTGACCTATGAACACAACAAACAACAATATTAAAATATAAATGTTTATGTTTTTTAATCACATAGAGACACACACACACCCACCTTCATAGAAGTCATTTGTACAAAGAGTTTTGCCGATAATTGTATCATAAGGATCATCCTCACTGGCTAGTGCTTTCAACTCACGAGCCAACTTCTTGTCCAATTTGGCAGGCCGCAGTACAGTTTTACCCAAAATTGTCTGGAAATTTCGAAAATATTATAAAATTTTCATAATTTAATACTTTTATCTAAGTTAATATTCTATTTTTTTTGCGCTTTTACTTACAAATTCATGTGCATTCCGCATATGACTATCGAGCGCTTCTTCGGTGATGATAACGGTACCCCCTTCAACTCCTATACCACCACAAGTGCCAATACGTATAAATACGGGATCTTGACACTTGGCATGATACATAAGTTTGATCAATTCATGCAGCAATATGCTGACAGAGGGTGTTCCCATGCCGTGACTAACGCAAAGCACCGGACCTACTTTGTACATTGAGTATCGATATGAATAGGCGCTGATGTCTTCCAATTTCGTACCGGCGGGTAGTTTGTAACCTATTTCCGACATTATGAAATGTGCAAAGTTTTCCATGCGCTTTGGTGTTCCGCCCATGCAAACGAACTGAAAATGGAAGTAAGAGTAAGTAAGTTGTGCATACTAATTTGGTAATAAAAAAAAAACGCCTAAACAGAGTATGAAGTTGCAATTAAAAAATAATAAAACTCTTCTAAAATATATTAAATCGAGTTTGCGATGCCTGTGGACGCCTTAGATGCCGGAACGATGAGTCGGACCCGGATTTTATTCGGCAACCCCGTTTAGGTTGTCAGATATTACTAGTCTAAGTACATCAACGGAACAAAACCACGCAGCAAAATTTCCTCAAATCCCTCTCATCATGGTTGATGTCGAGCCCAAACCTGGCCCGACGGATTATTTCTGCTGCGAGTGCCATAGACGACTTTATCATTCTTCCATTTCGGTTCGATGAAATTAGTGTAATGGCTGGATCTAACATAAGACCTGCTCAGGCCTTAAGATACATAGGGAATGAGCCACGCGTTACTGTACCCTAAGCCTTCACGGCAATGCCTTCTACACCCCTACACACTTTATCCCGTCAGGTGATGTCAAGCTCGAAATATTTAATATATGCTTTGACCAACACAAGCTGAACTAGTTGGAGGACCACTTAAGATCCTGTAATCTCTTTTCTGCCATAACACCATAAATATTCAGATAGTCCATGGCCTTAACCAAAACCCATCCTGCACGACCCATTCGAGTAGCGCTGGATTTGTGAAAAGCCTGTGACACTGTCAATCATTCAGTGATACTATCGGATATTGACGATTCCTCATTACCGCCGGGGTCGAAGAGGTGGTCCATGGGCTAGCTTAGAAGTCGACAGTCATCAGTAGAGATACATTTCGAAACTCCCTCCTTCACAAAATGGCGTTTCATTGATGTCATATACCGATTGCTGCTCAATATTGGCGTCTGCCAAGGAAAATTTTTTCCTGCGTTCCAAAGTAAACTGCAATCTCGCCGACCTTTCCCACTTCTTCACTACAACAACCTGCGCAACCCTCGGCTACCCCTTTCACCAGTTGAACGAAGGAGCACCTGATCAAGCGCGATGCGAAAGTCGATGGCGTAAAAATTCCAACAACTAGAAACCCAAAGTTACTGGGAATCACATTTGAGGAACCTGCACTACTTTACATCAGGGAAAATGCAAAGAAACTTTGCTGCCAACATACAAAGCGTCGTAAATTATACTGCCTCTATATGGATGCCGGGGACTAGCGAGACGCAGATAAAGAAGCTAATGTCAGAATCTTAAGGGCCTCTTCCTGTTGCCACCGGAACATCACTTGCGAAACATCTAAGGAGCACCACCAGGAAGGGAAAAGTAAACTACAGCACCATATAAAAGAATCGATGGACAGCACGGTGTCCACATCTTCTTGAACTTTCTTCCATTGAACGATGGATCCAAGCACCACCCATTGCAAAGGAGGAGATCGAGCGGCATCGAGGCGCCAGTAATTCTGGCACAGTTATGATCTGAATATTGTAGTCGACTTAATTCCTACTTATCTAGACTTGACCTTGACATACCCACGTACATATGTCCTGCAGGCAATAGGAGCCCGCACGACAATAAAAACCCCTAAAACCTACTCAACTAACTCCGCTTTCCCTATGTACCGAACCCGTCGAAACAGCTCGTTTACTAGACTCCAATTAGATGACCTCGATGACTTAAACATGTCTCATGGAGGACAACTCTGTTCACCTTTCGTATTACAATAATGATTCACAATTTCCAGCGAAACCTCAATTATATTATTTTAATTAGCTTCGATATTCAGCGCTTTTATTTGTTTAGACTTTATTTTACATACAACAAATGATTAATACTAATTGAAATTAATTTGCAAAAATGCTCCAAATAATGTTGCATACACTTAGGCGTTAGTATGAGTTTGCGTTGCTCCACTGGTTACTCAACTTCTAATCGATTACTTTTATTAAGTCTACTTGCTTTATTAACAACAAATTCGTTTGCCATACTAATACTTAAATCAAGCTCTTGCAAACATTTTATTTATTTTATTTTTATTAGAAAATAAAAAAAAATTAAGAAACCCGTTCTTACTCACAACAGCCGCAAGCATTTTATGCATATTTTTATGAAAGAGAGAAATTAGACAAGTTGAAGGTAAGTGAGAATAGCAAATCTCAAAAGAAACTAAAGTATGTATTTGCAAACATTCTGTTTGGTTGATAAAAAAAGTGCGCATTTCTAGAAGATTTCCATTTGGTGATTAAATTTTTGAATGAAACATTAAAATCTTGAATTAATTGCCATGCCATGGCATGATTATGCCTATATACTCTTAACTTAAATTTTTAATAATACAAATCTCAATACTGATTGTTTATTTTCTATTTTTTTGTTTTGCTACAGATATTTGAGCGTCTTTGACCTTTAATGTTAGAAAAATGCGCTGATATGAGTGAAAATAAATTTAATTAGTTAATAAATTATGACACATTTATGTATGTTTGATTCACGAGGATGTATTAAAAATGTATAATATTACGTATGTATATATGTATGTATGTAAGAAATGTTTATTTGCATTTATTTAAATTAGATAAGATAAGATTTTGTTTCAATGCCAGCTAAATTACGCTCTAATTTAATACCATATTTAACAAATCAATTATTGTCCCAGTAAAATAAAATTTGATTTGTTTTGTAATTATGTAAGTGCATAATAAATACAAAATCAATGCTTTAAATTGAATTGATTACATTTAATATTTCAATATTTAGTTTTGTCGTTAGTACGTGAAAGTGCTTATTTCTGGTACATGAAAAAAGTCAATCCACTGACATTAAATAACGCCAGTTGTATTCACTAACAGCTGGAAGAAAATTTTGTTGCTTTTAATACGAATATTACAATTTAAAACAGGAATTTTTTATTCGATAATTTATGCACGAATATATTTTCGATTGACAGAACTGAACTGACTATACGTCCAACACTTGCTTAGAGTGCATATATACTCATGGTTTCGAATACTGGCCTGACTAATATTCAAAATTATAAGAAAATAGAAGGAAAGCACCGGTCTTCGGCCATGACTAAGTCGGCCTTATACCTTTCATGACCAAAGCAAATTTATCGTATTTCATTTTTGGATTTAATATCTGAACGATTGGTTGGAAAGAGCTAGATGGTGAAGTTTTCCAATTTCGATGATTTTCATAATCAATATTTATTTGTACATGCGCATTTAGAATACCAAATTTTTCGCTCTCACATGCTCTTTCGACGGATTTTCGAACCAGAATATCAAATCTCAAAAATCGGTCCTATATATGTATGTTATGGTGGTCCGATCTGGCTCAAAAACTTGAGCCACGAGCTGTCGTAAAAAGAGACAGGCAAACGGGCAGATGGACAAGGCTAAATCAACTCAATTCGTCATTCGGGCCAGGTCGGTATAAATTTTGATCCTTCTAGCGGTCCCAATACCCGAGTGGTTAGCATTGCGTACTAACATTAGGAAGGCCTCGATATGAATATTTGCCATTGCGAGGGTATTTTTGACATGAAATAAAAAAAACGCATAAAAATTTATCAGCCGTTTGAAGGTCCCTCCATTTGTTGGAAAACATCAAGACGAACACCACAAATTGGAGAAGGAGCCGAAAATCGTTTCAGCTCTTATAAAGCGTAAAGTAATGCCGAATCACACCTCCAAAGAGTGCACCAGACATTAAGTTTGGTAGTAACAATTCATTTTCATAAATACCCAACTTTTCACTAAAACAAAACATGTTTGGTTTGTCAATTAAGATTGGCAAATGTCAAAATACCGTGCTGTATTTTTCAAACCACGAAATGGATAACCCCATATTTCTCACACATCACATGAATACACTTAACAGTTGACTGTTAAAATTCCACTTACTTTAACATCACCGAACATTTCCTGCAAATCATGACTGCCACTACCCAGCGCAAGATGATAGAGTATGTCTTGATCCATTAATTCGATATTGGAATTGCGCAGCTTAACGGTGCCATCAGAGTATCTAAGAAGTGGACGATAGAAGAAGAAAAATTGTTTAGCATGCTTATAACAATTTTGTTTGTTTGTGTTAGTATGATAAGCATTTCTTTTACAGTTTAAGCTCTCTAAATATTGAGCAAAATGACACATACAAAAATCTAAAATTAATACATACATATTTCTTAAAAAGTAATACAATTATAATTAACTACAAAAAGCAACAACAATCTTATGAGGTTTTGTGTCAAAATGGAACAAAGGAAATTAGCAAGCAATTTTATCAAGCTTAACAAGCGTTCAAGAATAATGAAAATATCATATAAAATTTTTTTTTGAAACTGCTTTGCGAATAAAAAATACTTTTTTAATGTTTTGTATTGAAAAGCAACAGAAATTTTGAACTCAACATTAACATAAGTAGCTAAAAATATATTGTATATAGAGTTGTTTTTAAATATGAAATAACTTTGTCTGTACGTGTAAATAAATATTTTTGTAATAAATATTTTTTATTAAAAACAAATCTAACGATAAAGACAGTTGTTCAATCAAAACAAAAATATATATGGTACATATACTTTTTTTTTAGAAAATATAGCGTAGAAAATTCAAAAAATGTAAAAAATATAAAACAAGTGATTAGACAACATACGTATGTCAAATAATAAATATGTTTACATATCAATATATATACTATGTGCTCGTATATTAAATGATAATTTCCGCTTCTTTTCACGTTACCGCATCAACTAATGATTTATAAGGAAATAACCAGATCTCAAACAAACTCAAACAATAATCGACAAACATCATAACAATTAAGGAAATATCAAAATTTATGGCTTACGAATTTTTGTTAAAATTTTGCGACTAATTCAAGTAATAATTGGGATTGAAAAAAGCGAAAGGGAGAAAAATACTCAAATACATACAAAAAATAAAAAAATAGTTTAAAGCTCAACACAATAAAAATAGTTTAAAATTTGAAAATATTTAGAACTTCAAAAACACTTTAAACTTCATAAGGGTATAAACTGGAAGTGATGTACATAAACATGAGTATTTTAATTTATGTACGCCAATATGTCAATCATTCTTCTGAAAACTACTATTTGCGCACTTAAACTGATAAGTGTAATTTCTTTAATTGTTCTTGGCCCCCCTCATTAGCCCTTATCAGTTAATTAGCGTGACACACCCACTTTAATTATCAATGACACATATTTTATATACATTTTCACATATCTACGCACAAACGTAGTTAGGTGAAAAAGATAAAAAATAATATGTTGAAAAAAAAATAATGACGCAAAGGTGATAAATGTGCACTTTGTCACATCCGTAATAAACTTTTTTTCATTTTTATTTATGTTTGTCAATAGCATATGCATGTGTGGCATATGAATGGTGTAGAGGGATGTATGAATGTCTAATCTATTTTTATTAAATAAAATCAGATTTTATAAATTTGTTCCGAAGGCCCTTTCGATGTGATTCAAGTGCAATAGGCTCATAAGTACAGTGGAGTTTTTTTCATAATTTCTGGAAATGTTGGTATAGGTAAAATGCTGAAAATTTCAGAACTCTATATCTACTGTCTCTAAATAAATCAAAATATATTTCAGAAAGAAAATCTGAGTTTCCTTAAATTTGATTATAGCACAACTATGAAACTATTTTCTTTGAATTTCTCAATTAAATTTTAAATGAATTATGAACTTTCTAAGGAATTTTGAGCCTTACTAAGTTTGAATAAGAAAACAATTTGAAATTATACCAAATTTTAGATAGAATATTTTCTTTATATTTCGTTTATATTCTAATTAATATGACTTAATAGCTACGTACATCAGTTTTCCAAGCATTATTCGCCATTGTTCTGATTACGTGAAACTTATAAGCTCGTGCAAAATGGACTAAACATACAAACTTATATCCAAGTTGCCCAAATATAGTAAAATATAGGTTGTCAATAACCGCCATCTGAATAAATTGTTCAAGGGAATTTTCTTCCTTCCGTGAATGGATGTAGATTTAAGATTTAAAATCTACAGTGTATAAGTACCAGAAGGAGAAAAGAAAGACCCATCAAAATTCCCACTTCTATTTAAATTTCACATCTTGAAGCTCCTTCCTCCGCCAGAGAGAGTACAGTACATGCCGATGACTGCTCGATATTGGCGTCTGGACAGGATATTGATGACTTATGTTCCAAAGTAAACTGCTATCTCCCCGATCTTTTTCTCATCTTGAGGGTACGACTACTACAATACTATACTCCTTCCCCCTGCAGTTGCCACAAAATATGCAGAGCCGCAATGAAATCTTCAAAGTATAGCCCGCAGCTGCCAACATGTAAGGCTAGCGAGACGAAAATGAAGCAGCTACAAACTTGTCACAACACCGCCTTTAGGACCGTGACTTGCTACGCGTTAAGAAGCCATTCAGCAAAACAAACAAGAACCGCTGAACAGAACGACGTAACGACAGGCTTTAAACGTCATATACTGAGAATCTGTTATCACCTTCTTTAACTTTCTTCGAGTGAACGGTGTTCGCGGAATCCAATCACTACACATTGCAGACTAAGAGATCGAGCTGCATGGAGTGACCCAAGTAATGCTGGCACAATTCAGATCTGGATATTATAGCCGACTAAACTCCTACTTATTCAGGCTTGACCCCGACATACGTAATGTACATATGTCCTGCATGCAATAAGACCCTACACCATACTCTGGACCGAAGACTTCGAAACAACTCGCTTCCTGAACCTGCCGTTATACTGATCGGGTCAGAATGAAAAAAGTTGAGTAGATTTAGCCATACCCGTCTGGCTTTCTTTCTGTCTATTTGTGCGCAAAGTAGTCTCTCAACTAGTTGGCCATATAGGACCACATTGCTGCTGATAATTATCGAAATCGGCCAACTTTCTGGTTTACTTTTGGTTTAGGTGTCATAACCATTGGCGATATAGAAGTGTCTTAGAGAGAGCGATTAATATTTTTCTTATGTAATTTCTCAATAGTTACACTTTATTTATTTATTTGTTTAGATAAATATAACAAATCATTGGTTTCTAAGAACAACAAATAAATATTTATATAAAAGTATAAATTTATTGCTGTAATAAATATTTATTTTCTTTCTTCATATTTATCATGAAGATTAAAAATAATTATTGAAAACCGACATTTGCGATATTTCGTAGAAAATTGACCATATAAATAATTATATTTATTTATTTTCCTTTATATATGTATTTATATTTATTTTTGCCACCACGCAATAATACAAATCTGGCATTATCTCTTGCATTTGCGCTCTGACATTGGCCAGTTCTTAAAGTCAAGCTTAAAAGCTCAAGTTTAGTATACCAGCCGTCGATTTGTTTACTTAAACACATACTTGATAATATGATATCTTTGGAATGAAAGCAAAACATACAAACTAAACCAACTTCTTTTACAAAGTCATACGTTTTTTTTCTTTTTTTTTGTTATGTTTAATTTATTCCATTTTATTTTCTGCTTCTTGCTTATGTTGTCAAAGCAAAAAATATTCATAAAATACAAATTCTATTGAAACTAGCATTACTACCTGGTCCAAACACAAACGGAGGCATGAAATTCGTACTCGTCTTCATAATCATCACTACAACGCTCACAATCTTCGCTATTTACAGCAATTAGACCAGTTGGTGGCATTTTTTTTATTTTTTGTTTTTTTTTAAAAGATTTTTATAAATATCAGTGCAAAAAATTAACTTTTAAGGACACTTTTTTCAACTATTTTTGTCTTTATTTTAAATTTTTCAGCAGGATGTACAATAAATATTCCTTTTTCACAAAATTTGCTTGTTATTTATATTTATTTAGTTATGAATGTAAAACAAAATTAATTTCAAAGCACAAACAACAAGTTTCTGCCAAAAGTGTTGACACAACAAGCGACTTAAACGCTTCAAACGCTCAAACTCGACTGATTAGTATTCGCCGCAGCAAAAGTGTTTTATAATAAGAGTACATATGAATCTTAACCATTTTGTTAAGTTTATTTGAGAGCAAAGGCAACATATATATGTATGTACTTATTCAAACATACAAACAATCATATGTATGGCATATTTTAAAGAAGAAGTAATGAGTATTTGGTTCCACCACTACTGACTTTGATTGATAACATTTGTGTTTGTACATATATTCATATATATAGTATATGTGTATGTGTATTCGAGTACATACCCTGCAGGGAAAAATACTAGTTGTTAATTAAAATCCAACTGGTTTGAATTTATGCACTAATAAGTTCAGCTTTCATCTATTTTCCATATACATATATTTTTCTTTATTGGCGTTTGCATCGCTTACGCGATTATAGCCGAATCAATATGAGCGCGTTCCTCTCTTCTTTTCGCTGTCTGGCGCCAGTTGAAAATACCAATTGAAGCCAGGTCTCTCTCCACCTGATCCTTCCTCTCCCTCTGCTTCCACCAGCGGGTACTGCACCGAATACTTTCAAAGCTGGATTGCTTTCATCCATTCGAACGACATGATTGAGCCAGCGTAGCCGCTATGAGTAGAGTTTGGTTTTCGTTCGCCGAGAGAGGACTTTACTTTTCAATAGCCTACTTAGGCCAAAGTAGCACCAGTTGGCAAGAGGGGTTCTGCGTTGATAGACGAAATTATCTACCATATATCTATAAATTATTTTTCATATAAACAACTAGTTTTTTTTAAAACGATCGGAAGGCCAGAATAAAGGCTTCTCATAAAAATACCATCAGCCGTACGGAGGCGGTAGTTATAAACTGTAGGTCCCTTTATTTGTTGGGAAAACATCAAGACGCAAATCAACTAATTGGAGGAGGAGCTCGGCCTAAAATCCCTTCAGCGGTTAAAACGGCGATATACTTCGAAATGTCATTTGTTCGTCTATGCATCAGCTTCATACTAGTTAAATACTAGTTTATCCATAAGGCATATGGAGTTCCTACTTCTTCAAAAAATAAAAAAAGAAAATGAAAATGGATTAACCCGCAGCAAAATCCGAACCACGAACCTCTAACCACTCGGTTATGGCGACGATGAGCGTCATTTCGGGCATTTCAACAGAGCACGATTGAGCATGAAGCTTTGCCGTGGGGTACTTGATATAACAACAACCAATGGTGGTAAAAATTATTATTAATCACCGCTGTCAACTGGTTGATTGCATCTTCAAAATTTATCATTTAGGTAGCATACTAGTCTATCTTCTCCCTACGGGGATATAGTGCATACATATGTATGTATGTGTATTCGAGTACATACGAGTATATGTTTTGCCCATACAACAGTATTTGTAATTCTATAATCACAATTCGCCAAATTAGTTTGAGCCGGCAAAACAGCTGTGAGAATTTTATTATTCTCCAATTGTTTGGAAAGCAGATGTGCAATTATTTATTGTACTTCAGGGGTTGTAGGGGTGCATCTATATATATACTAGTATGTATGTTATATATATATATTTAGTTAAGCAAGAGAGCGAGGCAGAATGGATAATCATTATACACTGCAAACAAATTTAAGTGATAATTTTATAAATAGTTACATAGAACGATTTGTCTTGTAGACCATCTACGCCATCATACTACATAAACTTGGCTTATCATAGTCTCAAGACTCTCCCTTTAGAATAATTTGGTTGTTAAATTCCATGGAGTAGTCTTTTTTTCGAACCCAGTGTTACCCACCTCACGCCAAACCGACCGAGAGGTGCTCCTGAAGAATAATCGAAAAATTCAACAGACCCGTGACAGTTCAGACTGCCATGAACCTGAAAACGATCGCGCAAGGTCGCGGTTACACTTGCCTCTTACTCTAAACAGCAGACCCATGAAACAAAAAATAGAGCAAATAAGTTTTCATGAAACACAAGTTTTTGAAAAAGAGTAACCTGGCGTAACCTAGAGCAGCTCAATAAACAAACCTTAGACCTTTTTCCCTGAATAAAATTTAAGACCTTTGGCATTGAAAGGCCAAAAAAAAACAGCAATTTGGTGTTTGAAAAAAAAATGTTTAAATTATTATGTAAATAAAACGTGTATATTTTTTTTTTTTTTGTACAATCTATTGTTAACATTGTTCATAGGTATAAACATCCATATTTAGTAAGTAAAATTTTTGTGACTCTTTTTTTTTATTGCAATTCTAACGGCGGTTTGTTAGGCACTAAAAGCTTGCATATGCAATTAGAAGCTTTTAATTTTTTTCCAAAAAACAATTCATTCAGGTTATGTTTTGACATTCCATTAGAAAACCGGTTGCAAATAAAAAATTTATTGCTATCATTTAAAAGATACCAAATAAATATGCGTACTTTTGTATTGTACGTATATGTGTATTTCTAACAACAAATATATTTGTGGTATGTTTTTACGAGGGAGGTCTAAAATGTTTCGGACATAACAAAAATATAAGATATTTTTTTCATTTTTGTTTTAATTTTCATCATAGTCTCTTTAAAACTATACACAGCTCTTATATCTGTAGCCCGTCCAAATAGTATTTTTCTCAACAAATTAATTATTCACTCTGCATTTGATGAAAATCTCTGCTCCCTAAGCGCAATTTTTAGACGAAATAAGAAAAGAAGTTACTTGAGGCTAGATCTGTTGAGTAAGCCGGATGTTCAAGTAGTTCAAACCATTATTCGTGGACTTCCGCCACGGCAACCGCTGAAACGAATTTTATTTTTCTGCATTATGACCGTTTTCCCGTAAGTTCTGCCTTTAGCTTGTCAAGTAATAGCGCGTAGTATGCACCTGTAATGGTTTATTTCCTTTTTGGAGATAATTTAAAATAGTTTCACGTCTCTCCAAAACAAAAGGATCGCCTAAAGATATACTACATACATATGGTACTAAAGATATATTTACTTTTGAAAAAGAATTTCAGAAATATTCAAAGAAAAATATTTGTAATTCCGCCAATGTGACGTCATTTCCGGTGACTTTTCGGAAAAAAGAGAATGTTTCAGCAGGGCACTCCGAAGTGATAAGAAAAAGTCGTGTTTTAATTAATTACATAAACTAGATTTTGGACGAATGAAAATAAAAACAAGTGAAAATTGGATATTTGGCACTATTTTTTTCAGAAAAAAAAAAAAATGTAAGACCTTTTCACATTCATTTCAGCATAGAAAAGGTATTTTTTTAGTTTAATTTGGGGGTCTCTAAAATATTGTACAATAAAATAATATTCCATTTAATATGTCAAATATCATGTAGAATATGCGTATGATTTCAACAGCTACCCTGCAGGAATTTTGAGAGAGACATGTCTGTGAACAGATGCATCCGCATAGGATGTTCTTTAGGCAATAACTTTAGCATGCTTAAGCATTGAACAAAAAATAAACGCTTAAAATGGAGAGCCACTAAATCGAAGTGAAAAAATTACTCAAATTGTTATGATTTCGTTGTCGAAATGACCGTTCGGACCACCGATTTTTCAAACTTGAGACTTTGATTCACAAATCCGTCAAAAAAGTATCTATGAGCATAAGATTTTATATACTACACTCACATAATAAAATATATAAAGTATTAGTATTAAAATTCATCGAAAATCTGTCACAAAGCATCGAAAGCCATGAAATTTCGGATTGAATACACATAAAAATAAACATTGACACCGAAAACCATCGAATTCATAAGCAGCCGCTATAGCCGAGTGGTTAGCATTGTGTAATGCCATTCAGATGATCGTTCTAACCAACATCCAAAATTATAGATAAAAAATGTCAACCCCTCCGAGTGTATAAATAACATAAAATAAAGGCTCCGTAAAAAAACCATCAGTTGTTCGGAGGTGGCTTAGTATAAACTGTATAGGATAGAATTTTGCATTCTACCCACGTAGAAAAGTATAAAGTCTTCGATGGCCGAAGACAACTCTTCTTTCTTTCTTTTTTTATATTAGTTAATATACATTTTGCTGATAGGAGCCATATATTGCAAGCACTCTAAAGTATTCTAAAGTATTCCTACTGGGTTTGCCATTACTTGACTGGGATGATGAATATAAAGTCTACAATTTCTCACTCTCTCTCAGTGGCTTGTTAAAACATACATAAATAAGTATACATATTTTGCAATATCTCAGCTGACAGGTGTCATGGAAGCCTATGAAAATCAAATAGAGGGGCTCGTCTCAGTTGACTTTAGCACACACACAAACTACATATGTATGTGCTCATGTGTTATTTAAGGCATTTTACTCAGGTTGCTTATGTTAGTACATACATACGTGTATGTACGTGTACATAAATAAAACAAGGTACATACATATTGTCAGTATTCGTGTACTACATGAACTGCATATATGGTACATACGTTATTTAAATGAAATGAATTTAACAACACTTTACTTTCCACATTACCAGAATTGTATGCATTTGTATGTAGTGAAGTCTATGCACATATGTATCTTTGTAGTTACAAAATATGGCAACAAATATGCGGTAAATGCTTTCATAAACGTAACACTTTTTAGATATCGTGACCGCCCTCATATACTCATTCATGAAAATACTTCATAAACACCGTTAAAATATATGAGTCAGCACAATTTCGAGAAGAGATAAAAGTAATGATGAAATGTGGTTTGGCTGGTGTAATTGAAGATGAAGTTTTTTTTTTTAAATTTTTAATATAGTTTAATAACTCGACAGTGTTGAGTGTTATTAGTCAAGGGACAAAAAATTCCACTAAACACATTTTTTTACTATTTAAAAGAATTTTTTAGAAATCATCACAAAATTTTGAAGGAATTTGTAGTCAATATCATTGTACTTTTAATTAACAATAAAGAAACAAATATTTTAGGTCAATTATTGCTGCCTGCATTTTAAATTACTTGCACACTGTTATATCTACATATATATTATTGCAGTTTTCATACTCGTACGTATGTATGTATTGTATATGGGACTTTAACGACCTTTGCTTTTTTCGGCAAACATTTATTAGATTTCAAGAAATTTTTTAACCATTTTCGTTTTTTTAATAAAACAAGATTATATCAAGCAATTAAAAGAAATGTCAACAATATATACATATATAGGCTTTTCAACATTTTTTTTAATCATGAAAGTATTATCTTTTTTAGTTTGTTTTATTTAGACACATCACTGTTATTAAGTTATATGAGAGTTAAACCTGTTTGTGGACCCATATTTGTTTGGCAAATGTTTGTTGTACACTGTACTAAGTAAGATTAAGTTTCCTCTATAAATTCCTTAAATATTAGAGCCTATGTCCACGGATCCAAGCAGGTACGTCTATTTCTATACTAATGTATACCTATACATTTTTTGCTATGTGCTAGATATTTTTTGTAAAACTAGTCCACATGAGTGGTACCACACTTATCAAGTTTGGTTGAGTTCTTTTGAAGCATGCTTTACGTGGATTTCACAGCTTCAAAAAATCGAATATTTTATTGCCTTAATCTCGAGAATATTATCCCAAATTTTCAAATCTATCCGATTAAAAGTTTCAGAAACACAACGTTTGGGAACGTGTGCGCTCTACGGCAGGAAGGCTCACCGCTTTAAATCTGTTCTTCTCAAAACTGTGTATTTAATATCGGTTGTCAAAAGTTCTCGAAAGCTACAACCGATCTTGATGAAATTTTATACAGGTCTTCGAGATACAATTCACGGGAAATTGGGGAAAGGGCAATCAATCATAACTATTACAAAATTTTGCATTTAGCAAAAAATCTGTTATATGAGACAAAGTTGTAGTTTTTTGTGTTCATATTAGAAAATTATGAATTTAAAATTTCATCAAATTCTGTGATCGCTCTTAATAAATAACACTGTACTTGCACATTTAATTACTACATTATTGCGATCATTTAATCGATCGGTTTATCGATTTTCAGGGCTTTTGGAGCAAAAATTCGTTAGGATACAACGAGAAAAAATCTGACTTTTTTCCCTTTTTAAAGGTTACAATTAAGGATGGGAAAAAAATATTTTCTTTCAAACTACGCGAAAAATTCATGCAGGAAATTTATTCCAGGTACCGGAACTGCTCTACAAGATCGCTGAGATATTGGTGTTTAAAGTCAAAAGGGTAGTTTTGCATTAAAATGGGCTATCCTTGAAACAAATCGTATTAATAATATAGATAATTAGACTGAAGCAAAATTTTCCAAGCTCATGGAACGAGAAAAATAATTTTTTCTCAATTTTGCCTTTGGTAATCTTTCTCAGATTTACTCAAAGCGGTAACATCGAAAACTCTTTTATCAAAAAATCTGAAAACTAGAATCCTAAGGCTTTAAATGCTATTTCTGCGATCTCTATACTTTGTTTCTTCGGAGATACTCTTCAAAAATCACTAAACATTTCGAATTTGTATTTTGCTCCCTTAATTGTACAGTACAGTAGTGTTTTTATGTAAATATTTGAAAGTAAATAATATTATATTTGTAAACGCCAGAATAAATAGAATACTTAAAATAGTTTTCTGTTATTTATTTTTCATCTCGAAATTTTTTTTTTTAATTTGTATTCACTATTGCACTGCACAAGTGCGTCTACAATTAAACAATTAAAAAAATAATCAAACAAATGAAACACAAGATATACACAGCACTAATGTTACATATTACGTCAGTTGAATAACTTCACATATATGTATGTATGTATATTGCTGTTAAACAAGTCGAGGACACGAACTCACGAGATTTAACCCCATCAAAATGCCCATATCGGGCACAACACATGGCCGCTCTACCGGCGTTATTTCTAAGCAGAACATACCGATAACCCATAAAAATGCCCAAGGCGACTAAACAAGGTTTCACTTCAAAAAAAAACACCTCAGGATCATTATATCTAATTCAGCATGTTTGCTATTTTTTCGAAATTCTAAATGCTTTCTTGCTTTTTATGGTTTATCATGACATCCCTAATCTAATTCGGAAGGAGAACAAATTATACATACATAATATAAAGAGTAAGCCGTGTTTTGTCATTTGACATTTCGCTGCTGGGGATGGGCTTACAGTAGCTAATTCTGTTTTGTCTGTCTCTCTGACTTCGATGGCAGCTTTCATTTCATATTTCATAATTTTTTTGCAGCTGCGATTGAGAGCTCATTATTTTGGAAGTAGGTTTTCAATATTCCCAACTTTCCCCCAGCGTAAACTCAGCCATTTCGTAAACCACAAACCCTGTACTGAATATTTCACAAATCGGGAATGTCATTGGCGATGTCAAAGCTCAAAAAACTGTAGCAAACGTTAAGTGGCTCACGCTTTGCATGTAAACAATTATCATGTATGTATTTGTAAGTAACAATTGACGGACAAACATCATCAATTTGTTTGCAATAAATTAGCAATTCAGCACACACATCTTTATAAAGAGTTTTCCAATAGGAACGATATGATTTCTAAGTATCGTTTTGGCCATTTTTAACATGTCTTGGATCTGTCATTTTTTCCATTGTATTATTCAGTAATGTTCACAATTTCATCAGACGTTTACATTAGAACAACGTTTGCAAACAACAACAATAACAACTTGATAATGCTCACTTTCATCTGAGTGGAGCGGTAAATAAATAAAACTGTCTATTCTGATGCGAAGAAAATCTACAAATTATTCATGAACAACCATTTGGTGTGATTTTTGGTCTGGTGGAATCATCGGTCCGTACTTCTTTCGAAATGAAGCTGGTAGCACTGTTACTGTCAATGGAGAGCGGTGATAACCAACTCTTTATGGTCACAATTGGAAGCGAAGCAAATGGGTCTGGTAGTGAATGAGGGAAGACGAAATATCTCAAACAAACAGTCATCGCGTTCGCGACTCGGCTCCCACGCCACTGTTGATAGTCATAACTTTGAAGTCGTAGATAACTTCGTCTATCTTGGAACCAGTATTAACACCAACACCAACGAAAACCAAACTCTACAAGTCGCTCATCATACCGGTCCTATTATATGAGGCAGAAGCGTGGATGATGTTAATATCTGATGAGTCGGCTCTAGTAGTTTTTGAGAGAAAAGTTTTACGAACGATTTATGGTCCTTTGCGCATATGATGATATTGACTTAGTTCAGCGAATGAAGAGACAGCGGCTAGGTCATGTCATCCGAATAAATGAAAACACGCTTTGAAAATCTTGGCTGGCGGAAGCAGAGGAAAAGGAAACCACCACTCCGTTGGAAGGATCAGGTGAAGAGCGACCAACTGGCGCCAAACAGCGAAAATAAGAGAGGAATGGCGCGCTATAATTGATTCGGCTATAATCGCGTAAGCGGTGTCAATGCCAATAAAGAAGAAGAAGACTGCTTCTTGTAGGGTTATTTGATGTCATTGGTCTTTAGCAACAAACCAGACTATCTTCAAGCTTTGAAAGCGAATATTGAACATACCATTTATAACATACGACTTGATGTAGTGGGAAAGTGCTCAGAAATGGGATTCATTGAATTCGTTCCTGCAAAAGAAGTTGTGGAGGTCATTTGAATGATGTTATATTCAGAACTTAATTGTATTGATTGTACTTCACATTAAATAAAAAAAATTTGAATATCCTTTACAATTAGTGTATATAAAGAAATCATATCACTCTTATTGGAAAACCCTATATATATTTTTACAAACATCATAATGACGTTTTTTGTTTTAATTGAATATGGTACTCATTCAAGTCCGCAATTATTACACAATTGCATACAGATTTACATAGAAAGGAATGTATGAAGTGTATATGAAATTGTGTCTAGTTTTTTATTACTTAAGCATGTAGTTGTGCGGCATTTGTAAATAAAAATGCATTTTTTACTTCATTAGTAGTTGTGTACGGTACATTTCAATTAATTTATAAACACTCTGTGCTCTATGCTACACAACATTCAATTATTACGTGTATTGCTTAGTTCTTCTTTTCTGTTTTTGTTTAAGAAGAGCAAATCAATTGTCAATTATTGGTCTACACAGAGCGAAAACCTTAGAGTATATGCCAATGGGCAGCAGCGATAGCCGAATGATTAGCATTGCATGCTACCGTTTGGAAGATCCCCTTCGCAGGAAATGTCTAGCCTTCCGAGTGTTTTTCTGACATGAAATAAAAGCTTTTCATAAAAATCCAACGTGGGTTTGGTGATGGCTTAGTATAAACTGTAGATCCCTAAATTTGTTTCAAAAACATGAAGACGCACAAATTGAAGGAGCGACTCGACCGAAAATCGCTTTAGCGTTACAAAGCCCCAATTTTTTCGGGTCGCCATCGAAGTGGAAATGGGCCTCATCAGTCAAGATGATTTTTCGATAAAATGTTTATAGCGAATTTTAATAATTTCAATGCGTTGCTGAAGCGTGTGTCATTTCAATTTGTATTACTGGCTCAGTTTTTACTTGTCAAATGTCAAAAATTACAGCTTCACAGTGACATCTACCGGAAAATCCTTTACTTGAACTTTACTTGAACTTTTTAATTTTTTCAGAGCATATTCTATTGTAATTGTACTTCAGTTAGTCCATTTGTAATCATTAAGTTCAAGTATAGTATTTCTTTCTTTCACTGGGTTATTAAGCGCACTCTCGCTGCTTATAATTGAGTCGTTAATGGAATCTTAATCTCAATTGACCTTGTTAATGAATCTAACTTTTGCCGGAATATTACACAATATTATGCATTACAATTTTAATTCAAAATATTTGCTGTTATATGTACATAAATACGAGTATAACATATAATTATTTATTATTTAGTATTTTAGTATTTCTTGCATAATTTTTAACATTTTTAATTAACTAAATTAAGGAACATTTCAACCGAATATGCTAATTCCCTCTGCCTCTGGCGATGTAAATAGAAATAAAAGAAAAATCTGTCTATGCAGCAGATAAATCAATATTTTTGTGTTACGATTTCAATCTCTTCTTTGATGGTGCGTATATCTCTATGAATTTGGAGTACAAATTAATTCAGTCCGTTTTATTGTATTCAAGAAAATGTCTTTTATTTTTTCCATTTCTCGGGTAATTTTCGAATACTAGGTATATCCCATAAAACATTGTGTAACCCGATTTCTGGCTGAAAATACACTAAAAAATGGAAAATTTAAGCTTCTGCTGCATATTTTTGTCGAGAACGTGTCGACTTATCATAACAGTATCATCCGAAAAGTTAATGTGATTGCTTTGTCACTTGAAAGGATAGCATGGCCCAGCCCAAGCAGACTAACTTGCGGAATGGCCGAGCAATACTCTGTGAATTCGAGAGTTTTCTTTATTTCATTAGTTATGCGATTTATGTACTTCTTCAATTGTGAAATATTTTTTCCAAACACCAAATTGATGAGTAGGAATTATAGGAATTATATTAGCAGAAATTCAGAAGTTTTTGATTGCAGCACTTCTTTGAAAAGTATGGAAAGGTAAGGCTCAATCTCCAAACAGCCTATAAAAGTTTCAAAATATATGAGTACAAAGTTAGTCTTTTGTGTGTGTGTTCGAAACCTCATCAAGCACTAATTCAAGCCAAAATAGAGAAGGAAACGTGACAACATAACTCCTCATTGACATTAGATATGACCAAATTGGACGATTTGGGTAGATAAAAGTGTATTGGGGTATCAATAGCAGTTACCGAAGTAACGTTAAATGATACTATCACAAACAAAATAATGGTTTTAGATCCCCCAATATCACCTGAGTAAATTTTCAGCTTAAGCCAATAGTGCAGTTATATCATATTCTTTAAAATGACAAATAAATATATAAAAATAAAATTTTGTTATTATATCTTCATAATTATATTTTTCAATTTCTTTGAAATAAGTGTTTTTAATTTGTTTAATCTGTCGCATTTCTATATAAATACATACATATATTATATTTAAATTTTATGATATAAAAAATTCAAGGTTCTTGAAACATTTTTAAATCAATTTCATATTTTTTTATTTATTTATTTGCTATACATAGATATGTATTTGTATTGAAATATAGGACCTAGATACTTACATACATAAGTTCGAAATACATTTTTGATTACAAAATGATTTAAGAAAACCAACGAAAAGGATATAATGTAAAAGAATTCAATTAAAATATGCAAATGAACAAAAAAAATCGTTAACCTTTCCACAGCGAAACAAAGCTCGCGATTATCATAGCAAGGAAATCATCCCTCACATACTCGTACTACGTTGTTTGCGCTAACACAATCTTACGTCGTATACAAAAGTACATACGGGTAGAGTATATGTGTTTGTTGTTGTGATACTCGTATGTGTGGTAGTATATTCAAATTTTCGTCCTTGATTGCATGGCATTTGCCACAGAAATTATGCTTTAAGCTCACCATATGGTATGTGACTTGGAGGGGGTAGTTAAACGTAAACAATAATGAAAGTGGTGTGGTTGTAAAGTGACATGGCTATGCAAGCGACGCAGCTTCCACGAAATTTAATATATTTTCTAAGAATTTGAATCACAACCGACAGGGGGAAATCTATGTGTACCTATGTATGTACCGAATATTCTTCCTCTATTTTATAATTACAATATATGGGATATCCTTAATTACGATAATAGACATAGATATGATTCGACATTCATTATTTTGTCTAATTTTTTATTTAGGTGGAAAGAGATTATGCCTCATAATATCAAAAGAAATTATATTGTTAGCGATATTCGAAAAGCTTTCCATGACACATCTCTTTAGTAATTTTTTAACAAAATTTAGTTCGTTCTTCAGTGAAACTTTTCTCAATGATTTGCATTTGCACAAAATTTCCAATGTTTTCTAGTATCGAACTTTTAGGGTGGCAAGGCGAAGGTTTCGGACTTCTAAAAATTGTTTCTATTCCAAATTTAATTAATTTTTTGAGGGTTGCACAGACGCAGAACAAATATGGGAATTGTATGGTACATGAAGATAATTTTAATATATATCATACTTATATATTTACATATGAATTGTAAAGAATAATGGTTTGTAGATGTCCCCAGGTCACTGCTTTCAATTGAGATTTCAATTTAAATGTTTTTAAATTTTTTCTGTTTAAGTTCCTTGTGAATGGAAACGTACATATATAAACATAATTTCTGCTGTCTTTGTTATCTTTCCTCTCAAGCTTTCGATTGAACAATACGAAGTTTTTCCCTCATTTCTATTTTCTTGCTTGCATTTACTGAACTAATTAAAATAAATTGAGTTTTCATTTCAACTCAAGAAAAAAGTCATTATGATTTCTATGATTTAATAAGAAGATGCCGAGAATGAAATGGGAATTTGTGCATAAAAAGATAAATAAGTTCCTTTTAATTAGATAGCAATCAAATGCATTTAATAAGCAGCTGAACATTTTGCGCAAAACAAATACTTTTTTTTACAATTTTCGAGAATGAAAGGTATAGGTTCTAAGCATGGAAAGATTCACATTCACGACTGGGTCCTCAAAAAAAATGCTATGATTTTGGTTTTTTAAATTATACTTAATACAATTTGAATTTAATTTAATTTTATTTATTTATTATTTTTAATTATTTTATTTTTTTTATTTTATTTGATTTTATTTTATTTCATTTCATTTCATTTCATTTTATTTTAATTTATTTTATTTTATTTTATTTTATTTTATTTTATTTTATTTTATTTTATTTTATTTTATTTTATTTTATTTTATTTTAGTTTATTTTATTTTATTTCATTTCATTTCATTTTATTTTAATTTATTTTATTTTATTTTATTTTATTTTATTTTATTTTATTTTATTTTATTTTACTTTATTTTATTTTATTTTATTTTATTTTATTTTATTTTATTTTGTTTTATTTTATTTTATTTTATTTTATTTTATTTTAATTTATTTTATTTTATTTTATTTTATTTTGTTTTATTTTATTTTATTTTATTTTATTTTATTTTATTTTATTTTATTTTATTTTATTTAAATTAATTTAATTTAATTTAATTTAATTTTATTTTATTTTGTTTTATTTTATTTTTTTGTTGTTTTATTTTTTTATTTTATTTTATTTCATTTCTTTGTTATTTCATTTTGTTTTGTATTATTTTCGTTTAGTGTATTTTGCTTTATTTTACTGTTATAATTTAATTTTCCTTTATTCTGTTTGGCTTTGTTGTTTTTTCTTACTCTTCTTTTATATTATTTAAAAAACTGCAAAGGTTCTCTAGTGAGGAATTCAACACCTCTTCAATTACCTGAACCCTCGACCATAAGCGCCGAGTAAATTTAAGGGTGGAAGAAGCAAAAGGTCAATTGTTTTTTCAGTCATAATCCCGACCATCACATCCAGTTGATGTAATTTTGCACTTTATTTTAATGAAGGTTGCCGGAGGTTCAAGTTGGTCAAAGTATTAAATTTCAGCATGATCAACGTTTGAATAGACCTCACCTGAGTGCGTCAATATTTGTGTTCTTTTTAAAAGATTGGCTCATGTATACAAAGATAGATGTAGATGCATGCATAGCAAGTAAATGCTCGTCATGTACCTATGTACTCGTATATGCGGAGTATATACAAATAAGACAACTCGATGTATTTGCTTAGAAGGATATATACATACTCGTACATATGAAAATCTTCTCTGCATGCTCTCGATGGAAATAAGTGCATGCACTCATTACATTACAATAAGGCCAGGCTTGCATTATGAAGGTAATATGAAAAGAACCTGGTACCCCTCTTGCATTCTCGCTGCGTATAGCCTGCTGTGCGGATAGATATGAAAAACTATACTATAACTGTACTCTTGCTGAAGTGTTCTCGATTGAAACTCAATTTAACAATTGACTGAACACTTGACAGGTTTACAGAATGTTCAATCTTCCTATTGTCAGTGGTAAACATGCGTATACTTACATACCTATTTAAGCGTTCAATTTGTACGAGTACACTCATCTATGCATGTACATATTTAGTATAGTAAGTATTTTGCTGCAAGCCTTGGCTGCTACTGTTGCTGTTCTTTGATAAAATTGCCGCAATTACTTGAGCGACAATGTTTACGAGGTAAATCAGCGAGCTATGAAGGTTAATGTTCGTAAAGGACAATTATAGGCGGCGACAATGGATTTATATCAGCTGGTGGTGTGTGCGCCTAAACATATGCTGCGTTTTAGTATATTATTTTAATCGCGCAAACTGATTTGTGGCCCTCTCTACGCTTGTGTTGCTTTAATATTAAATTTTGTTTTCAATTCATTTTCATTTTTTTTTAATATTTACAATCACTTAGCATATAAGTATACATATACATAGCATTGTCACAGAAGTTTGGCAGTGAAATATTTTTTGCCTGTTTCTTTGTAGAAGACATGCACGCCTGCCTCTCTTGAGGTGTTGATTAAATTATCACTTTTGTCATGTCAATACAATTAATATAAAAATGTGTGTATATAAAAAATGCGTCATTTTGTAGTGATTAAGTCTTTCATGCTAACGGATTCTGTACAGTAAAAGTATTTACAAAAATTTTGCTAAAGCAAGGCACGAATAATTCTGTAAGTCAACATATTCGTTAGTACTTTGAGTTGCTGGTCGAAAACTCTGTGAAAAGATGCAGTGATTCATAAATGGTTTCAATATAGTTATCTGGGGATCTGGTTATCATTGTTCAGAACATACTTACTGTATGGAGGGAGCACTTTTCCAGCCACCTGATTGGCAGCGAAAGTCCAAGAGTCGGAAATGGTGAGCCCGAAACACGACATGAACCCGACTATGACGGGGTTGACATAGTGATTGTCAGTTTAAAGAACAACAAAGCGGCTAGAGCTGATGGATTACCAGCCGAGCTATTTAAACTTGGCAGTAAAGAGCTGACAAGGTGCATACATCATCTTATTCGTAGAAGATCTGGGTAAAGTGAACAGCGCATTTAGCGTATTGTGTGAAAGACTAAAGTCCACCGCCAACAAACTTTCTGGATTTTATCCATGTGGATTTAGACCTGGTAATTTCACCATAGACCAAATATTCATCATGCCACAAATCATGGAACGACTCATGAGAAAAGAAAGAAAGAAAGCGCAGTAAGAAGCTGTCTTTAGGCCTCAATGGTAGTCCTGCAAAGCTTATAGCGCTGTGTAAACTGACACTGGACAATACCAGCAGCGCAGTTAAAATTGGGAAGGATCGCTGCGAGACAGAACAGGGTGTTTCAGAGTTTCAGACAGGGTGACTCTTTATCGTGTGATCTCTCCAATTTGATCCTGGAGCAAATAATGAGGGCTGCAGAGCAGAGCATTTACAAGAGTGTACAATACTGGCGTATGCCGATGATATTGATATTATTGGACTTAACAACCGCGCCGTGGGTTCTGCTTTCTCCAGACTTGGTATAGAATGAGGACAAGGCGAAATATCTCCTGTCTCCACGTCACTGTTGACAGTCGTAACTACCAAGTAGTAGATTATTTCCTCTATATTAGAACTAGCATTAAAACCAACAATAATGTCAGCTTTGAAATCCAACGCAGAATTACTGTTAACCAGAGTACTATGCTACTTTGGACTAACTAGGCAATAGTAAATGTAAAATATATATGTAAAGGCATTATCACAAAGAAAAAATCTGACAAAAATTCTCAGCTTTTTTATAATGAAATGATTCACAGTAAAAGGCGTATTTGAAAACAAAGCGAAAAAGACTTATGCCCAGCTACAAACATTTTTTATTGGCATAAAAATTATTATTTTAGAATATGCATATATTTAACTAAAATTATTTTTAACTTCTAAGAAAAAGCGTTATTATCAGGCGAATATCATAATTATTAGGAATAATTTACTACAACACAAAATACTAAATGTAGTATATAAATAAAATAAAATTAAAATGTTTCATATAATACTATATGGGTTATTCATAAAAATATCATCTACATACATATATATTGCAATTATTCAATTAATTAGATAAATCAATTAAATTTGCTTCATTACCTGATCTCGCCGCAGTTTTTGAATTTCATTTGTATGTTTTTATGTATATGTATATGAAAATATGTATTTTATGAAAATGCTTCATAACAATAATATAAATTTTATTTTAATTGTTTTTTTTTTTTTTGTTTTTTTGTTTTTGGTACCCTAAATTAGGTAATAAGAATGTGGTTTATAACCCAAAAAGCTAAAAAATTTTGCTATTGCACATGCCAATTCGACTACGAAAAATAATTTCACTTAGCTGTGTTCATTTTCATGTGAATTTTATTTGCTATTTTATCTATTTATTATTGTACTCACTCGTCAATTTCTTCTTCGGAAATGGAATGACTGTTCCCACCAAAAAGTGACATGCTGCCGATTTGTATTGGTATTTATTTATATATTATATTCCTGGATTTAAATGAAATATCTGAAATTAAAAATTTCATTTTAAATTAATTTATTATAAAAGTACTTACATATATAGAAAAAATAATTTTACTATAGAAATAATATATTGTATATAAAAGCAATTCAATTTTTTCTACCTTAAATATATGTATGTATGTACAATATATGTATATGGCAAATTTCTTAAACACTGTTTGCCTGGATAATCTACAGCATTAATAATTCCGAGTTACAGCTGTTGGCACCACATGCCATGAACATTAAGTAGCCATTACGAGAGCTCATACACTTGTATATATTACATACTTACATTCATACATACTGTGAGAAAACCCTAATTGCCCACTTGTTGTTGCTAAAATATTATAGTGTTTAAAATACAGAGTTGTTGGAAAAATTTTTACAACATTTAGGTTTTGGTTGAGCCGCCACAGACTATCGAATTATAAATACAAACTCTCGATAAATTCAAATTTGATTTTAAAAATATTTTATAAAAATTATTATGATTTTTTGATATACGTAGGCTGCTATATACAGGTCTGGCCTAGGCAACACTAAGTGTTGCCAGGTGCAATATGACATTTCCATTGGAAAGTTTGACATTTTTTAGCATAACATCACTCAGAACGTTTTGTCATTTACTCGTGAATTGTGTACAAGTATGAAATGTCGGTTCGAAAATATAGATGTCTCGCAAACGTAAATATTTATCGATTGTCATAAAACTTTGACCTTGTGAAGTGTCAACCTTGACTGTCGAACCACCATAGTTTTGCGCGAATCGAGCGTCATTATCGTTTACTCTCAGTGCAGTCAACATGTCGAGTTTCGTGCCGAATAAAGGGCAAACGCGGACAGTGTTAATTTTCTGTTTTCATTTGAAGAAAACAGCTGCGGAATCGCACCGAATGCTTGTTGAAGCCTTTGGCGAACAAGTACCAACTGTGAAAACGTGTGAACGGTGGTTTCAACGCTTCAAAAGTGGTGATTTTGACGTCGACGACAAAGAGCACGGAAAACCACCAAAAAGATTCGAAGACGCCGAACTGCAAGCATTATTGGATGAAGACGATGCTCAAACGCAAATACGGCAAGCTACCAACAACAATTGATCAATTTGAACCGTGCGCTTCAGAGAAAACGACCGGAATATCAAAAAAGACAACACAAGGTCATTTTTCTCCATGACAACGCTCCATCACATACGGCAAGAGCGGTTCGCGACACGTTGGAAACACTCAATTGGGAAGTGCTTCCGCATGCGGCTTACTCACCAGACCTGGCCCCATCCTATTACCACCTATTCGCTTCGATGGGACACGCACTCGCTGAGCAGCGCTTCGATTCTTACGAAAGTGTGAAAAAATGGCTCGATGAATGGTTCGCCGCAAAAGACGATGAGTTCTACTGGCGTGGAATCCACAAATTGCCCGAGAGATGGGAAAAATGTGTAGCTAGCGACGGCAAATACTTTGAATAAATGATTTTTTCTTTTTCCACAAAATTTAACGTGTTTTTTGATTTAAAAAAACGACATTTCATACTTGTACACCGGTATTTACAGGGAATTAAATTCATCTCGGCCATAAAATGGAATTAACTCGTGAACACTTTCGTGCGATCATTTTTCACCACTTTCGACGAGGATTATCACGACAAGAGTGCATCGGTGAACTAAAATCTTTGTATGGCTATGTAGCACCATCCTATAGCACTGAGAAAAACTGATTCAATCGTGGCCGACGCTCGCTCAAAGACGAATTCCGGGAAGGTCGTCCAAAAACAGCCGTTGTGCCAGAAAACATCGATGCCGTACGTGAACTGATAATGCAAGACCGTCATGTAACATACCTTCAGATAGAGGCATGCCTATGCATTTCTCCCACCAGCATACATTCGATATTGCATGAAATCCTGGCCGTAAAAAAGGTTTGTTCTCGTTGGATCCCGCACAATTTGACAATCGCTCAAAAAAAGGCTCGTGTGGAGTGGTGTAAAGAAATGCTGAAAAAAATACGATCGCGGTGCTTCAAAAGACGTTTATAAGATCGTCACAGGTGACGAATCATGGATCTATGTGTATGAGCCCGAAACAAAATAGCAATCGACCGTGTGGGTCTTCCAAGTCGAGCCAAATCCAAAACAAAAAAAAAACCATTTTCGTTGATAAATATTCGTATTTTCATTATTAGGCCAGAAATATATATAGCAGCCCTCGTATTAACTTTAATCCGTAAGTAAGTACTAAATGGAGAAGAGATTTGGCGAGTTGAGTTAATTTATCTCTGTCCGTCTGTCCATCTGTTTCTACGAAAACTAGTTTCTCAGTTTATGAGATATTTCAATGACACTTGCCGCCCAGATAGACTGGTACATTAAAACGATCAAGTGTCGGGACCACTATACATATATATATATATATATATAAATAAGACCAATTTTTCAGATTTTGCAAAAAAATTAAATTTAAGGCCATGGAATTTGGTATTCTATACATGAATATACAACTAAACATTGACACCGTTAATCATCGAAATTGGAGGACTATATATTCTATATCTTCTAGCTCCCATACAAACGATTTGTTCAGAAATGAAGTTTTGCCTATATGTACATTTGCCAAAGAGCTTCTAATAGCGTGAGATTAAATATTCTTCAACCCTTTCATTTATATTTATATTTATTACATACAAAAATTGAGCTTCAACCACCGATTTCCAAATCAAAACTTTTAATTGAGAAATCGCAAACATCGCTACAACAAACAATGCGCCACAAAGTTGTTTAATTATATAATATCCGCAACTATTATCACTTTATTTCGATTATTACTATGTATGTAGGTATGTACACAGATACATACTCGTATATACACAAAACTCTTGCAAATCGCAGTTACCAAACACAATTAAAAATCTTTTGCCAAAATTAACTTTGTGTGGATAACCAAAATTTTATTAACGGCATTAAAATAAAGTTTCCAAGATTCATAGCAAAAATTTGATGGTGCGATTGAAACGAAAAAGTTCATAAACTTGATGAACAACAAGTAAAATATTGTGGTAAAAGATGGCTCAAAAGCATTTCGCAGATGTAATAAAGGCAGGGCACAACTAAACTTTGTTTTATATTAGAAGAATTTTTGTTTATTATTAAAAAAGGGAACAAAAGCTTTTTTACTGCAGAATACAAGGTTCTCCTATAAGACTTGTTCAGTCGGTGTTCTTGGTAGTTTTTTGCTTATAGAGATTAATTGAATCCTCGTCTACAGCGACACCTATTGGTTAATTTCAAGGTCGATATGTATAATATAATCTATTAATTGAACTAAGCGGCGCTTGGACGAGTCCAAAACCGCACCAATCGTTTCTTTTTTTTTTTTTGTTTTTCTTTTTGCAAAGAAACCAGGTAAGGCCAGATCCCTTATCAAAAGAGTGGTGGTTTTTATTTCTATGCACAAATACTTTCAATGCTGGAGTGATTTCATTCATTCAATGTTGTAGTACACATTTTTTTCACAAAGCTGCCTCTGTCTTTCTTTCTCTCCTAATTCCCACTCATCGTATGTCGTGATCGTCCAAACTTCTGCACTATACAGCATCATAAAAGAAATAAATTATGAACGATTGCAAAGAGGGGAGATTTTACTTAACTAAGCTCAATGTACCATCTGCTGGCAAGTGATATTCTGCCTTTCGTGGCTGACTTTTTTATTTGTATTTATTAACAAAGATGCCTAAAAAGTCGAAATTCAAGTTATGACTGTCAACAGTAACGTAGAGTTTTTTTTTTTTGCTAAAGGAGTTATCCCATCCAGACTTCATTTAATACTAGGCCCAGTCGTTTCGCTTTTTGTTCAATTTGTAGAAAATCAAAGTATCGGGGCGCTTGTTGAGGTCAGCAATAAGAAATTTACTTTACAAAATACTTAAATTTTGTGTAATTTCACTCTCAAATGCACACCGTTAATTTGTTCAGTGGAAACGACGACGCAAAAGTCGAAATTGTTTTTCAAAACCGTATTTTTCTTCAAGCATATATTATACAGTCTGTAGTAAAAATTGTTGGATTAGAATCAATTTACAAATTGATTCGGTTCATTCTCAAAAGTTGCCTCCACCTGCCATTTGTTGCCGATATTGAAAACAACATTGCTTTTTGCCTCTTCGAAATTGTCCAAATTCGTGCTAAAATCCAGCATTTAAAGGAAGTTTTAATTTTCTATTTTAATTGGAAGGAGAGTGCAGCTGAACTCCATCGTTTGTGAGCTATAAGTCAAGCAGAGATTTGTTTCGGCGCTTCAAAAGTGGAGGCTTTGCTGGATCAAGATCCGTGGCAAACGCGAACTGTGCTCGCAAAAACGTTGAGAGGTTAAATCAATATGCCTTTATTCCAAAGCAAGGAAATCAAGTGCCGTACAAGTCGAAGCCGAGAGATGTCGAAAGGCGATTTTTCTCTGCGGAACTGTTTCATGAAATACACCAAAGAAAGTGATTTTCGCACCGGATCGCGACCGGAGATAAAAAATTCATATAATATGGTAACCCTAAAAAGAAAGAATCAACGGTTCAAAGATCAAGCTCTGCATATTCTGGGATCAGGCGGGTGTGATGTACTATGAGCTGCTAAAACCATTTATGCGATGGAGTTATCGACTACAACTAATGCTTTTGAGCAGTGCATTGCCTGTAAAATGGCCAAAAACTACAGAAAGGCTTGAAAAGGTGATTGGCAAAATGTAACAAAGCCCGGTCCCATGTGATTGTAATGGTCAAAAACTACCTGAAAGCGTTAAAATAGGACGTCCTACCCCAACAACCGTATTCTCAAGTCCTTGTTCCTTTCGATTGCTGGCTTTTCCACTGAATGAAAAACCAATTTGGAGGGCCACTGGCCCGGGGCATTTGAAAAAAGCGCAGAATGGCTCAATAATTGGAACGAGGACAAAGAAGACAAATTTTTTAGAAATGATATTTGAAAATTCTTAGAGAGATGGGGAAAAGGTAGTCACTTCTGATAGACAATACTTTGAATGACGTGTTATTTTATTTTGTTTAACACAAAAAATACGTACCGAATTTATTTTTACTCGCAATACATGAGGTCCGGAGTATGTAAGAACAAAAGGAGAAGAGAAAGAAATATAGGATATATACAACCGTTTTTATTAGATTTCAGAATTGATCATCTAAGGGTGTGGAATTTGTTAATACAAGTTGGTGTTGAGAATTATCGAAATCGAAAGACTATAACATAAAGACTTTGGCATAACCGAAGACTGCTCTTCTTTCTTTTTTTATTATATTATGTAATCAATCTGTAAAGTATATCCCTAAAGTTTGTGCCTAAAACTATGTAAAAGACATAACTCATACGAAACATGGCCATTAGGGTTAGCAATCTAAATCCTCAATAATTTTTGGTTTTTCCAATAAGAAACTTGACATTTTAATCATAAGGTTCATTTTTAACTAATTTTGGTGTTACTTTGTAAATAAATGAATTAATAGAATTCTTCCTCCCAAAAATATAGCATACTTTTGGGCATATCATAAAAAATGTTATGCAATACTGCAGCAAACTTTTGACGGTAATGCTGTAACAACTTTTCCCGGCAGACTTTTATTTTAGTTAGCTTTAGTGTTCGGCTATATGTATGTATGTACCCGTATGTATGTATGCTTTCAAACAGCCAATAAGCTTAAACACAGACATTTTCATGTTCATAAGCCGGGCCAAAAGTACAAATTTTTATGTGCGAACATAGTACACAGCCGTTCGAGTGCCCACAAAGACGTCAGTCACTCAACACACATAGGCACGCACACACACATTTTGGCCAATTGTTAAAACCGACTATTGGGCAACCTTTGCGTGAATGTGTTGCAGGGTCATGAGGCTGCGAAAGCGCGAAGAGAAGTGTTTAATGTATTTTATGCTTTCGCTCTTGTTTTTGCTTTTGTTTATGTTTTGACCGTAATTAGATTGTGAAGTGTGCGTGTCCTTTACACCGACGTTTTGCATTTCTCCAGCGCTCGAGCTGTCGTTAATTGTACACGTGGAAATTTCATAGAGGCCGCAATTTCCAACACCATTGCCTTGGTGCGCAAAATATGTGCTCGTGGATATGTGTATATGTACGTATGTACGTGTATGTAGTGCAGGCAAATAAAGTATATGTATAGCTGAGGGGTGGTGCTGACGGTTAGCATGTGTTAGGCATCCAGGACACTGTTTTTGACAGTGAATTGATGTGCGCTAACGTCAGCGGAATTATAAATATTTGCAAGGTACGCACTAAAGGTCTTCTCCAACTCACAGCTAAGTGCAAAAACTTGACAAAAACTCAATTTAGATTTGTATTTTTTTTAACCATAGACGGAATGAGTTTTTCTTTTTTACTTTTTACTTTTTGCTTCACCTTTAGCTTTTGTGGATGAAATTGTGCAAGCATTGTAGTTTCTACATTGTTCCATGTAAAATATGCACATATGTATATACAGGGTTATCCATTTTGCGGTTTCGAAAATAAACGTAAAATAAATGCATTTTAAATAATTTTTTCATGAAATTTCATTTTTATTTTTATTTTTTATTGAACTTTGGCATTATGTGTGAAACACTTCGCACTTGCAAATTTCGGGCAATTTGAGGTATTTTTCGACAACTTTTTAGCATCCCAGCTATAACTTGACTAATGTTGGTTTTAAAGTACTCAAGAATTAAAGGTTTTGCGGCTAAACGTGTTTAACGGAGTCAAATCGTATAATCTCGGTAGCCAACTGACATCGACAAGGCGAGAGATTACGCGGCCGGGAAATTTCGCTCGCAATAAAATCTTAGTCACTCGAGTTATGTGGCATGTGGCACCATCTTGTTGAAACCACATATTGTTCCAGTCGTTTTCTCCAATCGCAGGCCAAAAAAAGTCGGTCATCATATAACCATAACGCTCCGTTTTCAAAGAAGTAAGGTCCAAACACACTTCCGCACCATACAGTGCACCAGGCAGTAAGCTTTCTGTTTTTGGTATAATGGCCTCTCTTCAATTATTTGAGGATTCTTGAAGCTCCAAATGCGATATTTTTGCGTATTTACTCATCCCACTAGTGAGAAATGTGCCTCGTTGCTGAAGAAAATTTCGTTCGAAAAATCGGAGTCCACTACTTGTTGCTCGCGACCCCAACTGGCTTCAGTTGTTACTTGTTGGCTTTATACACGTATGTATGGAAGTGTAAGTCCAACTGTAAAATACACCATAATGTGCCGTAAGACAGCCCCAACTGTTGAGTACGAAGAGAAATAGACACATTCGGGTCTTCGCTACATTGTAGATGGAACGAGCAAAATAGTGTTGCACAGGTCTTACAATATCTGCTACCGAACCAGTATCTTCAAATTTCCATAAAATATTACCAATCGCTTGAGTAATTAGACGATCATGTACACCATAACCTCCTCTTAAAGCACGAGACGTGGCCTGGTTTCAATCACGGTTTTTGTAATAGGTTTTAACAATTTTAACGCGTTGATGATTATTAGGCGATACATTTTCATAAATGCCTGACTTTTAATTTAATTAAAACAAAACATTTTTGGTTTCACCGTTAAATTTTACAGATGTCAAAATACATCCCCGTACTTTTGAAACCACGCAATGGATAACCCTATATGTTTGGTACTCTACTTCTGCCATTTTTCTGACTTTATTTTTGCTCTTTTTTTGCTACTAAAATATTAGATTAAGCACGTCTGCAAATAAGCCTCATACATGTGCATATACATATGTATGTATGGCAAGTGTACAAGTTGTATGAATTTTTGCTCAAATGTATGTATATCAGTGGTGCTACCTGTTCGCTTCTGAGCATGAATGTGACTGTAGCTAATTTTTTTTTTCAAATCACTTACGCTTTCACTTTTTTTTTTTTGGTTGGATTTTTTTTTGTTTTTATTTTTTTTTTAATTTTTTTTTTGTGCACAATTAGAGTTCAAGGTTTATTTTAGCAAAAAATAAAGAAATATAGGCTCGGTGGTGCAATATATTCGCATACTCTTGGGATTAATGTGTTTCGCAATAATTTTCAACGAATGTCAATATACAAACAAAAATTATGTACATAAATTTACTATAGAGAGTTATAAAAACTACTTTATTGAATGTCGCAAATGCCACAAAATATTGTCGCTGGCTTTTAAAATAAAAAGTTCTAAAAAAAATATTTATAATTTAAAACAAAATTAAAATATTGTACTTCTTTTTTAATCCAAAAAATATTCTATATTTGCTACCCGGCAGCTTATACTGAAAGTTTGTTAGTTTTCACCTAAGGTTTATAAAAAAAAAAATTGTTTAGCAGATGAGCCAAGGGCTGATTTTTTTTGTTAAAATCATACTTTTCTTCAATTTACTTGAATTTCGGTACAAAAGAGGCTTTTTACTAAGATTTGAAGGAAGACTACTTCTCTCCTCGGTATCTAGATCAGAAACGAACACGTTCGAAAAAATCATATTCATAGTATTTTTTACTTTAAATTCGCTTTTTACGCTAAATTGACCAATCTATTTGAAAAAATATATATATTCATGTCTCTTCTTCTTTCTATTTAATGGCGTAGTCATCGCTCACCCAATCCTTCTAACTGCACGCGAATACTGCATCCATTCGAAAACTTGTAATTCTGATTCGGGTTAATTGAAATTTTGTCTAGTTAAACTTTCATGGTACTTGGATCAAAGGCCAGGAGCCAGGAACCAGTTTCGGTTTGATAGAAATTTGGAAAAAAGCTAGCTTATTGTCTAGTTAACGAGAAATGTATCAGCGAAAGATTGAAGAGAGTTCATAATATTTTGGATACAAGAATAGATCATGGGTACATACACGGTGTGTCCCAAAAATAACCGAACTTTATATTTAAATCATACAACATACAGCGCCATGTATTGAAAATTTGCAACATTAAAAAGATACTCTTTCAAACGCACCTAACTTCATGTAAGTCGGATGACAGATGTAAAAGTGACAGCCATTTCAATAAAACCAAAAGTGTGCTAATGGTTCCAAAAAAAAATGGAACAAAGAGCAAATATAAAATTTTGTGTCAAACTTGAAAAAAAATTGAAATTGAAGTTTAAAAAATTTTAAAAAAATTGAAAAAAATGAAGCAGCCGTAACCGAGGTACTGAAGAACATTTCTATAAATGACATAAAAAAATCTATGCATGCGCTAGTTGATCGTTCCAAACGTTGTGTTGAGTCAAATGGAACCCATTTTGAATAAATAATAACTTTCAAAGATAATATAATGTGTATTTTACTATTTTATATCCAAAAAGTTCGGTTATTTTTGGGACACACCGTGTATACATACATATTAAATTAAATGGATAGCGCGAAGCAATAAATAACATAATATGAAAGATGACATTATAACATATGTACATTGGCTTGGACTGTGCGAAAACTTACAAAAATTCTCTTTATACTTTTAAATCTAATTGATAACCTGATATCGAGCATTAGATCCGCTAACGGTACAAACATTACGTTCAATTGAATTTCAATTCGAAATTTAATTCTATCGCATGTAGGCAGTGCAGGGAAGTGGAACGAGTGAGAAGTTAGAACACCTACTCTCCTTTGGTCCGTCCTTATCTAGAATTCGTCTTAGATATCCGCTCGTGATTGGATTTTAAGAATCTCTTGAACTTAGCGAAATGTGTTGACGTCCAATTCGACCACTACTAAAGATCACAATAAAACGAACCCTCATCTGACACTTCAAAGGACCTACTGGGTCTATGTAATGTGCATCAGCCGTCCAGTGTAACCTAACCTAAGCTAATATCATTAACATTTTGAAATATGTTATGAGGTCATGTTATATTAAATTTGTTTATCAGTCAATTTGTGTAGATATAAATGATAATTTTCAAAACTTTGGCTCGAAGGAAAGTACCAGATGAAGAAGATATATATTCATCAAAATTTATACCGGTCAGGTCAGTTTATTTAAATAAAATTCTGACAGCCTATCAGTGAAGAAAAAGTCTTCAAATGGTTTTATGGCGCAAAGCTACAGATTGCGATTACAGAAATTATATATCTACTGCATGAAGGGTATACATATATAGTTTTACTTATTCGTATTTAATTGCATGAAAAATAATTGTTAAACTAATTATACGAAGTGTGTCATCAAATCGAGTTGTTAAAATAAAAAACAACTAAATAATATTCTTATTTTTCGAAAGTGCATAATTATCTTTAATTAGTTTGCTATTGTGAATTTTGAGTTAGTAACAGCTGAAAAGTAATTAAAGCGCTGTAAAGCGACGGAAATTTCCTGTACATCGTCATACAAGAGCATTGTAGCTAAACAGTGATTTAAAAAAAAAACATACTCGTACATATACTGCATTTGTGCTGTTTAAATACTAAGTAGCTTATCACTTAGTAGAAGAACTAACTGCTACTACAACTGTAGTGTTAATTCTAGCACCCAATTTTAACAGAACATATCGATATTAGCAACGAATGTTTGCCGTATCACAATTACCTGCAGAGAAAAATACTAGTTATTAACTAGAATCCAACTAGTTTGCATTTTTTACACTAAATGATAAACTAATTTATTTATTATTCATCCTTTTCCCATACTTGCAAATGGTATTTTCCACATGACTATGTCCTGTAAACTGACAATTGTACGTTTATGCATCAGCTTCTTACTAGTTAAATACCAGTTCATTTACTCATGTTGAATTTCTACTTCGCCTAAAATGGAAATAAATATGGTATATACGCTTGTGCGAGATTAACCGCTCGGCTATCGTGGCGTTGTAACGAGCAGCGTCGTATTTAACAGAGTATAACAGAAAATATAACATATTCGTGGTTTGCTAAAATTAACATAACATTGCAGTGGCATGGTGGTGGAGATTATTATTATTCCTCGTACTGGTGTGCCCACATATGTCGAACTTGTATTATTTCACCTTTAACATATTACTATTTAACTAGAATTTTTGCCTACTAGTGTGACTTTTTCGTGCAGGCAGGCTTACTAAACTATTTATTTCATGAAGATATGTAAGTATGTACCTATAGTAGTATTGCTCGCTACTGTCTGAAAGTACCCTTGAAAAAGTAATTCAACTGCATACCTTGCTTTTGCCAAAACTCTATGGCGAGTTAATGCCTGCAGTATTTTGAGTGTACATATTTATGCCTAAATTTATATGCATTAATATTTAAATAGACAGTACTTAAGTTAACTTTTATTTACCTTGCTGCTCGAAATACTAATAAAATCCCTCAAATATACAAAAAGTTAAGGCACAAAGTTCAAAGTGAGACGTTCAATTTGCCAGACTTTTCAGTTTAAGTACTCTTCAGAGCTAATCGTTATTGCACATAAAATTTAAATATAAAATTTTATTTTAGCTATTTCAGCTCCACTCCTCAGCAGATCACTTCAATAAAGCTTTATTATAATAATACACGTATATGGGAAAAAACAAACAAAATAAGGAAAAAATATGTGAAACTTTTAATAGAAAACAATTTTTCACAGTTTGGGGGTGTCCGGCAGGAGGCTTAAACCATGACAACTGTTCTGCGTGGGGTCATTTTAAATATTGTTCAAAAAAAACTATTAAAAATCTGACCTTTAAGCCATAACGTATTTGAGATGTGTTTCTTTTTCACCTTTGACTTTTGCTATATGCCAAAGTAAGCACTACCCAAGGCTCTACCACTGCGCCAATATAAGCCATCTAATCTATTGTTGTATTATTCAATTCATTATTAACCAACATCTATTAAGTGTGCTAATTTAAAATTTTTGTTCAAAAATAATATCTATTGTATATATTTTTATGTAAGAGAGTGGTGTAGCTACTACGCTTATGGCTGAAGAAGTCTTGACCGATTTCGATGAGTCGCACCAAATCGGACGGGTCTCCATCATAAAACAAGAAGACATGTTTTTGTGTTGTTGTCGTAACCTTTTATTCTATAAACCTTACTTCTTCACTATAGGCCTGCGCACACGCTTAAATAAATTCGAAGCAAGATTTTAAATATTGAATATTTTATCTTTAAATTATAAAAAATTAATATAATATATGTAAGATTTTCATAACCAATCTCCATATTTTTAAACACTTTTTTAAAAGGAAGGGTGTTTTTTTAGACAAGTGGTTTTGTGGCTAATAATAACTGGCGCTGCTTAACTGCTGATCAATTTTCGGTCGAGCTCTTGCTTCAATTTTTGATATGCGTCTTGATGATCTCCCAACGAATGGAGGGACCTACAGTTAATACTAGGCCGCCTCCGAACGGTTGATGGTTTTTTATGAGGAGCTTTTCTTTTATGACAGATATTCACCGGGAGGGGTTGACGTTCCCTGCCGAGGGGCGACCACAATCACAAAAATTATCTTAATTTTTTATTTAAATAAATAATAGAATATTTTTTGGAAATTGGTCGGGCTGGGACTCAAACCCCGACCTTCTAAAAGGCTTACCACACTGCTAACCACTCGGCCTATAAAGATTTTTTAAAAATTAACTACTGCAATTGGGACCGTATGTCATCACCGCGACGAATATTCTTTTCCAAGGCGTCAATTGCCTCGAGGGCATAACTGCGTAGGCAAGCGACTAACATAGCCCCACAAAAAATACTCCAGCGGTGTTGAAAGCAAGATCTTGCAGGCCTCGTCACAGGCCAACGACGCGCTAACCAAAAGTTTCCTTCAATAAATTGAATGATTCGTTGGCTCAAAAAAGTCATTAATCATGGTTCTATACTATATATATCGACTGTTATAGCCGGCTTCATCTTTGAAGTAGTATGGAGCAATGGTTCCCTCTGCCAATAAAGCACACCAAATAGTGACTTTTTGCGGATGTAATCAACAGCAATGGCTAGTGGACTATCATCACTATATAAGCGACAATGTTGTGTATTAATTTCAACTAAAAGCGAGCTTCAGCGCTGAACAAAATATTTTTATGTGGCATCTCGTTTTGGACCCACTTACTGAACGTGCGAAGCCCTTGCTAATCGCTCGACTTCAATTATTGCTCTAGTTTAATTTTGTAAACCCGCAAACCAAGAACTTTCCACAAAATTATCCATAAAGAAGAAGCGTATAGCTCTAATTGTTGCACGCAATTGCAGATGGACTCATTCGGGTATTTTTCGATACCCGGCTCAACAGCAGCAATAGCATCTTCAATGTGTCTCTGATGGGCGATTATGTCGAGTGAATATTGGCGCGAACTGAAATGTTAAGTTGGTAATAAATTTGACCGATTTGCAAACCTTGTTCCGGAGTAAGTATGTTCAAAATGGCAATCCAAGCTGAGTATAAAGTATTTCACCATTAAAAGCCACAAGTGATCTTCATTGGTGTGTAATCATACAAATAAATAAAAGACTCATGCACAATTCTTACTAATAATATTATTTAATTTTAATTTTAATAATTGTTTTATATAATGGGTGATCCAAGTTGAGGCACTTTTTTCAATAGCCTTTTTTGAACACATCCCGCTTGAGTCGTGTCAAGCTGGCATGTTATTTTTGGTCAATATTGCTTGGCATTTCATCGTGGAATGACTTACGAAAATTCGCTCAACTTATGGTCAACATAATCAGTATCTTCAGATCCAGCATACATTATTGGATAATACTCGACCGAATAGACCACGTGTAGCACCAGGAAAAACAACCGTTTGGTGTGGAATCAACGGTCCATACTTCTTCAAAAATAAGACCGGTGAGATGGCCTCATCGCATCAATCAGTGGATTTATTGAGAGAACGCTTCGTTGAGCAGATAATTTCATATTTTGGTTCGATCGATTGGCAACCATGATCATGTGAAATCAAACCGTTAGACTTTTTCCTGTGGGAATATGTGAAGTCTAAAGTCTATGCGGGCAATTCTGCGTCGATTCAGGCTTTGAAGCAACACAACACCTGTCGAAATTCTCGAACGAGTCATCGAAAATTAGACTCAACCGTTATTGGACCATCTGAGACGTAGCCACGGCCATCTTTTGAAAGAGATAAACTTCAAAAAAGTAAATGCTAAACAATGTTCTTTGGAATGATAATCAACATTCCCCATTAAATTTGAATTTTCTGTGTTTTTTTTTTTCTTTAAACCTCGAAATGGATCACCCTTGACATCTATATGAATATTTATCTACTAGGTATGAGTCGATATATCCATACGTGTAACTAAAGATAATCACTTATCAGTTGGACGCCAACTATTCAAGCAATCTACTACAATGATTATTTTATATAATATATAAATACATATATATGTATATATAATTCATTTTTATATATTCGTATATAAATATATGTTGTACTTTTAAAGAAAAAATTAATATGTAAAGAATGAGCATTTCAAATGAATGCAGGAATGTACATATAGGAATATTTAAATTTTAAAGTTATACATATCATTATAAAAAACTATATAAAATTCGAGTGAGTAGACAATTGAATGTTCATCCCTCTACCGGTAACTTATCAAGAGAAAAGTTTTTGCTATTGATTTTTCTGTTGTGTCTATTCGACTGTGACTGCTCATATTTTTTGGGCGCTTTCTTTGGAATACACATGACGCTTATTGTTCGTTGTGGTTTTTTTTATTTTATTTTATTTGCTGGAGATGAATAATGCTTTTTTCTTTCAAAAATAAAAAAAAAAACAAAAAATAACTATTCAAACATTTTTTTGTGTTTTGCACTCGGAAGTTAGGTGGAAAATGAGTAATGAATTTGCATTGGCAAGTAAATGGGTAGTTATATGTATGTATGTACACACCAAAGTATATGCTGTTATATTAATGCGTTATATGTGGGCTGAAAAGGGAAATAGTTCAATAAATTAAATGCCATTAAAGAGCTGAGAGAAGTAGATTATATAAATATTTGCAACAGTTAAAAATTCTTCTTTTTTTTTTGTTTGTAAGCAAATATTTGCGTAACCCTTGGTTATTGGTTTGGCAAAAGTACACAATATTTTTAAATTAGCTTGTTATACATACATACACGTATATAGTTTCTGTTTGTATAGATTTTGTATATATATACTATGTGTATATAAATATAAATGGCGCTTTGTAAGCGCTGTAGCGATTTCCGGTCATTTAATTAATAAAATATATTTATATTTAATTAGCAATTTATTTTATTTGACCTTTAAACATACACGTCTGCATGCATTATACATATATATTGACTTACTCAAATTTGTTTGCCTGGCAGTTAAGGACCCAAATGTATCAATCCAACAAAACAGCTCTTCTGACTAACAATAAATTTGTAAAAATTTTTCTATTATTCGATGACTCTTGATGAAATACCGCAATTTTCTTTTATTTACATATGTATATACATATATGTAGCTTTGATTTATGCCGCACACTAATTTAACCGTAATCGCTTGTTGATGAATGCTTATTTTTTGCAGTTAATTATTTGCTCGGGTTCGTTTTCTCGCTATTTTTTCTTTTTTCTTTTTGTTTTTCGCTTGTATTCGCCACTTTAAATTGGTTAGCGTTGTATAATTTGCTGATGAATGGCAATTATATATTTTTTTTTATTACCAATTTGTCACTATAATTGGTTAGTAAATATCGTGTGCATATGAGAAATACAGCAACGTTCCAGCCAAACGTACACTAAAACACAATTACAACCAACAACCCGAAATGTACAACACTAACTGATACTGTCTCTGCAGTTGTTTTATGGCCAGACTAACCAACCATCTGTATAACTGTATACCTACTAACATACATATGACCATACATTATGTACATATGTACGCCTTGAACTGAGTAGCTCAGAGTGAAATGTAAATAAACAACCAAGGTAGTTTCTTTGGAGAAAACACTCATGCAACATTTCACTCACTCGCAGCGCTGGCGAAAGCTGCATAAGCAATTTGAACACTTCATACGTCACAATATGACAATATGTAGATGAAGTACATACTTGCTGACGCTAAAAAATGAGAAATTTGTTTAAAAGATTTGCCGCAAACAAATGACAGCACATGAGGTAATACCAAAAAAAAAAAATTTTTAATTTGACTGCCGCTGATTCATTCATTAATGGCCTTGTGGCCTCTTCGTTGTAGTTATTATGAATCAAAAAAGTGGGAATACACCAGTAAAAGTAAGCCGCAAACAATTAAATATGACCTGTATAAGGTGTATGACTCAATCACTGCGCTCACACCAAGCTAAAAGAGAAAAATAATCAAAACTTGCAAATAACTTTAGAAAGCTTTTCGCCACATACAACAACTCTCACTAAACACAAACTTCGAGTGATTTTTGAGTAATTTTTTAGTATGCTTTGAGTAATGTTCGAGTGAGTTTGAGCATGGAGATGTGCGCCACACAGCGTATCCTGTAGCAACGGCACTCAAAATACACACATACACATACACGCACACACAGATGCGCGCGCAATATAGAGTGACGTTGGCATCAACATAACTGAACTTTGCTTATACGAGTGCATACAAACGTTGGCATGTATGTATGTATACAATATATACAATACACAATTTGAATTATATATGTATGTATGTATAACACTATTTTGGCTTTGTTAGCAGTGACGTTAAATGAGTTTTCAACTGCTACTGTTTCCTCTTCTTCTTCTACCTCTTCTTTTATACTAGTCAGTGGTTGTGCTGGTATGACGTTGGTTGGGAGGTCGTATCAACAAATGTCACAAAGCGGTGAGCCAAATGTTAATAAATGTATATACGCACATATGTATGTATGTATGTACATATGTGTGCATTAGGGCAAAATTGTGGTATAGACCTTAAAGCTTGTAAAATTATAGTATACATACATGCATACCTGCATATGTATGTAGGTATGCTTGTATTACATCTTCAAATACAATGAAGCACTTTATACATTAACAGTTATGCATACGTGCAAACATCTCATACACATAATGGCATATTTATTATTTTTTATTTTATATTATATTATATTTATATTTATTTTATTTATTTTTATTTTTATTTTTTCGCTGCTCATACTGTATGCTCTCCAAACACTTGTAGTTCAAATGTGCTTAGGATATATGTACACCCATACATAAATATATACATATGTGTATGCACAAGCGTACATCTAATTGCTCACGTATATGTAAATGCTGGTCTAATGTCACTGTCAGTGCGGATTGCATGAATTGCTCACTTTGGCGTATGCGTAACATTTTTATGTACTTATGTATGCATGCATGGACATATGCAATAAATATGTTATGCCATACAAATGTCATTTGCACTCAAAAATGTCGAGCATACATACAAACAAATGTATCATATATAAAAATTTAAAGTGATTTTATGATGAAAACCACTTGCGAATATGTTATATGTGTACCTTCTACTCAAATATAAACGGAGACTTTATCCATAACTCGACAAGGACAAGACATATGGCCATACTTTTTTTTGCTTAGGTTGGCAGGACTGTTATATGTTTTCATGTCAAATTTGAGCGCGATCTGTCACATAGTTTTTTTTTACGGTGCACGTATTTTTGATTGGTATTAGTCGTTTAAGGACGGCCGTACATCGCTGGAGAACTTGCCCCATGATCGTCGTCCAGCAACGTCAATAAACGAAGAAAACGTCGAAAAAGTAAAGAAAATTGTGTTGGAAAATCGTCATGTGACTGAAAGAGAGATAGCTAGTGAGCTCAACATATCAAATGGATCCGCTCATAGCAATATTCACAATGTTTTGGGCATGAGACGTGTGTCTGCTCGACTTGTTCCAAAATTGTTGCTCATACGTCTCGTCTTGTACGCGATTATTTGACCAAAAACAACGTAAATATTGTTCCGCAAGCACCGTATTCACCCGACATGGCACCGTGTGACTTTTTTCTTTTCCCTAAACTCAAATTGCCGCTTCGTGGAAAGCATTTTCAGTCGATTAAAGTCATAAAAGAGAATTCGAAGAAGGAACTGAAAGCCATACCTAAGGCGGCCTACCAGAAGTGTTATGAAGATTGGAAAAAAAGGTGGCATATGTGTATCGCCTCTAATGGTGACTATTTTGAAGGGGATAAAATAAATATTGAAGAATAATTAACCGTTTTTGTTTTATTGAGCCAGTCTCGTTTATATTTGAGCAGAAGGTATATATACGTATTCATATGTATACGTATGTTATACTCTTCTATGATAGCTGTGAGAACTCATTTTCAGTCTAATCAGATTGATTTTGTGACAATTTTTAAAGTAATCTATCTTCGTTCAGACTTTTTGGATTCCAAGGAGAACAGAGGGAGCTCAGATCTTTTACCCATTGACATTATGTGGTTGCAAAGTACCACCTGACGTATCCAATAGGCTTCTTAATATAGCGTATTTTCTATTTTTCTGTCACGAGGAAAGCTGGGGTACCCTCAAAGGATTACTTCTGCACGAGAGTGAACCGGCTTGCTCTTTTGATGTGTTGGAAAACAGTTCAGTATGTACCTCCTAACTATTTTTTATTATATACCTACCTATATCTTACATTTTGTCCTCAAATGTCACCAAGTGCAAACTCTATAAACACAGCACACAAGTTGTATTGTATTTTCTGAGGAATAAACACCAAGGCAAAGAAGAAAAACTCAAAGGCATATCAGGTAAACGGTTGACAATTTTGCTTTTTTCTTAGCTGCAAATAAACCAACTCTCTACATATGTGGTTGTTCAATTATGTGCATATAATATGAACACATAAATATATAATTATATAACATAGGTATGCATTTATTTACAGTTACACGACAAAATTCATAGCAGGACATCAAAAAGTAATAAAAATCATGAAGTGTATAGGTATATGCACGCGTGGCCAATAAAAAAATACTGACCGTATAGCGAATACCAAATGAAAGGTAAGCATATTAGAATAGTAGAGCTATGTTAATTTGATATATATACATATGTATATATTTTGTTGAGTGAGCTATAATCGCAAAAGTATAAGGAATTGAATAAGTAACGACTTATTGCATTAAATTCTTATAACACAATGCCAAGATTTATTTTTAGTATATGTATATTCGAATCGAAATCTGGCAGTATTGCTACAAAAAATTGGCTAAATTGATACCAATTGACCCTGTGGCAATACAAATTTAAAGTATAATTAAATTTGTATACTATTGAATATACTTCAGAGTGCAAGCTCATGGTATATAAGCGTTCATATACACCTACATATATGCATAATTTATTTATTCATTTGTAAATAATGTATACACAAATCAATAAATCAGTGAAACTTTTCTCACCAGTGCGTATAAGCAACTAATATTCGTAATGCATTGATATTAGGTCACTCATACGCCAAGACGGTAGACTATGTGGGTGTAAGGTTGGCACTTGCGTTGAAATCTTCGCTCAATGCGACACATTTTCAACTTGATGCCAACTATGTATATTTATATATGTGAGTAATAGTTGTGTGATTATTCGAAAGGAAATTCTATGCGTATATATTATATATAAATAAGTACCAACATAAATATATAAGTACGTTGGTGCCCAATCACTGGCACTGGCTGGAAATCAAATCCATACTTTAAGCCAATTTAATGGGCATTCGAAATAAAGTATTACGAAAAATATAATTTATTTTAATTGTCTTTGCGAACTATAATAGACTTGTTTATTAAAACTGAAATTCGACTAGAGCAGCTCAAGTTCCAGCATAAGAGAGCAGCTTTCAAAAAAATTAATAATAATAAAGTAAGCTTTCTGTTGTAAACCAATGTCAAAAATTTAAGAATGTATTTTTTATTTCTTTATAAAATTAATAGTTTTTCTTTTCATTTATACTCAAGTCCGGTCCGATCCTATCAAAAAAAATTTTTTTGCTTGCTCTAAATTACTCTACAGTAGAAAATTTTATTATAAGTTGCTCTATTTGTGCTTAGAGCAGACTCAGGAAACAAAAAGTAGAGTAAATACGAGCAAAAAATTTTCATTAATTACAAGAGCTATGTGTCACGTCACACTGTTGGCAGTCATACCTTAGACAATTTCGTCTATCTACAAACTAATAATAATGTTAATCCCGAAAGTCAACCCATTATGAGTAAAGCAAGAGTTTACGCGTGAATAAACTTTTTCAAAAAGGCATTAAAGATAACGAAAAACCCAGACGCTACAGCCGGTCAATGACAGACGAAAGCTTGAGAAAATTGAAAAAAATGGTAATAAGCAATCCAATGTTTTAAGTATGAAACGTATTGCAGGAAAATTGGGTCCAAAATTGTTGAATTTTAAACAAATAATAAAAGCTTTTAAAAAAATAGAACGGCCAAAAATAAAGGAATAAATATATAAATTCTTAAACTAATGTTCTTAAAAATTTGGAGTAGACGTTTAACAATCACTTTTCTTAGTTTCTTATTTAAATTAATTTTCTGTAACTTTTGGATGTGAGTCGTACCATGATTGACCGCCTGAGTTCCAGTACGCAATGCTATCTTGCAAAACATAAAATATTGCTTAAAATGAAATATTTCTTAACATGAAATGTTGCTTAGCATAAAATCTTGCTTGACATAAAATATTATTTACCATAAGATATTGTTTAACATAAAATCTTGCTTAACGTAAAATTTAGCTTAACATGAAATACAGCTAATATTAATACGAAATGTTGCTTACCATAAAAGATTGCTTAACATAAAATATTGCTTAACATAAAATATTGCCAAATATATGTATATATATATATATTATACCTTCTGCTCAAATATAAACGGAGACTTTATCCATAACTCGACAAGGACAAGACATATGGCCATACTTTTTTTTTACTTAAGTTGGCAGGATTGTTATATGTTTACATGTCAAATTTGAGCGCGATCTGTCACATAGTTTTTTGTTTACGGCACTATAAACAAGTCAACCTCGAGTGTGTTTTTCGAATTTTACTATGGAAATTAACGTTGAGCAAAGAGTTTGTTTGAAATTTTGTTATTCCAATGGAATAAGTGCGACGGACGCAATGAAAATGTTGCAGAAGGGGGGGGATATGGGGAGTCTTGCCTATCACGTGCACGTATTTTTGATTGGTATAAGTCGTTCAAGGACGGCCGTACATCGCTGGAGAACTTGCCCCATGATCGCCGTCCAGCAACGTCAATAAACGAAGAAAACGTCGAAAAAGTAAACAAAAAATGTGTTGGAAAATCGTCGTGTGACTGAAAGAGAGATAGCTAGTGAGCCCAACATATCAAATGGATCCGCTCATAGCAATATTCACAATGTTTTGGGCATGAGACGTGTGTCTGCTCGACTTGTTCCAAAATTGTTGCTCATACGTCTCGTCTTGTACGCGATTATTTGACCAAAAACAACGTAAATATTGTTCCGCAAGCACCGTATTCACCCGACATGGCACCGTGTGACTTTTTTCTTTTCCCTAAACTCAAATTGCCGCTTCGTGGAAAGCATTTTCAGTCGATTAAAGTCATAAAAGAGAATTCGAAGAAGGAACTGAAAGCCATACTTAAAGCGGCCTACCAGAAGTGTTATGAAGATTGGAAAAAAAGGTGGCATATGTGTATCGCCTCTAATGGTGACTATTTTGAAGGGGATAAAATAAATATTGAAGAATAATTAACCGTTTTTGTTTTATTGAGCAGTCTCGTTTATATTTGAGCAGAAGTTATACATATATACATATATATTATATATATTGTAGATCTGTAATATAAATAATAATTTATAAAATATTCTTGACCTTTTTAAGCTTTTGAATCTATCATGGTGAATTGAACGTTTACAAAAAAAATCTGCTTCTCAAATTAATATGGATTATATGTAAATTTACAAATTTACGCTTTTGTCGCATTAAAAAAATTAATTTAAATATACTTTGTATTAAATTTAATTCAAATTACTGTCAACTTTCATACAAACGTACAATGAACTACACAAACTTGTTAAATAACTGCTTGTCCTTGCGTTGTTATTGAGTGAGTGACAGCAACAAACAAAATGTACGTGCATACATACATAAATATACAGTTTGCCTGTAGCGTCGCGCGCCAATCATGAGCAAAAGTCTGCTATATACGTACAACTGCACATCGACTCACTTGTTGGATAGAAGAAAAGAAAGTAATAATAATAAAAAGTGTGACGCACAACTCCTTCTCATGCTCCTTCCACGGCCTTTCGAGCAGTAGTGAGAAAGCCCATAAGAACCATAAACGTGTTTAACTTGGTAGGCAACTGTTTGATTATTATGGCGCCTGCAGTTCAGCCCCTAAACAACACAGCTGGCACCGATTACATGACTATGGAAGAAACTCGAGAATTTGTTATTCAAATTGCCAGTGACAGCGACAGCTGATGATGTTTGTCTTTGGAGGCAAAGGAAAAGGAAAAGTATGGGAAGGCAGTCGAAATAAAAGAGGAGAAGAGGCGACCAATGGAAATAAATTACAAGGCGGTCTAAAATATGTAATAATCCTCTTTTAAAGCAAAATACAATTTAATGGCAGAAATGTTGCAGTAAAATGATAAATATATGAAAATCTTTAAACATAAATATAATCGCAAATGATTGCTTGGAGGTGTATAATTTTGAAATCTACAAAATATAAAAGCCTTACATTGGTGTGAAAGTGTCCATTCAAGCACGTCAAAAGCCGGAAATTCCGTTGAAGATAAGCGTAGAATTCCACCACAAAAAGGCAAAAAAAAAAAATAAGAGGAAAAATGAGCAAAAGCAGACAAAACGGACGAGGGTAGCTGGCGAGACATACTCGTATGCATAACAGTCGAACGGCCGGCAGGGTTCTGCAAATAGCAAGTCAACAAAAAGCTTAGAGCAAAACTTAAGTAAGCAGGCGCAACTGCCACGCCCACTATTCTAACAATCACTCATTCATGTAAATATATTTGTTTTCTGCACAACAATAAGTAAATGAAGCATTATGGTATATAATATATGTGAATATAATATATAAGTGTACGAGTATATGTAAAGTGTATGAAAGTATAAGAAATAGGTATATATGTATGTACACATGAACTTATATTTTATTTGAATATATATTGGTATTATATGTATATACGGTTAGATTAGTAACATTATATTTATCTCGTGTATACATACATAAGTGCACTTCACTATACACTCACACAATAAAGCCAGACAACAGCCAAAACAGATAATCGGTCGAAACCGTCGAAAAACTTTTGCTGTGGATGTTGCCATGGACAATGAAAAAAAAAAACAAAAAGTAGAGCAGACTTCGAGGTCTTTATACCTTTCATGACCATATCAAATTTATAGTATTACATTTTAGGTTTAAATATTAATTTTCATATCTGAAAAATCGGTTGGATGGGGATATATGATGATATTTTCCGATGACGCTGAAGCGAATTTCGATCGATCTCTTCCTCCAATTTGTGGTACGCGTTTTGATGTTTTTTCAAACAAATGAAGGGCCTCCCCGTAACTCCTTGTTTATATTTGAAAAAAGGAAAAAGACATCGGGAACCAGGTCTGGACTGTAAGATGGATGGTAAATTTGTGTAAATCCAGTATCCCTGGTAACCCGAGCAGTGTGAACGGGTGCGTTGCCTTCAATAAACAGCACTCCTCGCGCTAACAGCTCTTCTGTCCGACTGCCACTGCATCGATTCCTGTTTGGACTTAGGATCATACTGACGAATCCAAGTATGATTAAGTGTTACATTGTGGTTTGCAAATTTCATCCAAATCATCTTGGCTCAACTCCAAAAAATCTTTACAACTCTCCAATTGTCGCTGCTTGTCGAGCGGCGTGAGCATTCCCGATATCCACCGCGCACTAATTTTCTTAATATTCTAATGTTCAAGAAATAACTCTCCAGCTCGTTCTTTGCTAATCTGCAATACTTCTGCTATCTTCAACAATTTAATTCTTCCATCAGCCAGTACTAATTTTTCGACTTTCTAAACATTTTCGGTCACTACCGTACCGTCACTGGGCGCCCCAGGCAGGGATCAGCTTCACAGTTCTCTTTTCCTTGTTGAAATAGCCGAGTCCATTTTTTCACCATCGTATGTGAAGAGCAGAGTCCTGAAAAACCGATGACATCTCTTTAAAAATTTCCTTCGACACACTTCCTTTTTTACAAGGAATTTAGTCACAGCGCGGTGCTCCGACTAGCGAGAAAAAAAGTTATGTTATTTATACTAATAATGAGTCCCGCAAATTGGTATTGTATTAACAGTAACGATATAATATGTCATCTCTAACTGTCTTAGATCACGAACTTATCAGTCGATATACGAGATGTATGCAGAACACCAAATTTCACGCTTTTAAATCGGGGAACTGAAAATTCTATAGTTGCCCGATCTGGCCGGTTCCGACAATTGATCATTTAAATGTACCAGAGTGTCTATTCGTCAGGCCTGGTAGAAATATCTCAACAACTGAGGGACTAGTTTGCGTACAAACAGAGGAACAGACGGGCATAGCTAAATCAACTCAACTCGACTCCATCGGTATAAATTCTCCTTCTGGGACTTTCATACTTCGGACCAAAGTACGTGAATGGTATGAATACAGAGCAAGCACGTGAAACGCACGCTCAAAATGTGTGAAAGCAGTTATATAATAACAATGTTAAATTGAGACCGCTGATAACGAGAGAGAGAGAGAGAGCCTCATGGGCTAAAACCAAGAGCAGAGTAATGCAATATCTTTCATTGTATTTCTAATATAAAATTAAATTTCTTGCAAAAAGTCCATCAGCTACTCAGAGACGTTGTTGAATGCTCGGTCCTTGCATTTGTGGAAAAAATTAAGACACTATCACATATTAAAGGAAAAGCTTATCCGAAAATCTCTTAAGCGGTTATGAAGTGACAATTATATACAAATGTTGGGCTAGAACTTTAGTGTTGACACTCACAGTCCCTTATTTATAGATATGTATGTTAATGTAATACAATACTATTTTATTCTACGTGTAGTTGTTGGCAGCTGCAGACGTTTGTATGACAACACCACATGATATGAGTTTCCTTGCTCAATAAAAGCTTTGTTTGAGTGTACCATAAATCAATCCACTCAACACTCATGAGAAAGCATTTATTCGAAAAGCACTCAATTTCGAAATCTTTATTTTTTTTTTTTGTGGAAAACTGAAAATAATAGTTCTGTTCGTTGATCAGATGGGCAGTAACAATTTTTACGAAACTTTACTGAATCGTGTACGTTGAGCCAGTCAAAAACTCAGTAAAATTGGTAACGAGAGAGCTTAATTTTGACGTTTAGTTTGGAGAGTAAGTTGCAAATTCTTGCTGGGTAAATTTTACTCAGTAAAAACTAGCAAGTATGAAAAGCAGCTGATTTATGATCATGTGATTGAAGTTTTGTCAACATAATAAAATTGATTTTAAATTAAAATAATTTTAATTCTTTTATATGAATTATATGCCATCAAAATAAGTGGTTAAATGTAATGTTGTTTAATTTACAATAACTGAACAATATCAATGATTCCAACAATAGTAAAGGCATTCGTTAAACGAAAATGTGGTGGCAGTGGAGTGGAAACATCGCCCTCCCAAAGCCCAACTTGCGTTGAGAAATTAGAAGTTAGGAATGTTGAAGGCGTAGAATTATAATATAGGTATTATTGATATTTTTTGTACAACGCAAATTGATTCCTGAAATTTACTAGAAAGCATTGTCGCCCAAATGAGTCACAAAACATTGCGAAGCAAGGTTGTTGCAACCGTCACAGACGACGATAATGCATTCTTAATATTCCGGAAGCGACGACGATACACAAAATGAAATATTAGTGGCGTGTAGAAGGAAAAATAAAGCTCTTTCTTGGTTTTTATTTGAACATAATCGAATAAGCTCTATAATAATGTTGAGTTAATATGACCGGCTTACACAGAAAAAGAATTTCAATCTGATTTTAGTAAAGTCATCATTCCTGAAAGTTTAAACGATAAATAGTGCTAAGCTAGTTTTACATAAATTTTCGACGTTTTAGAGAACTATTGTCGTTTATCTTTATCGTTGAATTTCATCCATTTTGAAATACAATTAATATATTTAAAATGCTATATAATTGCCAATTTTATAAAAATACTTAATAACAGAAAAAATAAACTGTATAATTGAACAAATTCAAATTTAACCGCCAAAATAAACAGCTTTTGTACAACTTTCTGGCTAATTTTTACTCAATTCCGTTCGGTGAAAACTCTCTCAGTTTCGTTACTGGTTAATTTTTACTGACATTTCTCAACGAACACACCTAATGTAATACAAATGATTCATTAATATTTTTCAAACAATAAATCGCAGCTTCACTCTAGGAGCAACTCCTCTCAGTTAGACCTACTGAAAATCCCTTCAACTCTGCTTTTAGCATGGTTTAGCCTGGACTAAGCTTATGGAGATCCAAGATGTAAATTTGCGTTGAACGCAAGAAATTAATATATCCTGTAGCAACATAACTGGTACTTCTAGTAAATGTGCTCCGCAAGATGAATGCGTATAAGAATTTTTATAATTTTACTAAAGAGTGTTTTTTTTAGACAAGTGAATTTTAAGAGGAAATAAACGCATATAGTTTAATATTATGGTCAAGAATTTAGCTTCATTATAAAGAATAATGAATTCCAGGCGAGAGGCTTGATTTTCGACTTCTTTTTGCAGCAATTAGGGCCGAATATTATCTTCCAAGGCGTTAATTTTCTCTTTGTAGACAAACGACTATACATAACCCCACCAGGAACTGTTTTGCGGAGTTAAATCGCACGATCTTGGAGGACACGCCGCGTGATAGTGCGATCAGAAAAAATTTGCTTCAATAAATTGATTGTTTGTTGGCCGTCTTGATGGAAACAATGGTCGTCCACATCAACATTCTCTATTCGGGTACGAAAAGGCAATGATTCCCTTTGCCCTTAGGTCACACAAAGCAGTGACTTTTTGAGAATGTAACGGCATCTCACCAATGGGTTGTGGATTATCATCACTCCAAGAACGAGAACTTCTCTTTATTATCGAACCTTTTCATCCAAAAGTGAGGTTAAGCGCTGAACAACATTTGCTTGGGAAAATCGGGATCGGTGGCCATCTCGTTTTGAGCCCACTCGCCGAACGTGAGACGAGTTTCATGGTCGTTCGGCTTCAATTCTTGTACTAGTTGGATTTTGTACACCCTAAAGCCAATATCCTTACGCAGAATCTTCTATACAGTGGATGAGCACAACTCCAATTGTTACACACAATGACGTATGACTCATTCGGCTCTTCTTCTCTTCTATATCGACTGAACATTGGACGCAGCGCGTGATGTGTCGAGCAAACGGAACCATTATTTTGATAATAAATTTACACGATTTTCAAACGTTGTTCCGGAGTAAATCTGTTCATTATGGTATGGCAAGTCAAACTGCATCAAGTAACAGCTGTCAAAAAGAGCAACTCCAAAAAAGTATTGCGTCCATTAAAATCACGCTTTTAAAAAATCACATTTTTCAAAAAGATATCTTCGTACAAAAATATTTATAAAAAAAAAATAAATTAAATTGATACACATATATGTACATTAACCTAAGAAAACAGCTACACGTAAATCGAGCGACAATTTTTTGGAACAAATCGCTACCTGGTTCACTTACCGGATATTGTTTTTCACCTTTTAAACCTTCCCTGATTTCTACAACCTATGTATGTGATGCGAGAATTTCCAATCTCAGTACGTTAGGGCAAATCAGAACAAATTTCAAGTGAAAACCGGTGCCAAGCCTCACTATCGATGCTGTACTTCTAAAAAATATTAGATGATGTTGTAGGGTTATCATCAAAAAAAAAATATATATATATAAATTTTAAAATATGTACTTTTTTTTAAAGGTGTGTATTAGAAATGAACAGAATGGAACGATTGTCAATTTACTTCCGGACTAAGGTATCGAGAATAAAAAATTATGAGCACTGCTCATATAACGATAATTTTAAAATTAAAAAGTCTTAAAATGTCAAAAATTGCAGTTAAAATCAGATAATTTAAATATGCAAACTAAGTATTCCTTACTTGTTTAATTTTCACTTTATTAAATTAATTAATTAATTTTGTATCAATAAGCTCAAGCTTAATAATTTAGCAAAAAATCAAATAGCCTTAAATATTGTACTTTTTTATTCAATTCGTGGTACTTACCAATAGTTAATTTTCTTCAGTTGTTTACTTCAAGTTTCATATTTTGTTAAAATGAACTGTTGCTCCCGGTTTTTCTTTTTTAATACCTCAAGTAAATCTAGATTTTTGCTATGCAAGAATTTTTATTTCCGAAAAATAATTAATTCATTTTTTTTTCTGCTTTATAACCTGCTGGAAAAATAATGTGAATTAACTTCTTTTCAAAGCACTACCAGATACTTTAGAATTTTAAAAACGATAACAAAAACAAATCAACATTACTTCCAAATTAATACAAGTTTATCAAGCGCGGCGATATTTTTTATATTTCTGTAAATATATAGATTATGCGTTCTCCCATTGCCAATATTTGCCATGATTAGACCACGCAATAAATTTAAAAATCACCTAACCAACAGCTTGCTGGCTATGTCACCAAAGTATCTATTACACTTGAATTAGGGCAAATCCTATTCTCCACTAATATACCCATACACCCATTAAATATCATTTGATCTAAATGTATACATATGTATATGTATATATGTGTATATACGAACTGCAGAGCTTTTTGACGCAAACAAGTTGCATAAAAACAACGTTAATGATGTCAACAACAACACTGTGCGTTGATATCAAGTAATTTTCCGTCTTGCCATTGGTTTTTGTTATTGCACAGCTTATTGGGAAAAGAATTCTTCAAGTGTTGTTGAATAATAAGTAAACTCATTCAGCTAAACTTATTTATGCAAAGCATGGCACGAACCATGGAAAATGTGATTTTAAAATGAATAAATGCGTATGTACATATACTTACGTACGTACTTAAGATTTAAAACTTAGGCAGAGAAGATTGTACAGCAAAAATTTGCCAGAGAACAATTCAACTTCTAACAGATTTTTCTTTAAGTCTTTGATATTAGTATAACTACAATACACATAAATTCATATATTTTAGATAAGTACATAGGAGTACATATGTATAGGTATATAATTCTTCACTTTTTGGTATACAGTTTAAAGATCATATTTATTTCAATCACAGCACAGAATACAGAGAATATTATCGTACTTTATCGTATATATTTTTATATGTAATTAGTATTTTGTAATCAAACCTACATGTAATATGAAGAACGTTCCATTTTATAAATATGTGTGTATATTGTATGTGCAACAGAGGTTTTCAATATGCTCTTCTGTAAAGTATACATATACAAAGGTTGATTTATGGAAACTCGTCAATGTGTGGGACAATACATGTGTTTCGGAAACTAGAATATAGTGTAAATTAAAGCACCCATTTGAAAGTAAGCTGCTATAGAAATAACTATGATTGGTTATAATTTTATCTTTTTAACATTCGGTTTGTAATATAATTTTTTTATTTTTTCTTTTCGCTAAATGATTGCCTTTAGTGCTGGAAAGTCGATTTAAAAGTAAAGGAACATTTACATTAAAAATCTACATAAATACATATTTTGAAACTAAGGCTATTGAGCAATTTAATTTGTTCTGCAACCCATTTATATATTTGTAATGCTAGTTTAAAAAAATATAATAATTTTAGTTTCATAAAAAATAATCTCAATAAGTTTACTAAGGAAAACAAATTGTAAACAAAAAAATACATACAATTTGCAATAACTAGAATATGCAATATAACTATAAAAGCTACATAATTGAAAAATTAATTTGCACAATTTAACTAAATGAATGCAAGCAACTGTGATAAATCGAATACAAATATTACAACAATATAAATAATTGTATGCAAATATGTATAGTTAAAATTGTTTATAAGAAAAGTAATGCAACAAAAATATATTGTGAAGAAATCGAAAAGAACTACAGAGCATCTAATAATATAAATTTTGGAAATATTTGACATAGTAATTTGCATTTTATATATGTGTATGTAATGTTCGTCAATTGTTCTTCGATTCTATGTTAAAATATGCTCCTTTCTTGCCAATTTTGAAGCATAATATTAGAAGCTTGTGCTAGCTGCCTTAATCAAGATGATAAATTTTTATAATTTTTCACTAATACTGGTAATTGTGTGGGAAAATTGCACGCGCTGGTGGATAGTGTGGATCATGCTGATTGCGATAGCGACGCGTCAAGAAGACTGCCAGTACCTGCAAAATTTGAGTAAAATGCATTAGTATTGCTGAAATGATAGAATTGTGGTGAATAAGAACAAATAAGTAGAAAAAAATCGGAAAATACAAATTAATAAAAACACAAATAATAAAAAAAAGTTATAACTCCTAATAAATTGTAAAGCGGCTTTTTAAACTCACAAAAAGAATTTTATTGAAAATGCTATGAAATAAAAAAAAAACTTTAAAAACAATTGAAATCAAGAAAAGCTCAAAGAAATGAATTAGAGGAATTTTCAACAATTATAGCTCACCGAAGTATTTAAGAATATTACAGGCATAACGCCGTTGGTGGAATACTCGGCTGCATAATCCACTTCAAATTGCAGTGTAAAATGTTATGCATTATAAAGTTTTGTGTATACTAAGGTGGTATTATATGGCAAGTTACTAGTGGACAGCGTTAATATTGGTACAATAGTTAGATATGAGTTTGATACTTGACTCGAGTAAGTAAAACTCTACGATTTTTTTTTTTTTTTTACTTTTACAAATTTTCAATATTTTCATTTCCAATATATGCGTTATTATAAATGTTTTCATTCTCAATATACATATAATACACATACATGTGTCTATGTATGTAAAATACGAAACACTTCCATAAATAATATAATATAATATTGTATTTTATGTATAGTAGGTATGTTATATATATAAATGCATTAGAACCTAAAACGATGGTTGTTTTATTTGTTTAATCATTTATAAGACGATTAATGAAGTTTAAATAGTTTTCAAGTTAGGTATGAATGTATGTTTGTTAGTATCTATTATATATATTATGTATTAGATGATTGTGTTCCTGCAGTTCAGTGCCGATATTTTATAGAAACGCACTGGGTAAACCGCGTGGATCTTTCTGATTTCGATAACGCACGGTTAGCCAAACACCAATAAACTACACGTATGCATGTATAAATTGAAAATTTTATTAGTATCGTTTGCTGTTAATTTTTTTTGGTTTATTGAAAGGCACTTAAAATATGGTAATACTCACCTCAGTAAAACTGAAGAAAATACCCAAACCGCCACATAACTTAAAAGCAAAATTGATTTTATCCTCCAATACAGGTAGACATGGTGGGCAGGAGCAATTGATGAGATCAGCAGAGCAGCAATTAGTGTTTACAACTTCACATTGTGTACCCGAATTTGTGGTATTAAAGCCACAGCAAAGGAAAGACTCTTGCACTTGGTGACGTATAGTGTCTGGCACATTATTCCAACCTTCCTCGGCAAATTCTTTTTGTTGCTCTGAATTTACAGCTAAGCATGAACTGGCAATGGAGAATTGTATGAGGAAGAGCATGAAGAGTATGATCATGTACTGTAATAGTTATTTCACAAGTTAAGGAACCCATTCTTATATTACAATACATATAAAATTGTATGATATTATTAAATTATTAGCGCTTTGCAACACAACTCGAGTAATTGCTTATACCAAACATTTCGATTGTACTTAATGAAATTGCCGTACAACAAATATACATTTTTTGTGCAGCGTTCGACGTATAAATTTAAATTAAATTACGTATGTAAGTAAAGGTCACGTGAAGCGATAACCTTTTTAGCGACCATCGGCATGGTTATCACAATCGCAAAATAAATTGAAAAGTATATTCAATACAAAACTAAATTCACATATAATAAAAATTTAAAGTAAAAAGAGAAAATATTTTTTGGCATACAACCTTAGCTGAAATTAGTTTGTCATAATACATAAATACTACTTATTTAGATTAGTAAATCCGTGCTAATCTTATCTATTTATATAAATTTTCTTTATCTATTAAGAATAAATATTCTCTTTGTAGTAATCGCGGAAGAACTTGAAACACCTTTCTTTTTTTGTTTGTTTTTTTCAAAAAGGATACGAAAAATAGCATCACTTGATGATGTTTCACTGCACCCGCCAAACCGAGTATTGAAATTAAAATAAGTATAACTCCGCAGGCTAAAATGCCACCCACAATTGGTAGATTTGTGACAATGGAAGCTGCACGCGCATAAACGCCAACGCCAATCAACAAGAATCCCACCATCTGCAAGCATATAGTAAAACAATACACATACACATGTACGCACTCAGTAAAATATTGCAAAATCGATAAATAGTTTGAAGGATTCCTTTGGGTACTTCCGTGCATACAATATGAATAGCAAGACCCTGAGGGTATTGCCCCAAAGCGACAGAGGGCTATGGAAAACTGCTCATTTCGCACTTACCACATACAAAATATTAAGCGTTATTAACGCGTTCTTCGAACAAGTGAATCCCCCACACATTTTTACACTATTTCGACAATTAACTTATACTTTTATTTAAAAAATTTCACTTTAAATATTTTACTTTTTATACAACTTTATGCGCTAATTCTACTACAAATTTTATCTCAGCTGCTCTTAATTTTGCTTTGCGTAAATATTTTTTCGTTCCTTTCTTGCTTCATTCCTTCCCACTGTTCCATTTCATATTTGACTGTTTACAGGGGTTGCCAGGATTTGAAAATTCTTCAAATAAAAAATTTATTTATATAAAATAAGTTATGACAAAGAACGTATATGAATAAGAAGCGGCAAAGAACGTATATGAATAAGAAGCGGCAAGACTCATACGGTCTCTGTGCAAATGCGGTAGAGTCATTTTCAGGGTTTCGTGTCCTCTTCACACCATTTTTCGTCGACGATGGGGAAATATAAGCTTAATTCGCTTTGAATTTTTGCTTTTGGCGGCGATGAAAACAAATTGCAAATTATGAAGGGGTAGAAATCTAGCTACAATTCTAATCATTTTATGTAAATGTTTTATTAAATTAATTTTTATAAAGTGATAATCTCTCAATTTAAAGTTAATTGTTAAATAAATGATTTGATGTATATATTAACATATGTACTATTAGGTCTGCTGATCATGCACCTCAAAACTAGCAAAACTGCCGTCGGCAATTTGCATTTCACATGCATATGTTCATACATATGTACTTTGAAATTTATAATGTTTTTTTTTTTAATCTTCATTTTAATATTCATAATAATATAAAAAAAATTCCAAAACACTACAATATATAAAATAATGAAATCACTAGTACGAAATATTCTGGATAATAGCTCTATTCCAGGATTTGAACTTGCGCCAAAAATAAAAATATAAGAATTGTATGCTACACGGACAATATACCACTTGTGTGAGTAAACGTAGGAAATAATATCAGAGAACTTATAACAACGAGAAGATGGAAATTTGTTGCAAAAAATATTTTTTCATTTTTATGTTCATTACATTATGACTTTTTTTTTATTAATATACAAAAAATATGGATAAAAATAAATAAAAAAAAAATTATTTGAAATAAATGATATTGGCTCCTTCGAAAAGAATTTGAACTTGAGCCCGAAGCAGAAATACCAAAAATACAAATGTACCCACGGGCTAACGACTACGCCACGCATAAAAATAAATTTTATAAGTGATATTTTTTTATTTTAATGTTCATTACATTATGAATTTTTTTGTTAATAAACGAAAAACATTAAATGAAACAAAAAAAAAATAAAAAATTCATTTATTTTGAATAAGTGATATTTGCTACTGCGAAAGTAATTTGAACTTGCACCAGAAATAAAAATACCAAAAACCCATGTAGCCCTTGCGCGCTACCAACTGTGCCACAGCACTTCATAAAAATATTGTGGCATATTCCGCACTTATAGCGAATCAAAGAAATAGAACATTGGTTTGTCTTCTTCTTATTCAGTTAAATGTACGAAAGAATATGTTCTCCCCGCGCGCACTTCGTCCACATTCGACTTCGCAGATTTGCACAGTGCGCGCGCGTGTAGGCGAACAATGCGTACATGATTTCAAATGAGTATGCTCATTAATTTATGTGAATTAAAGATGTAGTATTGCCAAATTTTCCCACATTTTGAAATAATTTTGTATTACTAAACTCTTTTAAATCTGATTCTGAATTATATTTATGAAAATCTTATGGTTTAAGGACACTTAGGGAATATTCATTTTTGAATTGTAATGCATTTGTTCGCGTTATCGACAGTATGTTTATGCGTAGCGAATACAGAAATTTCTTCAACTTGTGATTTTTGTGACTGTGGCTTGTGGAAGAGCTGTGAGCGGGGAGAGGTATTGCTTGCGGCATACGCTTGGTCGACGATGCGAAGAATATTTTTTGCAAGTTCAACTAGGCGGCATACATGTATGTATGTATGTTGTCATGGTAATGATGTGTGTTTACAAATGAAGACATAATACATATGCACATACAAAAATATGTATGTATGCATGTTTGCCGGTGGATAAAATATGTTTGATTTTTTGGTTGAATAATTCATAAAAGCTAATAAATAAATAGAATATTCAAGTCATAAAATATATTGGAAAATACTATGAAATGAAATTAGAAAATTAAATAGCTATTTTATATTAAATATTTTTATTTAATTTTATTTTAATATTAATTAAATACTTTATATATATTATAAATATGTATGTATGTATGCATCTAAATATGGACATTTATATGTAAACCTAAAGCATGCATAAAGTTATTTAAAGCAAATAACTTCAAACATTGTCATTCATTCATAACAACAAGCCATTCATTCATACTATCGATCACAAAAACAAATCCATACGCGCAGCTCGCTTTACTCCTCTGCGCACTTCTCTATTCAAAAAGCTATTTGCTATAAGAAGAAGAAGAAGCATAAGTGCAACAAAAACAACTACCGCATACAAACCCACTTCCCTTCTACTCTTCATCAACAAACGGTTTCCTCAAGCGAAGTCAAATTTTGCTAAAAATCAGAAATTGATGTCCAACTCATGCCAAAGTGAAAACACATACATTTAAGCATTTTAATATGTATACGAAAAACGCACACAACCTTAATAATGCGCATACCCTTCCCTCATTCAACCCGTCATCCACAAACAACTTCTTCGCGACGATGACAAAATTTACAAAAATCAGAATTCAAGTTGGTCTGAAGTTGAAGACACATACATTCAAAGCGACCAATGTGTATACGAAAATCACACACATGCCCAAAAACTTGCCTATTCTCTTCCCTTGTACCCGCCATCCACAAGCGACTTCTTCGCGACGATGACAAAATCTACAAAAATCAGAATTTTAAGTTGAGTTGAAGTCAATTACAAACACATTCAAATATCAGTGCATGTATATGAAAAACCCATGCATACACAAAAGCATGCCAATTTATTTCCTTCGTACCCCGACATCCACAAGCAATTCCTTACCTACAATTCAAAATTTACCAATTTCAAAAAATAAAAAGCGAGAGAAGGATTTGAACCCGCGACTTCTGGCAAAACATGTGCAGGCTTAACCTTCACGCCAAAGACTATATTATAATTTTTATGAAAATAGTGACATCTTATATTATCAATTGAGCAGCAATTGAATAAATCCAGAACAATATTTAAAAAACCCATATCAAAGAACGTATATGAATAAGAAGCGGCAAAACTCATACGGTCTCTGTGCAAATGCGGTAGAGTCGTTTTCAGGGTTTCGTGTCCTCTTCACACCATTTTTCGTCGACGATGGGGAAATATAAGCTTAATTCGCTTTGAATTTTTGCTTTTGGCGGCGATGAAAACAAATTGCAAATTATGAAGGGGTAGAAATCTAGCTACAATTCTAATCATTTTCATGTACATGTTTTATTGAATTAATTTTTAACAATTGAGAATCTCTCAATTTAATGTTAATTGTTAAATAAATGATTTGATGTATATATTAACATATGTACAATAAGGTCTGCTGATCATGCACCTCAAAAATAGCAAAACTGCCGTCGGCAATTTGCATTTCACATGCATATGTTCATACATATGTACTTTGAAATTTATAATGTTTTTTTTTTTTAATCTTCATTTTAATATTCATAATAATATAAAAAATTTACAAAACAATACAATATATAAAATAATGAAATTACTAGTACGAAATATTCTGGATAATATCTCTATGCCAGGATTTGAACTTGCGCCAAAAACATACAATATACCACTTGTGTGAGTAAACGTAGGAAAGAATATCAGAGCACTTATAACAACGAGAAGGCGCAAATTTGTTGCAATAAATATTTTTTCATTTTTATGTCCATTACATTATGACTTTTTTTTTAATAATATACAAAAAATATGGATTAAAATAAATAAAAAAACTAAAAAAAAAATTATTTGAAATTGGCTCCTTCGAAAGGAATTTGAATTTTAGCCATAAGCAAAAATACAAATATACGCACGCGCTAACGACTACGCCACACATAAAAATAAATTTTATAAATGACATTTTTTTTATTTTTACGTTCCTTACATTATGAATTTTTTTTATTAATAAACAAAAAATATTAAATGAAAAAAAAAAAAAAAAAACAAATTAATTTATTTTGAATAAATGATATTGACTCCTTCGAAGGGTATTTGTACTTGCGTTAGAAGCAAAAATAACATAAATATATGTACGCTTGTGCAATACCAATTGTGCCACAGCAACTCATAACCAATTTGTGGCATAATCTGTACTTATACCGAATCAAAGAAATAGAACATTGGCTTTTCTTCTTCTTATTCAGTTAAATGTACGAAAGAATATGTTCACCCCGCGCGCACTTCGTCCACATTCGGCTTCGCTAATTTGCACAGTGCGCGCGCGTGTAGGCGAACAATGCGTACATGACTTCAATAAGGCGTGCTCATTAGTTTATGTAAATTAAAGATATACTATTGCCTAATTTTATTACATTTTGAATTGATTTGACATTACTAAACTCTTTTAGATCTAAATTTAAGTTATATTTATTAATATCGTATGCTTTGAGGGCATTTAGGGTACATTAATTTTTGAATTGCAGGACATTTGTTCGCCTTATCGAGAGTATGTTTGTGTGCTGCGGGTACAGAAATTTCTTCAACTTCTGATTTTTGTGAGCTGTGGCTTGTGGAAGAGCTGCGCGCGGGGAGAGGTATTGCTTTGCCATACATACGATTTGTTGACGATGCGAAGAATAGTTTTTGCAAGTTCAACTAGGCGGCATACATGTATGTATGTATGTTGTCATGGTAATGATGTGTGTTTACAAATGAAGACATAATACATATGCATATACAAAAATATGTATGTATGCATGTTTGCCGGTGGATAAAATATGTTTGATTTTTTGGTTGAATAATTCATAAAAGTTAATAAATAAATAGAATATTCAAGTCATAAAATATATTGGAAAATACTATGAAATGAAATTAGAAAATTAAATAGCTATTTTATATTAAATATTTTTATTTAATTTTATTTTGTATGCGGTAGTTGTTTTTGTTGCACTTATGCTTCTTCTTCTTCTTATAGCAAATAGCTTTTTGAATAGAGAAGTGCGCAGAGGAGTAAAGCGAGCTGCGCGTATGGATTTGTTTTTGTGATCGATAGTATGAATGAATGGCTTGTTGTTATGAATGAATGACAATGTTTGAAGTTATTTGCTTTAAATAACTTTATGCATGCTTTAGGTTTACATATAAATGTCCATATTTAGATGCATACATACATACATATTTATAATATATATAAAGTATTTAATTAATATTAAAATAAAATTAAATAAAAATATTTAATATAAAATAGCTATTTAATTTTCTAATTTCATTTCATAGTATTTTCCAATATATTTTATGACTTGAATATTCTATTTATTTATTAGCTTTTATGAATTATTCAACCAAAAAATCAAACATATTTTATCCACCGGCAAACATGCATACATACATATTTTTGTATGTGCATATGTATTATGTCTTCATTTGTAAACACACATCATTACCATGACAACATACATACATACATGTATGCCGCCTAGTTGAACTTGCAAAAAATATTCTTCGCATCGTCGACCAAGCGTATGCCGCAAGCAATACCTCTCCCCGCTCACAGCTCTTCCACAAGCCACAGTCACAAAAATCACAAGTTGAAGAAATTTCTGTATTCGCTACGCATAAACATACTGTCGATAACGCGAACAAATGCATTACAATTCAAAAATGAATATTCCCTAAGTGTCCTTAAACCATAAGATTTTCATAAATATAATTCAGAATCAGATTTAAAAGAGTTTAGTAATACAAAATTATTTCAAAATGTGGGAAAATTTGGCAATACTACATCTTTAATTCACATAAATTAATGAGCATACTCATTTGAAATCATGTACGCATTGTTCGCCTACACGCGCGCGCACTGTGCAAATCTGCGAAGTCGAATGTGGACGAAGTGCGCGCGGGGAGAACATATTCTTTCGTACATTTAACTGAATAAGAAGAAGACAAACCAATGTTCTATTTCTTTGATTCGCTATAAGTGCGGAATATGCCACAATATTTTTATGAAGTGCTGTGGCACAGTTGGTAGCGCGCAAGGGCTACATGGGTTTTTGGTATTTTTATTTCTGGTGCAAGTTCAAATTACTTTCGCAGTAGCAAATATCACTTATTCAAAATAAATGAATTTTTTATTTTTTTTTTGTTTCATTTAATGTTTTTCGTTTATTAACAAAAAAATTCATAATGTAATGAACATTAAAATAAAAAAATATCACTTATAAAATTTATTTTTATGCGTGGCGTAGTCGTTAGCCCGTGGGTACATTTGTATTTTTGGTATTTCTGCTTCGGGCTCAAGTTCAAATTCTTTTCGAAGGAGCCAATATCATTTATTTCAAATAATTTTTTTTTTATTTATTTTTATCCATATTTTTTGTATATTAATAAAAAAAAAGTCATAATGTAATGAACATAAAAATGAAAAAATATTTTTTGCAACAAATTTCCATCTTCTCGTTGTTATAAGTTCTCTGATATTATTTCCTACGTTTACTCACACAAGTGGTATATTGTCCGTGTAGCATACAATTCTTATATTTTTATTTTTGGCGCAAGTTCAAATCCTGGAATAGAGCTATTATCCAGAATATTTCGTACTAGTGATTTCATTATTTTATATATTGTAGTGTTTTGGAATTTTTTTTATATTATTATGAATATTAAAATGAAGATTAAAAAAAAAAACATTATAAATTTCAAAGTACATATGTATGAACATATGCATGTGAAATGCAAATTGCCGACGGCAGTTTTGCTAGTTTTGAGGTGCATGATCAGCAGACCTAATAGTACATATGTTAATATATACATCAAATCATTTATTTAACAATTAACTTTAAATTGAGAGATTATCACTTTATAAAAATTAATTTAATAAAACATTTACATAAAATGATTAGAATTGTAGCTAGATTTCTACCCCTTCATAATTTGCAATTTGTTTTCATCGCCGCCAAAAGCAAAAATTCAAAGCGAATTAAGCTTATATTTCCCCATCGTCGACGAAAAATGGTGTGAAGAGGACACGAAACCCTGAAAATGACTCTACCGCATTTGCACAGAGACCGTATGAGTCTTGCCGCTTCTTATTCATATACGTTCTTTGCTAAAAGATATTTCATTTCTACTCTACAAAATATTTGTAGCAAAAATAATCCGCTTACATTAAAACGTGAAAATTCAGGCATTCCTATAAAGATAACAATAATTAATTATTAAATGTTTTTCTGTGCGCATTTTGCTAGAAAAAATGTTTTTTTTACGATTGGATTGTAAAATGATTAATATATAACCAAGAGTATTTCATTAAAGGATTTAAAAAGCTATTTATCCATAGATACTTAATTACATGCAGACGAAACCCAATACGAGTATATGTGTGTGTATCTAAAAGACTTTCACTCTGATTAAATTATTTTTACAATAATCCACTCTTCCGCCGATTATTATTAACTTTGTACCCCATTTTTTGTTAAATTTTATTCATAAATTTAAATTGGAAGCAGACGACAACCAAATAAAGGTGTTTTAGTTTTTTAAGTTTTATATCTTTTGTACTCGTCAAAAAAGCATTTAATAGCGTGAAACTTGGTATTCACACACAATCCACAAATAAACATTTAAGAGCAAAAAATTTTGCATTCTGCACAAGAATATATAATGTTTAATTTGTCACCGAAAATCATGGAAATCCGAAATTAACCGATTTGCTCATAAATGAGGTTTTGGGTCAAAAATCTGCCAAAAAAAAGCACTTAGGGCATGAAATTTTGTATTCTACTCACATATATAAATAAACATTAAAAAAAATTTGCAATAAATTGGATATGGTCATGAAAAGTATAAAGACTTCGGCTTGACAAAACAGTTCCTCCTTCTTATTATTTTTATTTTATCTTGCGATTTTGTTCATCGAAAAACGGAGAGCTGTTGATTCGAATTTTATGCAGACTATGGTTCTTTTTGAAATCCATTGGATCATGACTCTAAGTTAAGTAATTAAGAACTAATTTAAAATTATGAAAAGACGACGAAATTTTTGGTCAATTACAAGTGAGAATCTGGCGCCAAAAGCGGCAAAATGACAACACTGCTCAATGCACACTCACCACATCTTGTGAAGCGCCTAAAAGCACACAACAATTTAAAAGCCAACACTTGCTAAATTTTTCGCGCCATTTGCCGCTGTAAACATTGTGGGATGAAATGCGTAAGGCAGTTATCGGAAGAGAGATTGACAAAATTAAGCGAATAATTATCACTTGTGCTTGACTTTGCACTAAAGCTCTGCTCTGGTATACATATGTACACACCATTATATAGGTACATAAAAAAGTAAATGGCACACGCAACACACTCTTATTGAGATCTCAGCAAAATGTGAATGCAAGTCATGTAATGAAAGCCCCAAAAAGTGATAGGTATGTATGTACACAGTTAAGCCAGGCATATCATAACAACAGCAGCTTACGGTGTTTACATTTGTGTGGTTTGCTGCGCAACGTTTGCGAATTTATTTGTTAGTTTTCATTTGTTTGTTGTTTGTGATGTGCGGTTTGGCTAGATTTTTATAACTAGAAAAAATAGATGTGCAAAAGATTATTGATAAATGATTTGATAAAAGCCATCACAAAACAATGTATACATACATACATATGTATTTATATTTAAATATATATTTTTAGTGGTAGCAGAAATTTCTTAACGGATCGTCTATGTATTTCAGAGCAAAGTGAGTAGAAATGAAAATAATTATTGTAATTTCTCAGGCATTTGTGCCTTCGCTCCAAGCGTGCAATAGTCGGTAGCACACAAAAACAATCGCAAAATCACAATGAAATGTAAATAATAAAACGTGGCTAAAACAAAACCGATAGCAGGCACTAGACAACAAGCCAAGCAAAGAAGCAAATCTTATAAGTCGTTTTCGATCGCATTACGAGTATATCGGTATGCGCTTGTGATCACCATTTAAGTCTGATAATCAATTTATTCAGGAAAACTGTTTCAAGTTTTAATTTATCATACAATAAACTATAAATGTGTATACGAGTGTGTGCTAAACATTATGGGGTTAAATGCGTGAAAGTACTTTCAAAAAAGTTCAGTTATATAGGATATAACCTTCCAAAAAAAAAACGAATAGAAATATCAATTCTTTCGTCATAGACAAGAGCTTGGTGCAAGATCCAGATTATAAGATGGAAGCATAAGAACCTCCCAAACAAGCACTCGGAGCTTTTGGCGAGTCACTATCGAAGTGTATGCCTTGGCGTTGTCCTGATGAAGCACAATTACCCTCATGTTGGCAAAAGCCGGGCTGCCTTAAGACGGTCCAATCGCTGATAGTAAAGGTCCGATTTAAGAGTTTGACCATAGTGGATGATTCCTTGCGAATCCCACCAAACACACAAGTTGTCTTTTCAGTACAAAATATCACCATTCTAACGCCAACCAGCTAAATTCAATCGTTATAAACCTATTAGAGTTTAATTTTTTATAAGTTTTCCTTGTATAACCTTGTTAGTGTCAGTAAAAAAAAACACAGTTTATTATCAAAATTTATAACTGTATGTGACGGTATTGTTGGCGCAATGTTTGCGCAATGTTTGCATTCTATAATTCCTGATTAAGAAATGGTTGCATGGAAGTCTTTTGAGTTACCCTTGAAACTACCGCGCAGGATTTCAGAACTATCATTTCAGCGTACTATCTTCAATTAGAATACATTTCAGGTATTTAAAACCCCATTATGAGTACGAAAAAATCTCTCTCTCACAGTCTATTCATAAAGTCTTTCCAGCATCGGATGAGTACTACAATAAATGAATAATGTTACTATGCAAAAATCTTCTGACATCTTCCGTTGTGATAATCAGTTTTTTACGTGGGTGGGTGTATATTCAGATGGAGGTACATATATATGGTATGTATGTACATGTGCACACATGTATATGACTTGTAGCAAAGCGGAAGTGAATTTTGAATTAAGAAGCTAACTAACCGACAGACCCTAAACTAAGAGATTTTATTAGGGAAATCAATAAAGTGAATTTTCCCAACTCACTAGCATTGTATGTATGTATGTTATATACAATTTTTGTTTTTATTTCCCTTGTTTACTCTCTCTCTCTCTCTCTCTCCCTGCTTTGTATGCAATATCTGTTACCATTGCTTAACAGTATTTTACACGGCTGTGACGTCACAACTGCAAATGTAGCATTCCGAAGCGTTCACTGATGCGAAACCCAACAGCTCAGATGCATTGCATACAGAAAAAGTGGAAAGCGAAAAGGAAAATAAATTAAATAATAACGATACTGGTAAAATAACATGAATTATAATTCCACTTTTGATTGCTTTAATTGCTATTTACGTACATTAGGGTGTACCTACATCCAAAAGATACAATTTAGACCTAACAGTTACCACATAAATCTAAGTGGCAGAAGTTAGATGTTTTTTACCTTTTTCTTATTTTCCACTTTATTAAAGGGTGTTCTTTTTTTAGACGTGTGCTTTCCAATGAGACAATACTTTATTCGGAGTTGGTTGTTTTGACAGCTGTTACTTAATTTAAATTCAGTATGACTTACAATGCCATAATGATTAGACTTACTCCGGCACAACGTTTGCAAATCGTGTAAATTTATTAATTTTTCGGTTTACCCGACGTATCGCGCGTTTTTTTTTTTTTCAATATTCAGTGGACATATTCGCATAGCAGAGTCGGTAATTCGTGCACCCATGGATTGGTCTCACCCTACGTTTACTCTACTGGATAATGCGCATCCTCAAAGGTGTCGGACAATGTGCACCGAAGACGCTATTGCTGCTGTGGAGCAGAATATAGAAGAAGACCCGAATGAGTATATCCGTCATCGTGTGCTACAATTGGAGCTGTGCCTATCCACTTTTTGGAAGATTTTTCGGGGAAATCTTGGTTTGTGGCCTTACAAAATTCAACTCTTGCAAGAATTGAAGCCGATCGACCATCTTGGAAGAGATTATTCTGCGAGTTATTGCTGACATAGGGCCCCAATTGCTGCAAAAATGTATCCTCTCGCCTGGAATTTATTCGTGCCAACTGCGGCGGCAAACCCTCATCTTTATAATAAAGCTAATTTCTTTGCTTTCACTTGAAACCCACTTCTCTAAAAAACGTTGTTTACAGGTTACCTATTTCGAAGTTTTATTTAATTAGTAAAAAGTAGTGTTATTCTTTTAATGCCATATCCGTTCATTTGGGATTAATATTTGCCATTATTAGCAAAATCTAAAAAAATAAGGTACAATAATTAATAAAATATTTCCTTTTTATGCATATTAAAAATATGAAATATAGAACTAATATACATTAATTATTATTATTATTTTTTAATAGCAGCAAAAAGTGCTGTACTAAAAATAATTGAAGAATTTTTTAATTGCTCATTGTACTATGTTTGTTTGTGTCAATTTAAAAGGCTAATACATACATACGGAGTAATAAAAAAATTCAAGAGAGTTGAATAACTGACGAGCAAACTCTCTGACTCATTGAAATGAAAATTAAAAAAATTAAGGAGAGCACACAGCTGGTAATTTTGTTTTATTTAATGAAGAAGTAAGAAATATTAACTGCTCGTTCTTTCAAACTGGCACCACTGAGGTGATGAAAAATTGTTGTCCAGGTAAAAGGAAGATCAAGAAAATTAGCTACTCTGGCTGAGTTAGATTTTGTATGTACTCGTATGTAAATACATAGGTATATGAATAGATTGGATGCGTTATTTGGTTATCTAGTTAAAAAACAAGTACCAGAAGTAATGATTCTTATGACGCTTTGTCCGAAAACTTTAACTTTTATTTTCCCCTTTTCGGTTTGATTGTTGATCTATGGACATTTTGATGTGTAGATTACGATTTTGAAACAAATATTGTTTTTTGTTTAGAATCATTTATTTTGTTACTTTGCTAGTGTAAAAATCGTTTACGCGATTTTAGCCGAATGCAGTTTGGCGCCAATTAGAAATACCAAATGTAGTCAGGTTCTTTTCTACCCGATCTATCCAACGAAGTAGAGGTATTCCTCTTCCTTTGCTTCCACCGGCGGGTACATTGGAAACATTCAAATTCTTTTTCATCCGGAACACATACCCTGGCCAGCGCAGCCGCTCTTTCTTGATTCGCTGATCTACTCGTATATCAATGACGCCGTATATTCGTATATCTCGTCGTTTCACCATTAGCAACGCGCAAAACCTTTCTCTCGAAAACTCCCATCGCCGATTCAACAGTTGTTGTCATCGCCCATGCCACCGCTTCATATAGCAGGACGGGAATGATGAGTGACTTGTAGTGTTTGGCCTTTGCTCGTCGAGAGAGGACTTTATTTTTCAATTGCCTATTCAGTCCAAAGTAGAATCTGTCGGCAAGAGCGATTCTGCGTTGTATTTCCAGGCTAACATTGTTGTTGGTGTTAACACAGGTTCCAAGATAAACGAAGTTATCCACAACTTTAAAGTTATGACTGTCAACAGTGACGTGGGAGCCAACACCTATGTACCATAAAAGCGCCGACTTTTTGTTTGATGAAAAGAGATATTTCTCCACTACCATAGATAGATCGCTTTGCTTCTTTGTAAATCTTGGAGGAAGCAGAACTAAAGGCGTAGATGTTGAGGCCAATGATGTTAATATCATTGCCGAAGGCCAGCAGCTTTTCTTATCTCTTTAGTTCTACAGCTCTGAAAACCTCGTATGGTACCGAACAGCACGGAGTGCTCCCGCGACAGTTTTTCAGGTGGTGTGTATCGATTATTTTCCTATGCTTCTTATACAAGATTTGCCACACTGATAAGGTCCAACCAGTTGTTGAAGGTGGTCTTTAATCTTTCACATAATACGCTCGACAGGACCTTATAAGAGATATTTAGTAGGCTTATCCCACGGTAATTGGTACAGAGGATAATGATCCTCTTTTTAGGGATTGCGCAGCGCATACCTAAGTTCCTATCGTCTGGCAAGGCCATCGGATCCAGCCGTTTTGTTGTTCTTTAAGCGGGCGAACGCAATTCGAACCTCGTCGGTCAGCAGGCTGAAAAAGTATTTGCTACATACAGAAAGTACACTCTGGACATTGGTCCCCTGGTTACCTTCTTGCTTTCTACATGACTATGCCACAGTATTGAAACCTTCTCTTCAGCTCTCGGCAACTATCCCACATCGTAAGGGTTCTGGCCAGCCTCAACGTCACGAGGTAGACAGCCTGTATTCTCTTTACTGTAGTTCGACTATCTTCATTTTACCAGCTCTTTTTCTCGCACTGCTGAAGCCCATTGCTTTCTTAGCAGCGATACGTAGGAAGTTTGAGATGTCGTTCTACAGTTTCCGTATATTGAGTTGCTGATGATTGTTCTCAACAAGCAAGTGTGCAAGTCGAAAGAAAACTGTTCGGCGGTCTGTTGTGATTACAGCTTTTCCACATCAAACCTTCCTTGTGGTTGTTGACGCGCGAATATTCGGCGGGCTATTCGAGCCAGCCCCGATGGTCACTTGACTAAAGTTCTTTTTAAAACATAATGGCAACCCTTATCTTTATAATAAAGCTAAATTCTTGGAACATAATACTATGTGCGTTAGATTTCTTTTCGAAAACCCTAAAAGAGCACCCTTTATAATGCAAATGCATATACGTGTACGTGACAATTCCTTCGTATTCGCATGCGTTCAAATCAAATTCAAAAAAAAACTTTAAATATGAGAAACTATTAAAACGATTAACGGGTATTTTCAAATATAGTCACTGAGAAGAATAAATACAGATATTTGGATAGTTTAAAATTATGAATACCAAAGAAACAAAGAGCAACCATTGATAAGTGTTTGCCGTTTTCATATTTGGAATACCCAAAGCGGTTATACATAAGTCACACCCACTTCAAAAGTTTAGAAATTCGCACATCTGATTAAAATGTGTTTATGAATGGTCTAATACAAATTCATTCACACATAGTTTATACTTTACGCGCCTCACCGTCTTTATCTATTTGCACCTTGAATTAGCGCGAAATTTAACATTTAAATGATATTTACGTAAATACTCGTAAAGAATATCCACTGAATTTCGCTTGAGATTTTTCGACAAAAACAACAGTGAATATTATATAGTATAATTCATATAGCATTTCCTGATCGATTGTTTACCTTGTTTGTGGGATCAATACATTGGTTTTAGGTGATTTTGGATGACTCAAGGCGCCAAAACCAATAATGGAAAGATTTATTTTGAATTCAACAATTTTTCAAATTTTATGCAAAATACAATATAATAAAAACACGCTAATTGATTGTGATAATTTATAAATAAATAAAGGTTAAATGGTTTTTTTTTGTAATGAAATAACTTTCAAAGATTTTTGACCGATCACTTATTACTTTATATTCTCTATTTCATAAACATAAACAATTAACACATGTTTATTAAAAATGTGTGATGTTTAAAATAAAAGTGAGTCAGAATTGTACTTTGAGTGATTTTTTTTTATTTGTGGCATTCAAAATTTATTCATTTATTGAACCTATGATTTTATAAGCCTTACAGACAAGAGATAACAAGGTAGTGACTATTATATATTATATATTGGGAGTACAAATTACTTCGGTCCATTTCATTGTGCTCAAAAAAATATCTTTTATTGAAAACAAAATATAAAAAATACATTATTCAAAGTATTGTCCGTCGGAAGAGACTACTTTTTCTTATCTCTCTGGTAATTTTCGAATACCATCTCTAAAAAATTAGTTCCCTCTGTTCTCGATCAAAGTCTTAAGCCATTCTTCAATTTCTTAAAAAGACCCGAATCAGTGACCAGATAAATCGTTATACATCCGCCGATGAATCCAATAGTCGTAAGGACCAAAATCTGAAGAATACGTTGTGTGGGGTAAGTCCTCCCATTTCAGCGTTGTCATATTGGGTCGTTTATGGCGGTTCATAACGCAATGCACGGCTCAAACGCATTAGTGTAGTCGATAACGGTTCGCATCAATAGGTTCGCTGGTGACCTTTGAACCATGGGTGGTTTTCTTTAGCGTCGAAGTAGACGTTGATGGAACGGGCTCACCAGGCTTGGCATAATATTATAACATTTTTTCTCCTTGGGATTATCTTAGTATATATAATTGGCGTTTTGTAACTGCTGTGATTTTCGGCCAAACTCCTCGTCGTATTGTGGTTTTGCGTCTTTATGTTTTTCCAACAAACGGAGGGACCTACAGTTTATACTAAGCCGCCTACGAACGGCTGATGGATTTTTTTACGAGGAGCCTTTATTTCATGTCCGAAATACACTCGGAGAGGTGGACATTCCCTGCCAATGGAAGACCGCAATTAGAGCCTTTCGAATGTCAGTACGCAATGCTAACCGTTCGGCTATCGCGGCCGCCTAAATATCTTAGTATATTCACTTTTAATTTCTCGTCACGATCCGGTGGAAAAATCTCTTCCTTAGATGTCTTTCAAGAATCAGTTCAGAGGGGAAAATAGCTTTTCGACATCTCTAAGCTTCAACACGTACAGTAACCAATTTCCTTGCTTTTGAATAAATCCTCTAATTTTTCAACATGTTAGGTTTGCCAGGACGCTCTTTGTCTTCGGCGCTAAAATCACCACTTCTGAAGCTTGGCTTATCGGCCCGTGCACTTCAACAAGCATTTTAAAGGCTTCTGCTCATCTTTTCTTTCAATAAAAATAGAAAATCAAAACTTCTCACAAATCGTGCTTATTTAGCATAAATCCGGACATTTTCGAAAGGGCAAAAAACAATGTTGGTGTCACAAACAGACGCTAATGCACATTAATTATTGTTGAGAAATTTTAAACGCTTCCTATGAAATATTTAATCGCTTCCCAAATCCGCCACTATTTCCTGGTAAAGCTGAGAAATACTGAAAATATCGTCGAAAAAATATGATTTTAGATATATACACGTAAGCATACAACGGGCAGTGTAAGATGGTGGGGGATCAGTGAAATGAGGTGGAGCGAGAGCAAAACGAATAAACCTACTTTGGACACTTTCGAGTCCAAGTCAGTCCAAACAGACATATTCCAGTTTTGAACGAATCAAGGATCTATATAGAAGTTTACGTTTGTAGAGATCTTCAAAATCACCATAATATCACCGTAAGACCGCAAGGTTAGAATAAGCTTTAGGAATGGTTCAATTGATGTGATTACTGAAAGTAAAATCTGCATCAAGATCTAAAAATTCCTTATCAGGTATGAGTTTATTAAGAATGACTTGTGCAAGTTTGTGCATTTTTAAAAGGTTATATTAAACTACTTTTATTTATATTTAGGGGTAAATTGTTCCGAATACTCTAGTTAGCTAAATCGTTAAGAAGTGAAAACATCAGAAATACAATCCTCTGCATAAATCAACAAGTTAGAATTTTTAAGGCAACATCATTTATAAAAAACAGATTTAAAGAAAGGACCAAGAATGCTACCTTGTTTTGCATGGCAGTATCGAAGCCTTTGAAAAAAGCCATATAAACGATATCAACTTGGTATCCCTTCTTAAATAATTATATGCAATAATTAGAAAGATAGGCAAGGTGAGATGTATTCTTCCCACATAGGGTTTTATTCTGATATGAGAACTAATATTGAATCCTAAAATGCAATACCCATAAATTTAATATGTTCGTGAAAGGTATAAAGACTACGGCATGACCGAAGACAACTCTTGTTTCTTATTTTTAAATTGAAAAACTGCATTTTTACTACACGTGTACTACTCGTTCGTACCTCTTCAAGCTTAAATTTTTTACTTTTAACTTTTAAACGTGAGAAATTTCAAGTTTTCTATAAACAACATTCTTCAAAATACCTAAGACAAGTTCATTTTCCATATCATTCATATATATTTACAGTTATACTTGTATATACATAATAACATTTGTTGTTGTAACATAAAATGCGGTAATAATTATTATCGCATACAAAATGATATACATTGTGACTTTATCTGCTGCTATTACGTTTATCTTACTTACCTTACTTTTGCACATTTACGTACCTACATACACGTACATACATACATAGGAGTATAAAGGCGTGTACTTGCTAGTAGGAAGAAGAAAACACGGAAGATGCTTAGAAGAGATTATAAACTCAATTTTTTTGTTTTCTGGGTTGTTCTTTGTTTTGTCTTTATCTTTATTAGTCCAATAAACCTTTCAGTCATAAATTTGTTTTATTACGACGAGTGCCGTGTAGACTTGAGCTAACTAACATAACATAAAACAACATAATCCTTATAGTCCTTCGAAGACTCTTATAAAAGGGTTTTTTTTAGACATATCATTTTGCATTGCGTACTGACATTCGGAAGGCTCTGGTTCATATCCCAGTGCCAGCAACATCCAAAAGTTATGGAAAAATAATTTAAATAAAAAATTAAGTTAAATTTTCTAATTGCGGTCGCCCCTCGGCAGGGTATGTCCACCCCTCCGAGTGTATTTCGGACATGAAATAAAGGCTTCTCATAAAAAAACCATCAGCCGTTCGGAGGCGGCTTAGTATAAGCTGTAGGTCCCTCCAGTTGTTGGAAAAACATTAAGACGCAAAACCACAAATTGGAGGAGGAGCTCGGCCGAAAATCGCTTCAGCGGTTAGAAAGTGCCAATTATTTATATATATTTTCAAGATGAAATCAAACGCATGTAATTTAATGTTATGACCAGGGATTTAGTTTTACTACAATGATAAGGGTTTCCCATTATGTTTTCAAGATTATTTCCACCAAGTGACCACCGCGGCTGGCTCGAATAAATTCCGAACAAGAGGGCAATCGAATTGGGCTATCCACATAATCCACAAAAAATAGTACAGCAGACCCAGAACACGTGGTAATGCGCTTCATTTTTTGAAGAAATATGGAACAATGCTTCCCAGTGCCCATAGAGCACATCAAACAGTGACTTTTCGAGGATGATACGACGTCTCAACAATGGCTTGTTATCATTATGGTTATCATCACACCAAATGCGACAACTTTGTTTATTAACGTACCCTTTCAACCAAAACTCAGCTTCAACGTTGAGCAAAATTTTCTTGTGAAAATCGGGATTGGTGGCACGAGGTGGCGCATAAACCGAACGTGCGACGTGCGAGATATCCGTTCGGCTTCAATTCTTGCACGAGTTCGATTTTCTAAGTTTGCAAACCAAGCTCGTTCAGCAAAATTTGCCATAATTGGGATGGGCATAGCAACAATATCGTACGCGGTGCGCACTGTACAGCGTCTCTGAGGAAGCGCGTTATCCAGTAGAGTAAATGTGATGCAATCACCATCCGACTCTACTGGGTGGACCGAATATAGACCATAGCGTGCACCGAACCATTATTTTAGCAATAAATATATAAAAGTCTGTATTAAATATATAAGTAATTTCCTTGTCCTTCTGTTGTTTACAGCTTCTTAATGTCCAGTCAATTTATATAGCAGCAGCTGAGCAGATCTGTAGCTATTCAGAGCAAGTGCAGCCTCACTTTCCGTGATAGGTCTCTCGAGTAGTGCAGTCCAGGCCGTCACTGGTCACCGATCTGTTAGATTTTTGGTTTATTCGTCAGTCGCACCCCTCGGTCAGTTTGGCGGGAAGTGGGAAGTGTCCGTAAAAAAATAAGAACTTTATAGGAATTCACTTGAAGAAGAACGCTTTCATTTGAATCCTCTTTCAGTAATTATCATTTATTTTAACAAAACCCTCATATTGTTTACAAGTGTTTGCAACTTTTTATATTTACTCTATTTACTGTCATAAAATATGATATACAAACTAAATTAAAGTTAATATTTGAGTAAATAAATTCAACTTTATTCGTCTATTAAACTGTTGGCACGTGACGACAAACTTTGCCTTCGCCATGTATTTAGCTTGCGCGATGATAAGATCAACAGCCTTTTTGCCTTCATAATATTTACATTAAAGAAAAACGAAAACATGCTAAGCGCCTTAAAAAATGTGTTTACGACGGTATTAAGAACTTTATAGTTTTGTTATTTATTTAAGCTAAAGAATGGTGTTTATTTCATGAAAAATGTTGCCAAGCACGCCAACACGCCAAGAGCAGCACCTGACCTTACGCAAAAAATACGTGTGATTGTCAAATAAACGTCAACTGTTATGTCAACAACAGTGAAGTCAGAATTTTTGCCACGAAATAGCCTACCCGCAGCGGGCTTGTAGCCCCCATGCAGCCGCCATCATGGCTGGAAATTTTAAATAAATTTAATAGTATTGTATATTTTATACTAATAATAAAAAATATTTTAGAAACAATTGGAAATAATTTTTGCTTTTAAAATAAATTTTCATAAAAATAATTAACTAATTTAATTTTTCTTTTCACACAAAGAAGTATGAGACGAGGGTGATTTGAAGTCAGTAACTTTTTGATTAATAATTTTTTTTCGGACTTTAAGCGCTTTTGTTCTCAATATAGTCTCTTTTTAGCTCTATATTTTAATTCCATCGTTTTTCCACTTTTCGCATTCCTTTCAAATAAGGGGTTTTTTCGGGACCATTAACGTAGGTGCTTGTTTACCCAACGTGGCCCGAACCCGTCGAAATAGCTCGTTTCCCGTACCTCCCGTTAGATGACCTCGAAGACTTAGACTGATCTTGCCTGCTCGTAAGCGGGGTTAATGAACCACTACAACAAAAACAACATCAACAACATGGATTTTCTTTCTGTGATGACCTCTTCGTTCGATCCGAATCTCTTACCACCCAGACATTTCTTCAAGTGTGTAAACAAGAAATAGTCGCAGTGGACTAAATCTGGAGAATATGCTGAATAGTATAATAGTTCGTATCCCAATGTATGAATTTTTGTCATCTACACCGTTTCTACTTCAAATCAGTATCGAATCTATCCAAAGCTCTATAATTCGCCATTTTCAAGATAACCGTTGTGAACGACACCTGGTGCATCCCAAAAAACTGTGACCATGACTTGGTTGGCCGACAGACCCACCTTGGTCTTATTTGAAGCACGTCCACCAGGGAAAACCCGCTGTCTTCCTGCTTCTTATTTGGATTCTGATGTGTTGTGGTGAATCCATGTTTGGTCTACGCTAATGAACATCACCAAACATTCCTTTTTGAAGGGGTATCACGGTTCATGTGTCAGTAATCGCGGCACCCATTGCACGCAAAGCTTTTTCATTTTCAAATATTAATGTATGTGATGTATCCGCTTAGTTGAGATGCCAGCAGTCTCAGCCACCTCACGGACTTTTATTCTTCGCTGGCTTAATATCATTCCAGGAATTTTTTTCGACGGCTTCTATCGTGACAATATCTTTTGGGCGATCTGAACATTCGTCTGTGGAACTCAGTAAACCACTACTCATCAAAGTATTTATCAAGTCTACCCATGATTTCGGTGATGGTTATTTACTGAAAACATAACGTTCAATCATTAAGACAAGAACTACAACCTGCCGATCATTAACAACGTCGAGTCTTTGCTGATTGGGTCCTTGAAATGTATGAAATGATCCCGAGTTTCATCGAAAAATCTTCTTGACTGATCATGCCGATTTCCATCTCGATGTCTACGTCAATAAATAAAACTGTCGCATCTGGTGCCCGGAAAACCCAAGATTTATTGTTGAAAAGCCTCTGCATCCTCAAAGTGTACCTTTTTGGTGCACTTTTTGGTACGGTGGGGTCATTAGACCTTACTTTTTCAAAAATGAGTCTATCGGATTGGATGGTATTAATTTGGACAATGTTTACTTTCAAGAAGATGACGCTTCGTCCCGCACAAGCAACGAAACCATGAATCTTTTGAGGGAAAAGTTTCTCGATTTCGATTTCTTCCTTTGGGGTCACGTGAAAGTTAGGGCCTACACCAACAGACCAACGTCAATTCAACGCCTGAAAGATGGAATTCGTGAAGCTATTGAGAGCATACAGCAGCCACTTTGCGATTTAGGGATGGAAAATTTAAAAAAAAGTATACGGATCTTTAATATTATTATTGTTTATTGCTTTACATTATTAATGGCATATCTTCTTCTTTACATTGAAATAAATATCCGATCATTTATCTCAAAAATGTCATTTTCTTTGAGTGTCATAATAACACCTCTTTCTAGAAAACCCTGTATACAGCCAATGGCTACTTGTTCTTAACGCTCCTTCGCATTAAATAAAGCCAATTTGGACTAACAAATCCGGTCAACAATGCTATCTTTAGTGCCATGAATTGTGAAGAAATTTTATGGAGTAATTTTCTTTATAATAATGTATGTATGTATGTATGTGTGTGTATTAAAATTGTGACTTTTTTTGCTGAAGTTTAAGTATATTCCTACTTTATTGTCATGCCTATTTTATTCCTATAGACTGCAGACTGTCTTGTTTGTATTCTCTCTTCTTTAAATATTAATGCACATTTTGCTATACAAACCTACCATTTAATAAACAAACATATTTACCGTATTTTAATTTATTGTTATTATTATTATTATTGTTGCTCATTTTATAAAACGCATACCAGAAAAGATTAAGCTCTAATTACAAGATAAACACATATTTCACATATTTATATGCATAGACATTATACCATCTCTGCACTGGTATGTATGTATGTATGTATGTATATCCGTCATCTCCACAAGTGACCGCTTAAAGGTTGATTAGCTCACCTGTATTATCTGACGCTTACAAGTAAGTGGTAGGCATGCAGAGAGTCTTCTATACCCAACTAACCACCTAAAACTCAAAATTTCTGGTTTAAACCGAATTGTTTTATTTTTTATTATTTCTTTTTTCATTTCTTCACTCATAAATAATTTGCCGGCAGCGTTTGAGTGTATGTATGCATGTATGGTACATATGTACGGATGTTTAGATTTAATTTTCTCTAAGTTACTTGCGTAAACTAAAGAAATACCCATATACATAAATATGTTATCATATGTGAATATGATGCTTATATGACACACTTCCTCGACACACCGAGTTTATAAGTTCACATTTCTTCGTATACATATTTTCCACTTTTTTATTTAAACTTTTAAATTGCGCACAATTAATACTTAAAAATACTGGTGCAAAATCGCACGACACTTGTAAATTAAAACATATATATTTTCATACATACATACATATATGCATATTTATACGAGAGTACTTATTTATGTTTTATGTGCACTCATAAAAATTCGTATGTACATATGTATATACATATACATGTGTATGTATTTATGTATGATATGCCAGCATTACATGATCCAAGAAATATCGGCCTTGACAATGACTTACAGATGACAATTAGCGTAAAGCTGTTGTCAGCGTTGAGTTCGTATTTTTCACTTTAATTCGCAAGGCAGAGCAAAATTGTCAGGCTCTAGCCAAAATGAAACTTCACTGGAGATGTTATAAACACATAAAATTCAGAAATGGTTCTTACGAAAAAAAAAAATTATAATAATAAAATATATAAATGTATAAATATAAAATGTGAGTATGTAGGATTATTTTAAGTCAGAATTTAAACAAAAAATGCCGACGTCTTTATACCTTTCATATTAAATTTATGAAACAAACCTGGCTTGGAGACCGTTTCTTGCGGCTCACTGCACTTTCACCACTATCGTTTTCATTTGACATTACTGCCAACGGCTGACTTTTCATCACCAGTTACCATTTGCTTCAGAAATGAGTCAATTTTTTTACGATTCAGCAGGGATTAACAGATGGAAAGTCGGTCTATGACGTTTTTTTCTCTTCAACTAAGGTCCCACGCATCCATCGAGCTTCTTTGTGTGTCCAGCCTTTTTCAAGTGGTTCCAAACTGATTTTTGTGCAATGTTCAGCTCCTGGGCAATCCAGGAACCAGTGCTCACATGACAGCCAGACTCGTTTATTTCCATTATTTTAACGACATTTTCGACAATTGACCTTCCACACTGTAGAAAACTTTTACAACCAAATTACCGGAGGGAAATCGACGAAACCAAAATTGTTCATTATCGACTGTTACAGTATCAGAACCACAAGCACCGTTAACATTATCAGCAGCCTGACTTGGGCTTTCGCCTTTATCGAAGGAAAATTGTAGAACTTATAGTATTTTCTCTTTGTTGGAGTCTATCTTTGACACGCGTTCAAACACTTCTCCCGTTATTTTTATTGGTATGAAATATTATCTTTCGAACGCTATATTGTTTAATCCAGCCGCGCTTATGGAACACATAATACAGATCATTAAAGCCAGCTAGTTCGAAAATAAGGGACTAGCTTTTACTACAATATACCTAATATTAATTCTCATATCTCAAAAATGGTTTGAAGTAGACCTCCGATTTCGATAATTTTCAGTACTAATATAATGTGTAATTCACTATATTTGCGAAGAATACCAAGCTTCTTGCTCTCAAATATTTTTATTGCGAATTTTTGGCCAAACCTCACATCTGAACAAATCGGTTGTACGATGGCGTTGTGATATAGTCCTCCGATCTCGAATGTATGACACCAAACTTCGTACTCTGGAATGTTTTTTTGATGGAGAACCTAAGGATCTGTTAGGTTTACCGTAAATCCCTTTCCTCGGAATAAGTTCAAGGCAATTGCTGCAATTGTTATAGTTCGATGTAACCCAACAGCTAATGGTGGTTACACGACATTTTCTACCACTTCACCAACAGATCCATTCTCATTATCTTCATTATCAGCATACACTCGCAGTTGAGCACTCTTAAAGAAGATTGTACCTTCTCTTCTTAGTTCTACAGCACTAGATTGATAGTTACACGATAGAAGAAATCATGTCTAAAAGTCGATTGGTTATGAAGGGCTGAGAGAGTTCCTTCTCATTTCAGATGAAACTTACGGTTTTGCTCAGCGTCAGTTAAATTAAGTGTTGCGAAGTACAAGCAGCTACTTTTCGTTTTGTCTAATACAGGTTTAAAGTCGAAGAAGAGCTATTATGTGCCGATCCTTTTCTGAGAAATGATTTTCAAGAGAATAACTGGTCTATGGTGAATGTACTAGGTCTAAAACCACTTTGATAAAGTTCGATCAGTTCGTTTACGGTGAGGTTTAGTCTCAAATAGGTCCGTAAGGTCTGTGACGGTGGACTCACATTCGTCATATCGTATACTGCGGACATCGGTTTCCACATGGATTTTCTCGTTCCTATATGAAATCATCTATAAATTATCGATCATCACCACTGTCGTCATATTTCAAGTTTTTCATACTCACGTATTTCACTATCCTTCAAATTTCAGTATACCCTCTCACCTCTCTGGGTCCGACAAGATTGTGATTTGGTCTTAAAATCTTCTCAAAACCGCCGTATCTTTTCGTAGAGTTTTCTAGAATTACCAGCTTCACACGCACGTCAGCATTTTTCGTTTTTTGTTTACGCATTCGTCTTGCTTACGTCTTCAATTCTCGATATCTATTTCATACAATCCCTTGCCCTCTAAGGTTTATTTTTGGAAAAGGAAAAAAAATTCAATAATTTTATAATTTTATTAATCAAATGATTATAGGCAACATTATTTGCGACTTTTAAGAACTGAAGCGATTTTTAATCGAAGTCCTTGTCCAATTTGTGGTGTGCGTCTTGATTTTCCATCAAATAGTGAGACCTACAGTTCATATTAAGTCGTTTGCAAACGACTTTTTAGAGCAGCTTTTATTTCATGTCCATTGTCTTCATTTTCTATCATTTTTGATTTATGTAGGTCTGGCCAGGACTCGAACCAATGGTCGTCTGGATGGTATTATGCAGCATTACCCACTTGGCTGAAGCGACCGCGTCACCACTATTAAGTCCATGGAGCATCGTGAACCCCAAATCAATTGCTGTAAATATTAAGCGATATATATTTATGTACATCTATTAATATGCATTAATATGCGTCGTAAAAGTGGCATTTTTAACGAGTTCACATCAGTCTTTCAAAATTAGCGCACTATCTATTTTCCTAGCATACACATGTGCATACTTAACATAACAACGACACATCGCCACACTTGTTGTTTGAAATTACTGTTACATACCACAAACCAGTGTTAAGCGTGTGAAGTTGACAGAGGATTTTTGTGGGTTTTTTTTATCTTTCAAAAAGAAATTCGTAGAAAAGAAAACCCCCTGGGCAAATATTGCGGACATCACGTGGTACATCTCAATCAATAAATTCAACTTTTGGAAATACATATGTGCACGTATGTACGTGTGTTACATATGTATTGCTGCAGACATTTGTGCCACAACCGGTACTGATGATTTCTAGCGTCGCTGCCTCTAATGCTACGCAGTTT